>OZ024829.1:32236100-32721901 GCA_964016985.1 Anodontia alba
ACGGGGGCGTACTATATTGTTTTGACGGAAATATATGCAAAATTAATTATACAATAATCAGTGGCTTCTGCAAAAGCACTTAGAAATATACAGGAAACACAGGAAATCCCTTAAACGTCATTATTAATTTAGCACAGATGCACTTGGAGAAAATGCAAGGTGTGAGCATCTATCTCAATCGCTGTAACCAGTCGGAGACAATACGTACTACACAGAGTAAAATAATACAACTGACCCTTCTCCACCCTAGATTAGATAAAAATGTAATGCCGAGAAAATACGGAGAAAATACGTACTATACAGAGTTAGATAACAAAACTGGTTATAAACTACCTATTGTACAGAGTAAAATATAAAATAATAAGACTGGTTATAACTGCGCCTTTACCTTGAATAAATAAAAACGTAATGCCGAGGCGCTTCTAATGAATATCTACACCATATATTTTATGGATGAGTAAAATAAAACAAGAAAATGAACTGGACACTTGTTTTCTTCAACAGTTTTTAACTTAAATATAATTACTTACGCTTGTAGCAATTTAATTTGAGGAAACAATCTTTGCTACTTATGAAATTGTAACATATGTCCTTACTTTTATGCAGCATTACCAAAGGATTGTGAAGTGCTCACCGTATTTCATTTGTAATTATATATACATAATCATATAGTCATATTATAGATATATAAAATTATTGAAATATGAACAACTACAAAGCTACAGAGGTAAAGTGGCGAACGGCCACTGCTGATTATTTCTGGATGATATAAAAATAATTTATAAGGATATATTCTGTCTTTTGTACTATATGCTTGTATTCTTGTTTATTTGAAGAAAAAACATGTTTATGCTAACTAATCTCCATGGAACTTGCTTTACTGTTCGGTCTAATGAAGTGCCACAGGTATTTCTGAAAATTTAGAATCGGAAAGTTTGAGTTACTACTTTTATTTAAAACTTGTAAAGGGTTACACACTCGTATTCATTTAGGAACAAAAAGCCTAATTACTATTCCATTAGCTTCCATTATAGCATTCAGCTCAGTTCTGACCTTTACAGTATGCACGGACGTCCACATTGGGGTCAGATTAAATGTTAACGTTCACAAAGAAGGGGTCTATCAGCATGTTTTTCCTTGACCACTTGTGCCCTCAGAGAGAGAGAGAGAGAGAGAGAGAGAGAGAGAGAGAGAGGGAGAGAGAGAGAGAAGAAAAAAGTTTACCAGGTCTATTTCCGCAACAAAAGCCCAGTAAAATTATCACTGAAAAATTTAAATTTGGTCTGCAAAAATTCAAGCTCTAACATAAACCGACATGACATAACTTCAAACAATCTAAACTATTATCTTCCAGTCAGAGTCGACCTTTTGTATACGTTTTGCTGGTTCCCGTCATCACTACCTTATCGGACCTTGCTTCTTTTTAGTTATCCACGTTAATATTCCTTTATATTTAGGAAGATTCACAATATCAGTAGTTTCAACTGAAATTTCTCAGGAAAGGCTGTGATCATGCAACACAGCCTTCCCAGGGCGCAGAAAGAAGAACAGATGAGGAACAATAAATGACAGGACACAACGCCACAGTTACAGTGACTGATGTACAAAGTAGAACTGCAACAGAGGACCCGCAGAAACAACTACAGTCGACACTCGTTATCTCGACTTCGCTCATCTCGAACAGCCAATTATCTCGAAGAGAAAATCTGGTCCCTGTGTTTAACATGGAAATCTAATAACAGGTTACAAAATATTGTGGAAAAGAGGAGAAATTGCTCCTATGGAGCAATTTCTCCTCTTTTCCACAATAAGAGGAGAAATTGCTCCTCTTTTCCACAATATTTTCAGTATATCTCTAACTTCATGAGTCAAATTACATATTCATTTGTGAAATGCGGTTGTTTGATTTATTTTCCCCTCAATTCTGCAGAACAAACACATTTCACAAATGAATATGCCAACAACCACATTACCTGGTTAGTCTGCGCAGTCAAGATACGTTATTCTTCTGTCTGATCTGATTTTGTCCCGGTAGACATGGCCTTTCGTTCTACATTCACACGTTCTTTTTATTTTCCGTTATCCAAGACGATGATTGAATAATCAGAATATTCTTACTCATGTTTTGGCACAAGATACGATTTTATTTCGAGAAAATCATACACGTAAATCGCAGATTTCCATTTGTTTTTATGATATGCATTTTAGGAAAACCCTTAAGCCACCATAAGCTGTTGGATGGGACTTCTAGACATATCTTATATAATCACTCCGATGAAGTAAAGCATTTATAAATCTAAATAAATAAATAAATAAATAATAATAATAATATGACGAGAGAAACTATGAAATCGGGACATATGCGAACAGTAAAGAACCTGATCAGCTAACAAAGCCGTACAAGCTGATAACGGACTGTATTTATCAATAGATTCAAAGTACCCAAGGAGACTATAGGAGGTCAGCGGCGATCCTGTTCTGCTTTCGCTGTTCGCATATTCTCTGGAAGTACATTTTCATATGACGTGATTGGAAAGGAAGTTTGTAGCATGTATATGGATGGTAAAGAATGAAGAAATGGAAACCGAATGGATAAAAGATGTGGAAAGCATGCAATTAAATACCGCAATTAAATACCACGACAAAATTTATGAAAGACTGGGTAAAAACCTGTTTCGGTCAATTAGAAACTCTGGTATGTTTCGAATACTTTTAGATCAAGACTCTGCCGAGCGTTCAGTTTGTCTACATATAGCGTTTCCTATACTTTGTACTATCTTGCTTCATAAACTGACTGGTAAGAGATAAAATTCTTGATATAACTAAAGGAAGATTCAAACGGGGGGATTCCTTAATTTAGCTTTCAATAAAAAAAAAAAAAAAAAAAAAAAAAAAAAAAAAATAGAAAGGAAAGGAAGGCACTGATCAAGAATCGTTATTAGTTTTTTAAACAATATTTTTTTTTCTCGTTAGCCGCTGTACGAACTAAGAAGAACGGGCAAAACAATACAACTATGTTAACCGATGTAAAATCAAAGAACTGTCAAAACAGTACAATTTCGTTAACCGATGTACGAATTAAGAAGAACGGATAACGCAGTACATTTACGTTGACCGATGTACGATCAAAGAAGAACTGTAAAAACATTCATTTTACGTAACCGATGTACGAATTAAGAAGAACGGGCAAATCAGTTTATACGAATTAAGACGGGCAAAGCAGTAAATTTACGTTGGCCGATCTACGAACAAATAAGAATGGGCAAAACAGTACGTTAACCGTGGTTCGAAAAAAGATGAACTGACAAAACAGTACATCTTCTTTAACCAATCAAAACAAAGCATTATAATTACGTTAACCGTTGTACGAACGAAGAAAAATTGGCAAAACGGTACATTTACGTTAGCCGATGTAGTACTAATGAAAAACGGACAAAAGAGAACATTTGCGGTAACCGATGTACGATCAAAGTAGGATAGGCAAAGCAGTACATTTGCTTTTACCGATATACGATCAAAAAAGAATTGACAAAACAGTACGTTTGCGCTAACCGGTGTACGAGCAAAGAAGAACTGACAAAACAGTACATTTACGTTAACCGATGTACGAACAAAGAAGAACTGACAAAACAGTACATTTACGTTTACCAGTGTACGAACAAAGAGGAACTGACAAAACAGTACATTTACATTAACCGATGTACGAACAAAGAAGAACTGACAAAACAATACATTTACATTCAACCAGTGTACGAACAAAGAAGAACTGACAAAACAGTACATTTACGTTAGCCGGCGTACGAACGAAGAGGAACTGACAAATCAGTACATTTACGTTTACCGGTGTACGAACAAAGAAGAACTGACAGAATAGTACATTTACATTAATCGATCGAAGAACAAAGTAGAACTGACAAAACACTGCATTTACATGAACCATTGTAGAAACAAAGAAGAACTGACAAAACAGTACATTTACGTAAACCGATGTACGAACAAAGAAGATATGACAAAACACTGTATTTACATTAACCGATGTACGAACAAAGAAGAACTGACAAAACAGTACTTTTACGTTCACCGATGTAGAAACAAGGAAGAACTGACAAAACATTGCATTTACGTTATTCGGTGTACTACCAATCAAAAAAAGAATGACAAAATATTACATTTACGCTAACCGGTGTACGAACTAAGAAGAACTGACAAAATAGTACGTTTATGTTAACCGATGCACGAACAAAGTAGGACGGACAAAAACAGTGCATTTACATGAAGCGGTGTACGAACAAAGTACAACTGTAGCACCTCCTTGACTAACATGTCATCTACCAAATGCCATAAGCGTATTCATATGCGTCTGATCGGGATTTACACTACATGTATTTGCCCACTATCTGTCCAAATGCTTAGGGAATATACGGTAGTAACACATTCAACTCGAGTTGCGTTCATTCGTCGGCTTTTTGATGGTTGTTATGGATATGAATTGTCATACTGGATCATAATCTATTATAATAGAACATGGTGTGTATATTGTATATACCCAGTCAGCATTCTACGTAAATCTATATCGGGCCGTCATCGGCCCGTCAGGGTAGCTGACGGGCCGATGACGGCCCGATGTAGATTTACGTAGAATGCTAGCTGGGTACTTGTTACGTAGTGAAAACCAGGGAATCGCCTGATATCTCCAGCCTGATCAATGACTCGTCTGAGAGGTAATACTTATAAGCTTTAACGCCAGGAAACGTACCTTCCGACGTTTGCGCTCATCAAAGGCTTAAAATAGCCTGTGCGTCCGCGCAATCTGATCAGACTCTCTGTTGTCCAAATGAAGAAACGTTGCACCCTCAACCATACAAAATACACCCAGTGAAGTTTCTGATCACTGCGCATTGGTGCAGTCTGATCTGAATCTTCGCTGGGTTCACATGTTCGATGGTACGTTTTCTGATGTTGCAACTGTTATGTAAAGTGCATAGCTCCAGATAAGACGCTTTTTCAGCCAAAAGCATTTATATTTTCTTATAATTTTCAAGAAAAACATATTTTGTCGGTATTCATCATAAGAGCCTCGCCGAGGTGCTTCTAATGAGTACCCAAAAGGTCATGGAAAAATAAGAAACGTACTTACCTGATACCTACTCTCTTATCTAGAGCTTTGCTGGAAGGTGTTTTGTTTTATCGGAATTGCTGAAGAATGCTCCATAATATGAAGCTGAATTTTCTAATCCTGCAGACGGCACATTGAATTATATATTTTGTTGTTGTTGTTTTGTTTTCAGAGAAAACAAGGCTTAACATTTCACGTGAATCGCCTGTTTAACCTAGCAGACGAGTCACATAAAAAGTCAAGTCTTATTTTTCTCTAAAAAACATCGTCTGCCGCAAATTTGCTTAGCGCTTACGGATTAACTAATATAGCTGTCCTGGGAATTATATAAGCGAAATTCAAAACGGAGAAGTTCCGGTGATGGGAAACTCAAGGTTACATTCATGCAGTAAAGGTCGGTAGTGTTACAGACAAGTATATTTTGGCAGCCGCTCAATCAGAATGCCAAGAATTATGATATAACTAGGCTAGAACGTTGATTCAACCGACTACAGATTCGTATTAATATTTTACAAGGCCGACACCCAACTCGACTCCCAAGGAAATCCCTCAATCTGGAATAATATTATGAGTTAACACGTCAAGGTGCCTTTATGATCCAAGAAGATATGTACAGGCTGGGACATATAATATAATACCAATGTCTAATATTATTATTTCTCTGGAGCACTGTTGCCCAATGGCCTAAGATAAGGTGAAAGTGCCAATCTATATAGGTCAGTCTACATGAGAGGTACGCAAAAAACTAGAATGAAGGGAGTTAGCCGATGTTTATGGGTCCTCTGCACCATCTTATGCTCAGGTTAAATTCTGGGTAGCGGAATTCAAACGCGGTAGAACGTCTTTAGAAGATGAAGTCAGGTCTGGACGCCCACTGGATGCCACCGACGAAGAAATGTGTAAGAAAGTTCTGGATCTGGTATACTCTGATAGGCGAATTCAGGTGGAAGAAATAGCGCAGGCATTAGGCATTTCACATGGCAGCGTTTCAACAATCTTACATGATCGTTTAGGTATGCGCAAGCTAACAGCCCGTTGGGTCCCCAAAGCCCTTAGCGATGAGCAAATGGCAACCAGAGCATCAGTATGCAGCGCCTTGATGAAGCGTTTTCGGTCAAAAGATGATTTTCTTTTGTGTCTGGTGACTGTAGATGAGACCTGGGTTCATTATTATGAGCCAGAGAATAAAGCTCATAGTCGTCAGTGGGTAGGGCCTGGGTCCCCGAGGACAAAGAAGTTCAAGACGCAACCATCTGCTGGCAAGGTGATGGCCACAGTATTTTGGGACGCAAAAGGCGTTATTATGCTGGACTTTTTACCCAAGAGAAGTACAATAAATGGAGTGTACTATGCAAACTTGTTAAAGCAGCTGAGAACCGCTATCCGTGAAAAAACGCCGAGGTAAACTCTCTAAAGGTGTTTTGCTGCAACAGGACAACGCGAGAGTCCACACTTGCAAACTTGCAATAGATGCTGTAGAGCGAAACGGGTATGAATTAAAACCAAATTCTGCCTATTCGCCTGACCTAGCTCCTAGCGACTTCTTTCTATTCCCAAACTTGAAAAAGGATATTCGTAGACTTCATTTCCGGTCTGATGAAGAAATCGTGACGGCAGTTGAGGAGGGGCCATGGAAAGGACCCTGACTTTTTCAGTTCTGGGTTCATGGCACTTGAACACCGTTGGTCTATGTGCATCACACTAGAGGGCAATTACATCGAAAAAGAAGAGATGGATCTCAACCGGAAATAAGTTGAGCTGGTTACTTATTGGCTCACCCTCGTATATACAGTCGAACGTCAATAGCTCAAACATCTTTGTGACTATGGAATTGTTCGAGACATGGGTAGTTTGAGCCACTGAGTTAATAATAGCGCCAGGTCAAGAAGAAAATGGCGATTATTTGGGGAAATGTTTTCGATCTTATATATAATAATGGTATGTTGAGCGTGTACTCATTAGAATCTCCTGGATGAGGCGATTTTAATGATTACACACAAAATACAATTTCGTGATAAAATAAGAAAATGTCTGTAAATATTAGTTTTCTTGAGCTATCGGAAGAATTTCGTAGGGACTCAGAAACGAGTTCGAATAAGCCATGGTAAACGAGCTATTGAAGTTGGACTGTACTGAATAGTTTTGTTTGTGTTGAGGTTTTACGGCCCAGTCAACCCAATGGGGTTATGTCGAGCGCGGTCAGTTTACCTAACCACACGTTTACTGGGCAGGCTTAGTCCTCTAAGCGGTTAACCAGTATTGTGCACATTCTTTCGTCAGAAACTGACAACTGCCCCTCTTGAGTACTGAATAGAAATAAAAGTTTACGATAAAAGATACTTGTGATATCCGATTGGTGTTTCTTTTGCAGTTCCTCAACGTTTGTTCGTTCTCTCCGTTTGTCCTGCTTTCCATGACGTGTTGTTTTGTGTTTTTGGGTCGATTATTTACAACTGAGCCATAGTATAGAAGTGCCAAAATTTACTTAAGGTAGTTGTCCACGTGATTATCACGAACCAATGTAATCAATTCGCCCGTTAGACGAAATCCAGTTAACAGTTATTTATAGCCGCACTAGTCTTGTCGCTGTGACGTCTGAGTGCTGTTGATAGTGGGTTATTTGTAAAACCTGGGCTGGGACATTTGGGACATCGGCAAAAAAAAAAAAAAAAAAAAAGGCAGACGCAGATCAGACGCCGCGTTCTGCGGCGTCTTACCAGGGTCTGCACTGTATGTTTAGATTACAGGAAGTTAAGGGTAAAATGAAAAAGTCTTAAGTCCCCGTTCAGGACATTTTTCCCAGCATACATTCAGAGACAATCGACCCAACAGTGCTGTCAGTGCTTTGATTGTACCATGTTAGTTAACCCTAATATCTGGGCTTTTCTCTTAACTTCTTACATATTGTATATGTTTTATATTCCCTGTCTTCCTATTGCTGTATGGATTGAGAGTATAGAGTTGGTTGGGTTTATATAATCTATTTCACATACAAAATACTGCCTCCTTTTTATCCTACCAATTAGTTCAACATTTTCCTGTATTGAACCCAGTTAGTTTGCACAGAGCGTCGTAACAACGCCGTTTGGACCCCGCAGCGACCTCGAAACGACGATCTTACATAAATATTCATGCATACATATACCTGTTTGAAGCCGTACTTGAAAGGACAGATTCCCGTGCTGTTTGAACATGTTCGGACAGATATTTTGCTTAGTCATCAAAACGTGCAATAGCTTATTTACGTAACGTGAAGCGGAACTTTGTCGCTCTTGTCTAAACTTTTGTTGAAGTAAACGTAATTCTTGTGTTTTTTTTTTTTTTTTGTTGTTGTTCTTTTGTTGCTGAATAATCACATTGTACGCAAAAAACCCTAATACGACGATTTTTTGACATTTCGGACACTTTGATATAATAAGCAAAATAGCATAGAAGAAACCCAGGAAGCGGCGAAATCGCAGACCATAGCCTACCAATGACACCATTAGAAAGAGTAAATACAGACAGTAAGCATGCCACAAACCAAAGGAATGCAAAGTAACCAGACCCCTCTACCCCAATGAAGTAATCTGTTAGACAGGATCCATATAAAATAACAATAAGACGACGAACCTGACAAAAAAATGAAAAAATGCTCCGCAGTTAGCAGCCACAAAACCAAAGAAAGAACAAACAACACCGCCTTAGAACTAAGGCTGGCTAATCGGAGCCGAAAAGATAATCGATTATCAGTCCTACTATTGTGGTCGATAATCGATTAGTAATCACTGAAGATTTGGTCATAACTTTCCTGTCTGAGCATGACTATTAATTGATTGATTGTGTTGGGGTTTAACGACACGTCAACCCTTGAGGGTCATTTTGTGTCGTCTCCCAGAGAAAGGGAGAAAAGAGATAGAAGAGAGAGTAGAGGAGATGAAAGAGAGGGACAGGGAAGAAAGAGGAACAGGAAAGAAAGTGAAGAAACAGAAGAAATAAGAACATTCTCCCTCTACCCTTACCCACTACAAGGATAGCAGGCCTTGCCCAACTGTAAGCCAATATCAGTTGGACGCCCCAGTGATGTAAGATATACAGCACCTTCGCACCACCCGACCACCCCCAGCATGACTATTACCATTTGTTATACTTTATTGTATGTTTTTGGTCAGACAGGCTTATCAAACAGTGTAGAGTCTACACTGTTTGCCACTCATCCAGCTATTTTTAGACACAACAGTGGGTAGTAAACTGTACTTGTTAAAATTTCAGATTAAGTATGGTAAAGAGTTGAGGCGTCTGAAAACTAAGGGTAAATACGGTAAAGTAACAAACACAGAAATCAAATGATCGATTATTAGCAAATCAGCTATGATAATCATTTTTGTGGAATTTATCGATCAATTAATCGATTATCCGATTAATTGTGCCAGCCTTACTTTGAACGATCAGTATTTAAAGCTGTCGGGGATTTCAAATCGATTTTACTGGCGCCAAATCTTCACCCTTATTTCAAATATTTGAAAAAAATACAAAACGATTGTTCGGCTCGTATAGAGGCACATACCTAATTCAGTCAGTGCAACATCACAGAAAAACAAAACAGCAGAAGAACAATAATAAGTAAGAACAGCGAAGACACATGTTTGTTTCATTGGAATAATATTGCCACTCATCCAGACACATGTTTGTTTCATTGGAATAATATTTGCCGGGTCGCTCGGAAGATATCTGAATAGTCGGTCACCTCATGTTCTCACAACTTCCGCGGGACCAGACAAACGTTAATACATGAGAAATAGAAAGAATTTTGTTGAAGCTTACCTGCGTACTAAAATGTGAATACAAGTATCAGACGAGTGAGAGTTGTCAGCCTTGTTTAGCTCAGTGAGAACTTTTGAGTTGTCATCCTTGTTAGGCTCAATGAGAACTGTAGAGTTGTCATCCTTGTTAGGCGAAGTGAGAACTGCCATTCTTGTTTGTGACACTCCCTCTTAAACTATTATATAATCCTACCAAGTATCATACATCTTTCAAATGGCTACTGAGCTACAGACTGAAAACAAATATATGTAGTAACATCCAAGTGGGAATACGACGTTTATACAACGTCGCATAAACGTCGATGCAACGCATAAACGTTGATGCGACGTTGTATAAAAGTCTTGGGCCTACTCGGATATAGAAACCAATGAGTATTAAGCACACAGGTGACACTATTTGCATGTACTGTTACCTAAATCAATAATCAGAATGTAATAAATGAGACATCTTGCGCACCCTCTCTCTCTCTCCTCTCCCCCCTCCCGCACCGCAACCCACACCCTCAACAACGGCGATTTAAAATATATATATATATATATATATATATATATATATATATATATATATATATATATATATATTTGTATTTCTGAATCTCATCTTAGGCAAAATATGCATTAAAACAGCACAGAAAACAACATTTATGCGGCTTTTACTGGCCCTTGTATTTCACCCTTTCATCCCTGCATTATACATACCTTTGCAAACAGTCCAGATCCAGATGAGACGGCTCGTCAGGATTTACACTGCTCGCCAGTCTAGACACTGACCGACAGTCGTATACAAATTACTTCATGACTGTACACAGTCAGAGACAGAGCAATCAGCAAGAAGCACTTCGGTATTTAACGCTCAAGAAATTGCAATCTAGTTATCTCGAATTCGCTTATCTCGAATAACCGCTTATCTCGAACTGAAAACCTGGTCCCTGTTTTAACATGGGAATCTAACAACAAGTAACATATATTGTGGAAAATAGGAGAAATTGCTCCTCCTTAGGAGCAATTTCTCCTTTTTTCCACAATATTTTCAACATATCAACTTCAGGTATCAAATTACATATTCATTTTTGAGTTTCCTCATTTCTTCAAATCTGATATGTCAGGGTACGGATATCTCGATTATTTCAGGGAATCCTTTGACTTCGAGATAACGAGAGTCGACTATATATATTTTACGAGAAAAAAATTCGAAACATATAAATTAACAATTTATTATGAAAACACTTTATTGTTTGTGTTTTACCTATATTTTATATGCACAACTTTTGCAATGTGACAAGTAATGTATTCATGGACCAGCCATATATTTGTGACGCCCCTAGCAGCGGCTTATCTGGAACCCGATTTTCTCCCGCCTAGCCCATGTGAAGCCCGCTGGTCCTAGGAACAATCCATTTATAGGTGGGAAAAAAGAATCTATCAGGAGTCAGTCCATGCCGGATAGAGAAATCTCACTCTCGGGGTAGGAATTTCAACCAGGGACGAGGCCTGCCGAGACCCTGGTTGAAATTCCTACCCCTCGGGTGTGATTTCTCTATCCTGCATAGAGTGGCTCATGGTGGATTTTTATATTCTAAGATATCAGCATAGGCTCAGTGATCCAAAGAAGAATAAAAAAAGAAAGCATAATAATAATAAAAAACAAACAAAACAAACAAAGAGAAAACAACAACCACAATAACAAAAACAAACACTCAATGAGGTACAGGAAGACTTGTTTACGGCCGTTATACTTATAAGCAGTTGTACGCTAATTCCCAAATCAGCTTTGGTAGTTTCTCTTGGCAACAACGGTTGGTAAGAATAAATTACAAATAGGGTGATTTCAGATACATCTAATTTCTGACTAAAGAAATCTTAAAAAGTTGAGACATCAATATTGATTATTTGAGTTAATAATAAAAAAAATCACAAATGCACAATACAGTTAAATATTGACGATTGATCCGTGTACACTATGCAGACATCTGCTGAATAGGGAAGTAACTCACGGGCGTCTGGAAGATATCAAATGAGCCCCATACAGCAAAAATGTGCCTTCGAGTCATGTGCAGACAGCGAAGGCTCAGATCAGACCGCGCATCCAGGGCCTCCACTGTTCGCTAACAGAATGGTTTGATACCACGAATGTATGAATGGAGAGTAAAGGTCCGGATGATATTTTGCGCATGCGCAGAATAATCTGAATCTGCGCATTTTGTGTTTCTTCGAAGGCACTTTTTCGCTTGATGCGGCCCAAATAACAGTACACATATTTAGTTCATTGCCCGACTGTAAAATTCGATTTGCATGAAGTTCAGTATTTTTCCAAAGTCTTATATTTTGCACATTTGTACTGGAATAACCATTACGCACACGCGTTCGACCCAGTGCCAGTTTATTCTAACAAAAAAGGAAACTCTCTTTACCGTAATAACCCAAGTAATGGGACAGACAGGCGTGAGCAAACAACAGCAAACCAGATCAGAACGCGGTGTCTGATCAGGATCTACACTGTTTGTCACTCATCCAGCTATGTCTGATTAATCGGCAGGTAGTAAATCGACTTGTTCATTTTGTTTTGTAAAAAGTATGATAAGCAGTTAAGGTGTTCCAATATTTAGGGTAAATGCGGTAGCTTCTGTCGTGCAGTACAATTTGTGCCCCCACACCTAAATTTTCGGCTATCCCTGCCTGAGCAAACCGTACAGAATCCCAATAAAGCTGTTAACTCATTTATGCCGAGTGGACTGCTACCTCAACTCTTTAGACAGGTCCTTTTCCAGTTAGCGGACGGATATGTGAAAGAATTATGCATTATGTGAAAAAAGCATGAAACTTGGCACATACCTAAATTGGTCCAAAACAAAATTTTTCATAGGTAGTGCCACGGCATTTTGGCCCTGTGAGGTCGGCCATCTTGATTTTCCAAATGGCGGCCTATTTTCCTATTTCGGAGGAATATACGAACACTTGTTGCCAAATATTAACCGTTACAACTCAGTTAGATCATCATTTTTTCAAGCTGTAAATCAATTTTAAATATTTGCAAAGCCTGTTAGTGAACTTAAATTTGAAGTTAGCGGCCATTTTTCCAAGATGGTCGCCATTTCTGTTTTTGAATCACTATTGATTTATTAAAACAAAACTTAGAGTACTCATCACAATAATTTGATATCGGATTACTTGTTTGTATGCAAAAGAAATTTAAAGTTTGAACTTATCAAGCCCTGGATATTAACTTTTATGGGTTTGCAAATACATAAATGAATTGTGTACGTTTTAAAGCATGATAGGCCCTATCTGGTGCAGCAATAGGCTAATCAATTTAAGCTATAGGTGTCAGAGTATGTGCCATTAGAAAAAGGGCATATGATGGTGGCCATCTTTAATTCCAAAATGGCTTTCATGAAATATATTCTTTGGTAATAACAGCTGGCTTTAAGCTCAAAAATGACCACAATGAAGCTGTTTTTTTTTTTGTTTTTTTTTCCAGCAAATCGTATTAATTTTACATGGAAAGCATACTATGATAAATACTAGGTACAAGTAGAACTAATAGTTAGTACGCCGGATTGACTATTATTTCGTAACAGGTATTTAGATGATGCCAGATAGCACAGAAACATGGCTGCCAGATGATTTTCCCTTGCAGATCGTTGTCAGGACGAAAAAGAACTGGAGGTGACTGGCTGGAGCAGATGTTTCATATAACAGGACAATGATGACAGGTTGATATATCCAAATAGATCTGTGCGTAATGAAGGTGATCGGTTTCAGACAATAGTAGAAAATCTTCTGCTATTTGTAGAATTAGATATGCTTTCTTTCAGTGTAGAACGACTCGATGAAGGAGATAGCATTGAAAAAACACTGAAACAGAATAATGCCTGCATTCATAATGTCTGTACGTTAGAATATAGTAAAACAAGATTTAAACGAGCTGCAAAGAAGAAGTCTGTTGAGCCAGGTGGAGTTGGACACAAGAGCCCAAAGCTTAAAAGAAAAGGTAAATCTGCTAAGACAGTAAGAAAGAATGCTTCTTTTGTGAAAAAGAGGAATCATCAGGACCTCTTCATGACGCAAATATGATACGTAAGAATTTAGTGGACGATTATGTCAGATAATGCGCAGCTAAACATGAGAGATAAATGTCTGTTGGCTAAACTGAGTGCGGAGGATCTAGTTGCTCAGGAAGCTAAGTATCATGCCAAATGTCTAACAGCCTTGTACAATAAAGCACAGTCTTCTAAAATAGTAGAACATGGTATAGCGCTTGCAGAACTCGTTTCCTACATACATGAATCAAGAAGCAACGATCAAATAGCTGTACAATTTTCAAACTACGTGATTAAGATGATTTGTATGATAAGAACATCAAACAGCTTGGACTAAGTGAAAACAGTAAAATGTATTCAACTAGACTCAAGGAAAGCATAATGGCTCAAGTCCCTGATCTTCAATCGTATTGGGAAGGCCGCGATACCTACCTGTTACTTAAGCAGGACTTAACGATAACGATGGAATACAGCTAGTCAAAGCGGCGTATATTATAAGGTACATATGTAGGACAAGTCTTATAAATATAAAGGTACATTTGAAAAGGGGTGTCAGGAAGCAGCTGTTCCAAATTCACTTATAGCCTTAGTTAGCATGATGCTGGATGAAATAAACAAGGATGACCCGTACGTGACGACACCGCAGTCTGCAGTTAGCATTGTTCAGTTGCTGCAATTCAACAGCCATTCTAGGAGAAGAAACTGAGTAAGGAAACGCCCCTGCCAATATATCTTGGGCTTGAAGTTCATGCTCAAACCCGGAAACGCCAGTTAATTGATACACTGTATCAGCTTGGAATTAAGTATTTCATAATATAGTGTCCTTGCAATATCGACTGAACTAGGTAACAGTGTTAGCCAGCAATATCAGACTGAAAATGTCGTCTGTCCTTTGAAACTACGCAAGGCACTTTTCACCATCGCAGCAGTGGACAATCTTGACCACAATCCCAGCTCAACAACAGCCAAAGATAGTTTTCATGATACTGGGATTTCCTTGTTTCAACAACCTACATCAGAAAACCCTGGGTTAGATAGAGGGTTGAGTCTACAAAAAGAAGATGTCGCTGGAAAACTATCGCTCCACCTCCAGACTCTTACACAGCAATCAATCCTGTGATTAACATTAAAAAGGACCAACCGTTACCAACCTGCAGTCAGCTAACCATACAAGGCCCTGAAGTGTTTCCTGCAGTCACGAAATTGGATCTAGGGTGGTTGTCACAAGTTGAAGAAACAGTATCGCAGGACGAGGCTGACGCAACGATTAATATTCCCTGGGCCGCGTCAAGAACCAGTTTAATCGCAACGATTAATATTTCCAGCCAGCAACCAGAACCAGATTTCATACCCAGTATTACTTCTCTACTTCCACTATTCACCGAAGAATCAAAATCTGGGGCCAGGATACGACATTCAGTGGATGTCATCAAGAAAGCCGTGGGGCATGTTAATCCAGGACAAACACCGGTAGAAACTTTTGACCAGTCTTTGTTTGCTCTGCCAAAGCAAATACAGTGGTGTTGGCATAATAGGTATGGCGAGGAGCAGTTTATCATTATGCTAGATGGTCTGCACATTGAAATGGCCTTATGGAGATGCTTAGGCCATTGGCTCAGGTAGCTTCATCAGGAGTCGCAGATTCATTTCTCAAAGCTTCTCTTGTGTCCAAAACAAGGCACGCACACCAGCTAAGAGCTTGTTGTCTCCACATATTGCTTCGCAAAGTATACATGAAGTATCATGGGGGTGTACCGAGACCAGATACTCGTGGGTTCGAAGACTGGGTCTCACAAATGATAAAAGACTCTCAACAGTTTCAGTACGGGTTCTTGACACTACAACTTGAGTTACTCGTCCTGGTGTTTGTAAAATCAATCAGGGCAGGACACTTTCAGCTATATGTAGAGTCACTTTGCAAGCTAGTGCCATGGCTCTTTGCGTTTGATCAAACTCACTATGCGCGTTGGCTGTCAGTCCATATAAGAGATGTGGTTTTTCTTTATGTGACACATCCGGATATTTACGTTCAGTTTGTAAATGGTTACTTTGTAATCCGGAAGATTTAACATAGATTCTCCACCATTTCCATTGACCAGGTACATGAGCAGACTAATGCCCTTGTGAAAGATGAAGGCGGAACCATTGGTCTGACAGAAAACCCAGCAGCCTTCTTGAGATGGCTGGTTGCAGGCCCTGATATTAGAGGTGTTACAGAATTTGAAGAACAATCCTTAAACAAACAGGAAACAGGCATCATGAACAAACTAAAGAGGTTCAAGTGTCCTTTAAGAAAGACGTGACAACTCTTGTTAACATATTTATTGATATGGGTAATTCTTTTACGGAAGAGAGCAACGATTTGCTGTCAATTGACAGTAAGAACGTAGCAGATGCTTCTACATAAGAAACGAACCCATGGTAAGCGCAAAAATGAGAATTTTAAATGAAAACATAAAACTGTCTTAACTCTTTTCGATTTAAATGTCCTCTTGAACTTTGGACGTCATTAAATGATTTTTAAACTAGGTTAACTGTCAGTTTCTTTATTATAGAAGTAGAGGATGAGGTGAAAAAAAATTTTATGATAGAAAACATGATCTGTATGAAGCAGCTATCCTTACTAGATGTTTTACTCAACATGCTCTTCGTCCTTAAATTGATACTGAAATTAACCGCATTAGACATTTCATCAAAATTCCATTCATTAATAAAGCTATTGAATTCATAGATTTACCTAGCATATTTCGAGATAATAATGTTATATCATCTATACCTTCATATTTCGAAAACTCGGAATCTCTTATTATCTGTTACAAATATAACAAACCTATCTGTAATACTATATACTTAATTTCAATGAATTAGTTTCTGATTTTGATATTGAAACTAGTTCCCCTGATTTTTGAGATTGTAAAGATTCTAAATTTTGTTATCAACCAGTGGGTCAGTACTGTTAATTTGAAGATTATAACTGATTCACGAATCCGTTCAGTTATTTCTAAAGGACCTAAATATAGATTCCCAGCCAACATTGACTTTAGTAAATGTCGGGAAACAATTGCCAGTGCTTTAAATGATTATTGTATGCGTTGGTGTAAACGAGAGCATGTTGAGTCTAATGCTTTAAATAACTCGAAATTAAAGATTTTTGAGATCATTGATGAACGTGTTAGTTTACTCTAATAATCTTCATCTTCTCCCTCCTAAGCCTAAATAATCTTTTTGATATTTGAAACAAGGTATCCAAGAATTTCATAGGAAGTATGTTTTGGCTCCAGCTGATAAAGCTGCTAATAATGTTGTTGTTGTGTGACGACCTCATTATATCAATACCCTAATACAAAAACTTAGTTGTACCAAACCATATGACTTGATTTCGACTGAAGAGAGATCTATTGTAGATACCCATTCTATCGATATTACTGCTAAGTTTGCAGTAGGTATTAAAGTAAACCAAGTCAAACTACTTACGTTATATTGGTTACCTAAACTTCATAAACGACCTTATAAAGCACGTTTCATTGCACATTCTAGTTCATGTACGACTACTACTTTGTCCAAACTGCTAACTTTATGCCTTACTGCTATCAAAAAACATTGATTAGATACTATGATACTGTTTACGAAAGGGACGGAATTAACTTTTTTGGTCAATTAAAAATTCCAACGAAGCTCTCAATAAATTTAAATCCAAAAACTTTCAGGCTTCTAAACTGTCTACATATGATTTTTCTACACTGTATACTACGTTACCTCATCATCTTATAAAAGATAAACTTATTGATTTAATTAACAGAACGTTTATTTGGGAGAATACCCAATATTTGGCTTGCAACGAAGAATGTGCTTTTTTCACTTCTGATGTATACAAGGATTAGAATTTAAGGTCTTGTCAAAAAGTCTGTGATGCCCTTGTTTATCTTTTGTACAACATTTTCATGAGATTTGGAACTAAACTTTATAGGCAGACTATTGGCATTCCAGTGGGAACTAATTGTGGTCCTCTTGTTGCAGATTTGTTTCTTTTTTTCATGAAATCTCTCTCACAGGAAAATCAGGCTCACATCATTGAGGCTTTAAATTCCACTTCAAGATACCTTGATGATTTATTAGATATTGATAATATTAACTTTGACCAAATGGTGGACCGCACATACCCTACTGAAAAAAAGGTAAGAGAAACGTCCAGGGAGTGCCACAATTACAAACCGCAGCCCTACCCAGACACCGAGAGGAACTCCAATTAAATAAAGCCAATTCTTCCGATACCGAGGCACCTTGTTTGGAATTGAATCTATGTATAACTTATTGTACAGTTTGCACCAAAATTTATGATAAACGGGACGATTTTGATTTTGATATAGTCATTTTTTCTTTTTTGAATGGCGATGTCCCCCGGCGTACCTCATATGGGGTATACATATCTCAACTTATTATATTAGATTGGCCAGAGCTTCTTCAAATCTAACTTTTCGGAGCAATTCAGAAAATTAATTAACCGTTATAAAAGAATTGGCTATAGCCTGGATACTATGCTACAGACTGCATGCCTAGTTATCAACCCAGTCATTGTTGATGGCGATGCTTCACTCTTTAATTGCACGACGGCGGTTTGGGCCTCAGACTCAGTGATGGCCTCTTCGAAAAACTGTAACCAGTGGGGCTAGACGATTTGTCTTTTGCTTGGCCCGCGTGTTTCTACTATTGTTTTTCATTTACCCTGGCACACAGTAGAATTGCCATGAGTACTCGTCTTTGTTTATCACAGTGATTAATTTGATTTTTATGTTTTCGCTTTGATGCATTGACTGAGTTGGGAGCATTTATGCGAACCGAATTTTTATGTATTTCTGTATTAAGAGAAACATCGGGACCCAGTCTTGCGCTTCAGTCAGTAGAATAAACTACCGGGGGCACCTTTACGGCCAGCCAACTTCACCCTGGGTCCCGATGCTACTCTTAATACAGAAATACATTAAAATTCGGTTCGCATAAAGGCTCTCAACACAGTCAATGAATCAAAGCGAAAGCATAAAATCACTATGACAAAACGAAGACGAGTACTCATGGCTAATTCTGTGTGCCAGAGTAAATGAAAACCGATAGTTGAACCACGGCGGGCCAAGCCAGAGACATATCGTCAAGCCGAAACCCAATGGTTAAAGCTTTACGCAGAGGCCGTCATTGTCTGAGGCCCGAACTGCCGCCGTCGTGCAATTAAGGAGTAAAGCATAGCCCTCGACAGGAGTAAAGGATAGCCATGATTGGGTTGATAACTAGGTATGCAGTCTGCCGCAAAACATCCCAGTTTCTTGCTTTTATCACAAAATGCATAATTCATCTGAAAATTGTTACATATCCGCCCCGCTAAATAGAATTGGTGTCTGTTTTTTTTATGAGAACAATGTTTTATAGGAATTTCTGTATTTAATGCAAACAGTGTTGATTCTGAGCAGACACCGCTGCGATGTCTGATCTGTGTCTCCACTGTTTGCAATGTTCCTTTTTTGGGACAATAGGTATAAATAGGTCATATGACTGTTTTGATCTAAGTATGCATTATTTTGCATTCACAGCTTTTTACGCACAGCACATCTCTTGGTAGTCAGATCAGACCCATTAAAAAAAATGAAAAGGTAAGAGAAAAGTCCAGGGAGTGCTACAATCACAAACCGCAGCCCTTCCCAGACCCCGAGGAAGAGGAAACCGACAAATCTAAACAAGCACAAATCGAACAAACGTACGAAAAGCACTAAGATTAGCTCCCTCTTCCCCTAGCGAGGTAATCGCAATACTAAAAGGACTGAAAAAACGCAAGAACAAAATGACACACGGAAAGACATACAACAAATCGCCTCGTAGAATAAACCACAAAGCAACAAAGAGTAAGACTAACACCGGGACCACCGCCTTAGAACGGTCAGTAGAGTAAACCACCGGGGGTTTGAAGGAGGCTGAGTAATGTAGTATGTTGGACAGACCAAACGGGCCCTTAAAACAAGGTTTAAGGAATATTTGCTTAAAATCAAAAAAGCAAAGAAAATTGATACGTTTCTTTATCAACATTTTCGGAGTACTGGTCATTCATGATCATCAAGTAAAGTTTTGGTTCAACCTGTTGAAAAAATTATACACAAGTCCAATTCTACCGAAAGATTCAAAAATATTTTAAGACATGAACTTAAACTTAAATGGATTAAACGTTTACAAACCTCTTTTCCACTTGGATTTAATGATAATATTTACCATTAAGGAAATATTTCTAAAATGCCGGATTTCGATGCTTTTTCCCTTTTAGATATTAAAAAACGTAATAAACGATCCCATGGTAAGATTTAAATATTCTCTTAAATTCTGAACGTCATCAAATGCTTTCTAAACTAGCTTCACTGTCTGTTTCTTCCTTACGTAAGTAAATGATCAGGCGAATAAATTTTATGATAGAAAACATGATTTGTATGAAGCAGCTCTCCTTACTAGATGTTATACTCAACATGCTCTTCGTCCTTACATTGATTCTGAAATTAACTACATAAGACACTTCATCGAAATTCCATTCATTAATAAAGGTATTGAATTCATAGATTTACCTAGCATATTTCGAGATAATACTGTTATATCATCTATACCTTCATATTTCGAAAACACAGACTCTCCTGTTATTTGTTATAAATATAACAAACCTATCCGTAACACTATACTTAATTTCAATAAATTAGTTTCTGATCTTGATATTGAAACTCGTTCCCCTGATTCTTGAGATTGTAAAGATTCTAAATTATGTTATCAACCAGTGGGTCATATTGTCATTGGTAACGTGAAGATTATAACTGATTCACGAGTCCGTTCAGTAATTTCAAAAGGACCTAAATATAGATTCCCAGTCCACATTGATTTCAATAAATGTCGGGAAACAATTGCCAGTGCTTTAAATGATTATTGTATGCGTTGGTGTTAACGAGAGCATGTTGAGTCTAATGCTTTAAATAATTGGAAATTAAAGATTTTTAAGATCATTGATGAACGTGTGTTATTTTACTTTAATATCCTTGATCTTCTCCCTCCTAAGCCTAAATTATCTTTTCGATATTTGAAACAAGGTATCCAAGAATTTCATAGGAAGTATGTTTTGGCTCCATCTGATAAAGCTGCTAATAATGTTGTTGTTTTGTGACGACTTTATTATATCAATACTCTAAAACAAGAACTTGGTAGTACCAAAACATATGAACGGATTTCTACTGACGAGAGATCTATTGCCAATACCCATTCTATCGATATTACTGCTAAGTTTGTTGTGAGTATTAAAGAAAAGCAAGACCGGTTTCCTACGTTATATTGGTTACCGAAACTTCATAAACGACCTTATAAAGCACTTTTCATTGCTAATTCTAGTTCATGTACGACTACTGTTTTGTCCAAACTAATAACTTCATGTCTTACTGCTGTTAAAAAAACATTGGATTAGATACTATGATACTATTTACGAAATGGACGGAATTAACTATGTTTGGCCAATTAAAAATTCTAATGATGTTCTAAATAAATTTAAATCTAAAAACTTTCAGGCTTCTAAATTGTCTATATATGATTTTTCTACACTGTATACTACGTTACCTCATCATCTTATAAAAGATAAACTTATTGATTTAGTTAACCGAACGCTTATTCGGGAGAATACCCAATATTTGGCTTGCAACGAAGAATGTGCTTTTTTCACTTCTGATGTATATAATAATAACAATTTATGGTCGTGTCAAAAAGTCTGTGATGCCCTTATTTATCTTTTGGATAATTTTTTTATTAGATTTGGAACTAAACTTTATAGACAAACTATTGGTATTCCGATAGAACTAATTGTGCTCCTCTTGTTGCAGATTTGTTTCTTTTTTTCTGTTATGAGAGAGATTTCATGAAGTCTCTCTCGCGTGAAAATCAGGCTGACTTTATTGAGGCTTTCAATTCAACTTCAAGATACCTTGACGATTTATTAAATATTGACAATATTTACTTTGACCAAATGGTCGACCGGATATACCCTACAGAACTCCAATTAAATAGAGCAAATTCTTCCGATACCGAGGCACCTTTTTTGGATTTAAATCTATGTATATCTAATGGTACAGTTTTCACCAAAATTTATGATAAACGGGACGATTTTGATTTTGATATAGTCAATTTCCCTTTTCTGGATGGCGATGTCCCCCGGCGTACCTCATATGGGGTATACATGTCGCAACTTATTAGATTCGCCAGGGCTTCTTCAAATCTTAATGACTTTAACTACCGTAATAAAGCCCTTACTGCCAAACTTCTTAGGCAGGGCTATCGTTATTTTAAGCTTCGTAAGGCGTTTTCGAAATTTTATCGCAGACACAGTGCTTTGTTAGAAAAATAGCGTCAGTCTGAAAACACTTCTGCAACAAGGTATATCGGAACCCGAATTTTACGGTGACTTAGTGTACAGATTTAGAAAAATCGTAGGTAAATCTAACTTTTCGGAGGAATTCAGAAAACTTATTAACCGTTATAAAAGAATTGGCTATAGCCTGGATATTTTGCGGCAGACTGCATGCCTAGTTGTCAACCCAATCATTTTTGATGGCTATGCTTCACTCTTTAATAGCACGACGGCGGTTCGGGCCTCAGACTCAATGACGGCCTCTTCGTAAAACTTAAACCAGTGGGTTGGGGCTTGACGATATGTCTTTGGCTTGGCCCACCGTGGTTCAACTATTGGTTTTCATTTACTATGGCATATAGTAGAATAAGCCATGAGTACTCGTCTTTGTTTATTATAGTGATTAATTTGATTTATATGTTTTCGCTTTGATGCATTGACTGAGTTGGGAACCTTTATGCGAACCGAATTTTTATGTATTTCTGTATTAAGAGTAGCATCGGGACCCAGGGTGAAGTTAGCTAGCTGTAAAAGTGCTTTAAACCCCATGGTGGTTTGCTCTACTGACCGTTCTAAGGCGGTGGTCCCGGTGTTAGTCTTACTCTTTGTTGCTTTGTGGTTTATTCTACGAAGCGATTTGTTGTATGTCTTTCCGTGTGTCATTTTGTTCTTATGTTTTTCAGTCCTTTTAGTATTGCGATTACCTCGCTTTGGGAAGAGAGAGCTAATCTTAGTGCTTTTCGTACGTTTGTTCGGTTTGTGCTTGTTTAGATTTGACGGTTTCCTCTTCCTCTTGGGGTCTGGGAAGGGCTGCAGTTTGTGATTGTGGCACTCCCTGGACTTTTCTCTTACCTTTTTTTTTTAAAGCACTTTTACAGCTAGCTAACTTCACCCTGGGTCCTGATGAAGACCTCAAAAAGGGTAACTGGCAAACAGTGCGGACTCAAGTCAGACGCTGCAGAATACCAGACGCCGCAGAATTCTGCATCTGATCAGGGTCTCCATAGTCTGCAAATAATTTAGCCAGTTTTCTCTAGGAATATCTAAATCACATAGCCTGACATACCTTAAAACTGAACATGGACTCTTATAGTGTGGGGTGAGTTTATTCAGTCTTAAATGCGTTAAGTTAATTTTTTTTTTCATTTTTTTTTTTCAGATTCCGTACTAGTAAAATTAATTTAAACTCCTGTAGTTTTTTCTTACTGACAGTTCCGTAGTGAGGCGGTGATTGTTTGGTCATTGTGTGTCTTTGCGGCAGCCCGCTGCGGGGCTGTTTTCATGTTTTGTCCTTTCGTAGCCTTATTGTTGTCCTCGGTGAAACCATCACGGAAACGTACCTATATAATTTTGACCCCCTTAAACCCTACTTTTATATGGTAAAACCGGGGTTTACAGGGGTATACATTATTTTTCATATTTGTGCTCAAAAGCAGAGATTGTGGGTACTCGTTAGAGCCGCCTCGCAGAGGCGTTTCTAACGAGTACCCACAATCTATGTTTTGAGCAGAAGTATGAAAAATAGAGTTTTTTATCTGAATTTTTTCAGTTTTTGGAAGTGAAATTTTCAATATATTTGAATAGGCATTTTTTCGTAATGTCTTTCTGGCATTGTAATCACCTTGTTGGAGAAGAGGGAGCTGGTTGCTTTTCTTTTCTTTGGTTTCTGGCTTGTGTACTGTCTGTCATAGTCTGTTTGCTCTTCCTCTTGGTGTAATTGGTAGGCCATTACGAAAACATGCCTATGTATATATATAGAAAATTTCACCTCCAAAAACTGAAAATTGTCACATAAAAAATACTCTGATATTTTTCATATTTCTGCTCAAAACATAGATTGTGGGTACTCGTTAGAACCATATACAAAATTTCAACTCCAAAAACTGATCATTTTCAGATAAAAAAAAAAAAACCCTGATGTTTTTCATATTTCTGCTCAAAACATAGATTGTGGGTACCCGTTAGAATCGCATCGACGAGGCAGTTCTAACGAGTACCACAATCTATGTTTTTGAGCAAAACAAAAGAAAAATAATATATACCCCTGTAAACCCCAGTTTTACTATATAAAAGTGGGGTTTAAGGGGGTCAATATTATATAGGATGTTTTCGTGATGCTATGTTCTGTGTGTAATCGGATTGTGGCTTTATCCTGAATATCTTCTATACTGTTTTTAGCATAAGTATGGTAAGCAATTCAGGTTTCCGAATATCTAGTGTAAATAAGTTAGCACCTGATAAGCTATAACATTTACCCTTTTTGGCGTCATCTGTATATCAAGTTAAATTTAAATGCAAACATAGCGATGTGTCTGGATACAATTATCTCAGCAAGCAGATATCGAACTCTTTGATATATTGGGGTTTAGAATATATAACATTTTCCGAAAATAACTACATTTTTTGTTTTTGTTTATCTTTAGAGGTGCTCCTGTGGTGGAGTTTCAGAAATACCCGATTATTTCGTTTAGTTAGACGCTGCAGATTAATCAGCTGCAAATCAGAATAGCAACCTTTACCACTCTCTGGGCAAATTCAGCAGACGACAGTGATGATAGTTTTCTAATTTTCTTTTTCTAGAAAATAGTCCTTGACATTTGCAAATTGTCTACCATTTGCATGAAATATGTAGGCATATTTTCTGGGAAAAAATAAGAACAAAAATATTTCAAAATGACGTCTGCTGAAATTTTTACTAGTATGCTGAGCGTTTAACCAAATAATAATCTGAAAACGGGAAAGCTAATGAGTTAATAAGTTAAAATGCTTAGGTACATTAATCTCTATATATCTGAATAATAAAAAAATCAGTATAACAATAAATGCGCGCATTTTTAAGCACAGTTGATGTGTTGTATTTCTGAATTGTCTTAAGACCCAGACATTCATGCGGTAGGTTTCTTTCATTAATGAATGCTGAATAAGTATTCGAATGAAAAACTGAATGCTGTAGACAGGACTTATATCCATCCCATGATGAAAGGTTGCATCATCATCTGCGACTTAGCCTACTGTCTTATCTATTAGAAACATACCTGGGAAAGTTCAAGTTGTGCTTATCTATCTCGCGCATTCCTTCATTATCTAATTCACTACGTGGTTGGCTAGAAACCAACTATCTAGCGTAAATGATTTCTTGTGCAGAAGCTTGAGGCTGAGACGCGTACCACTATTTTCACGCTAATATTGTTCCTATAGTCAGGTACCGTATTACCCCTTTACCATAATTCTAACATTTCGAACAAGTCCATTTTAGTAAAAATATTTCCTTTGTATAAGTCCCAATACATATTATAAGTTCTAATACACCATACCATTTTACCATACTTCTTACATTTTGAACAAGTCCATTTTAGTTTAAACGTTTTATTCTGTAAGTTCCAATACATATTATACTTTCGTATACACCAAATTCATTTACCATAATTCAGTTTTAAACATGTGTATTTTTGTATAAATTCCAATACATATTACAAGTTCTAATACACCAAAAACCATTTACCATAATTCTAACATTTTGAAGACGTCAGTTTTGGTTTTAACATATTTCATTTGAATAAAGAAAAGGTATGAGAAAAGTCCAGGGAGTGCCACAATCACAAGCCGCAGCCCATCCCAGACACGAAGAGGAAGAGGAAACAAACAAAACCAAACAAGCGCAAACGTACGAAAAGCACTGAGATTAGCTCTCTCTTCCCCAATCGAGGTAATCGCAATGCTGAAAGGACTGAAAAATACAAGAACAAAATAACGCAAGGCAAGACTTAAAACAAATCGCCTCTTAGAATAAACCGCCAAGCAACAAAGAGTAAGACTAACACCGGGACCACCGCCTTAGAACGATCAGTAGAATAAACTACCGTGGGGTTTAAAGCACTTTTACGGCCAGCCAATTTTAACCCGGTTCCTGATGCTACCCTTAATACAGAAAAACATAAAAATTCGGTTCACTTGAAGGCTCCCAACTCAGTCAACGCATCTAAGCGAAAACATAAAAATCAAATTAATCACTATGATAAACAAACACCAGTACTCGTGGTAATTCTACTGCGTGCCAGAGTTCTAATACATATTTACATATATTCTACTGTGTGCCAGAGTTCTAATACATATTTTTACATATAGCCATGCATGAAATTAACAACATATACAATTGGGATTCAGACATTAAATCAAAAGGAAAGGCATCCGTTTCATACAAGAATAAATGGTTGTGTATATGATGCATAGGTAGTCCTTGTGTTATTTCTAATATTGCTGGATGAGTGGTAAACAGTGTAGATCTCGATCAGATTCCGCATTCTGCAGCGTTTGATCTTGGTCTACACTGTTTGCCTATGCGGCAACTGATCTGAATTCTAAACCATTTGCTCATGCCTCTCTGTTCGAATATTTAGTGTAATGCGGTAGTGTATGATGTATATTACTGGTTGTTATCTTATTCATCTTCTCTTCTGAATTAGACAGATCATTCAATCAGTGTCATATATTTACTTTTTATTCCCCGTACTTCGGTTTTGATAATATGGGCTATATAAATTTAGCACCTGTTGAATATAGGGACTGGCTACATAGATAGTCTGTACTTGGGGACCTGAATATGAGTGCAGTAGAATTTCGAATATATGTTAAGATTGGTTGCACAGACAATAGCAATTACAAATAGACAATAATAATAATAATAATGATAATAATCAATAGCAATTTGCAGTAATAATAATAATAATAATAATAATAATAACATTGCGGGCAAGCATCCCCTGACGTCATGGCTTTGTTAGTAAAGGGTTGAGTTTGAAACATTTTAATAGCCCCTCCAAGTAACGTCGGGGGGACAATAAAACCAGAGGGAAGAAAAACAAAGTAGAAAAAAGTTGGTAATAAATAAAGGGAGAATAACCCCAAAAGCAAGTGCATGTGTCCAGAGCTCGAAGAATAAGCCTGCAAATTTTCATAATAATCGGTGGACAACTGTAGGAGTTGCACACATAAGTTTTGTATTCAAATAGTAATGAGGCAAGAAAAAAATGTGTGGAAAAAGCAGAAAAAAATGACAAAAACTAACGTGAGGATTATATTCAAACGACATGCACACCTTGAGGTCATGATAAAAGTACCTGAAAAGTTTAGAAAACTGTAAGAGGAGTGTATCCACAAGCTACCAACATCATCGTGTCACACCTAAAAAAACTAAGTCGAAAAAGTAGAAAAAATTAAAAAAAAAAAAAAAAAAAAAAAAAAAAAATGGGGGGATAACCCAAAAAATATGCGCACATCTTCAGACTATGTAGAACAAGTATGCATAGTTTCTAAATGATCGGTAGATAACTGTAGGAGGAATTGCGCACACAATGCATCTATTGTAATACTTATCAGACCTGGAAAAGAAGTAAATTGAAAAAGTGGAAAAAAGTTAATATAAAAAACTATAGGAGGATAATCCCAAAACTACACACACACACCTTCAGATTATGTAGGTAGAACAAGTGTGCATAGTTTCAAAATGATTGGTGGAAAACTCTAGGAGGAGTTGCGCACACAAGATATCAATTCTAATACAAATCGGACCTGGAAAAACTAAGTCGGAAAAGCGGAAAAAAATGATAAAGAAAATAATGGGAGTATAACCCCAAACCCACACGCAAATCTACATGTCATGTAGAACAAGTATGCGTAGTTTAAAAATGATCGGTGGAAAACTCTAGGAGGAGTTGCGCCCGCAAAGTATCTATTCTAATACTTATAGAACATATGAACAACTAAGTTGAAAAAGGCAGAAAAAGTAGGAAATAAATAACGGCAGCACAATAAAAAAAAAATCAAACAAACCAACAAAAAAAAAAAAAAAACTAATTAGAAAAAGTGGAAAAAAGTTGATACAAAATAATAGGTGGATAACCTCAAAACCACACACACATCTTCAGACTATGTAGAACAAGTACGCTTAGTTTCAAAATGATCGGTGGAAAACTCTAGGAGGAGTTGTGGCCACAAGGTATCTTATCTAATTGTAATCGGACCTTGAAAAAACGAAGTCGAAAACGTGGAAAAGTTGAGAAAAAAGTAATGGGAAGATAACCCCAAAACCACATGCATATTTTCAGACCATGACAAAAAACACCATAAAAGTCTAAAAAAGATCAGTATAAAACTTTAAGAGGATTTGCGCCAACAAGGTACCCATCTCACTGTGTCTACGGGCGGACAAAAGGACGGACAATCTAATTTTAATAGTTCCCTTCGACCCGTCGAGGGACAAAAATTGACGGCTCATTCCTCAATCTGTTTCAGATGGTTGGCGCCTGATTATCAGTGTCTGTTCTAGGACCCATTGTGGTTTTCTTGTGTTCTGGCTTCAAATTACCATTGAGTCCGTCTCATCGCAGTGTTTGTGATTATATGTGTTTCACTTTGATGTTTCACAGATAAGGTAGAGGATTCCTATGCGTACCGATGTTTCAAGGATGCGGTAGACGACTCCCATGCGGACCGAAAATATGGTTGTAATTTGGAGCTGTACTAGGTTTCATGTGAGTAAAACTAGTTTAGGCCGCCCTTCCACCCATAGCAGTTTTCCTACTGACTGTTCCAAGGCGTGTCCTCTGTTGCAGTTCTTCTTTGTGCGTCGGTTGTTTTATGTTTTATATGTGTTGTTTGTTTTGTCATTATTTCTTCCTTATCTCTCCTTCTTTTGGTGCCTTTGGAAGGCTGTGCTTCCTGGCTGTGGCATTCCCTGGATATCTTCACTTATATCACTGAATATGCCTATACTTAGCAAAAGCCAAACAGTAACAATCAGCAGCATCATAAAGATTGATTGTGGAGTTCTTGTGCATAGCCTGTTATTAAATAAAACAAAAAGATGGAAATAAAGTAAAACATGCATATTTAATAAATAAAAATGCAAATGAGGTAGTCGGGTTGTGTGAAGGTGTCGTGTATCTTACGTCACCGGGGCGTCCAACTGATATTGGCTTACAGTTGGGCAAGGTCTGCTATCCTTGTAGCAGGTAAGGGTAGAGGGGGGATAATTTTATTTCTTCTGTTTCTTCACTTTCATTCCTGTTCCTCTTTCTTTCCTGTTCCTCTCTTTCACCTCTTCTTCTATCTCTTTTCTCCTTTTCTCTGGGAGACGACACAAAATTACCCACAAGGGTTGAAATGTCGCTAAACCCCAACACAATCAATCAAAAAAAAAAATGCAAAAAAAAAAAAAAAAAAAAAAAAAAGGTTTATTGCATGCATTTTAACAAGTTTGGGATTATCGAAGGGTTATCGTAAGAGGTGTTAACATTCTGAAATATTTAGGGGCAGCAATGTTGATTGCTTTTAATAACAATAATTGTAGAAATAGAGATTGCATTATCAAGATTACCTAGTTTTTTAATCACATATTTTACGTATTTTGCCTAAATGTGTGGTAACTATACCTTGGTTCCAGAATAGATATCAAAATTTGCTTTTGTATTATAAAAATACAATACTGTTGAAAAGAAAAAAAAAGCTAAAAGATTGAGGCCATTTTTTTGTTTAATTATTGCAAAAATCATCTGTTTTTTCAAATTCATATTTATTTACACCTACATGTAAACTGCCTAAATTGCTTTCTGACTCGAACAGCATTTTCTATTTTAATATGTGTTGGCCAGTACAATATTGATGCATAGACAAAATTAAGATTTAGAAAAGCGTATTAATTCAAAATATTACAGAAATAGAAAGTAGGATGACAATACATGAATAGGCCCGATCACAGACATTGATAGTGAGGTGCCAGCTTTCTGGAACAGATAGAGGAAGGAACCGTCTTTCAGTCTGAGGTTCGAATCTCCGTTATAAATTTAAATACAACATCAGTTATTAACCTATTTAAGACTGAAAGACCTCTCCCATACTATATATTGGAAAAGTCCATTTTCGATTTTAGATATGTTAGGCTATATAATGTAGATATTCCTAAAGAAAAAAACTATTTGAACTATTTGCAAACAGTGGATACCCTTTTTCAGACGTCTGATCTGGGTCTGCACTGTTTGCCAGTTACCCGCTTAGAGGTCTCCAGTCTTCAAAGGGTCAACAATAATTTGGACAAAACTGCGCATGCAGTTTGTCGCATATCATTTATGCTGAAACATATAGTTTTCGTAACGAATGGTACTTTTAAGCTGTTCCCAAAATATGTATTACCCACAATCCTTCTGAATTTAAAGACTCAAACACCGTTTATATCAGGCTGCGATAGACATTCGTATAGACTGGTCTTCAAGCCAACGTTTTATTTGGGAATGATTACAGAATAACGGCGATAAAAACCTAGAAAGTGTTTTTACAAAATTTATGAAACCGATACCCTTATTTAAAAAGTTTTATCAATTTAAAGTTTATCCCGATTATTAAAGTCAGTGAGTTGACTTGATCTTCAAAAGCAGAACATTTTTAGTATCAAAGTCAATGTCATTCCGTTTGTCTCAAATTTTAGTGGAAATTTTGTCATAAGGTATTGATAAATAAATTCTGCAAGGAATAATCCTTTAAGAAGAAGAAGAAGAAGAAGAAAACAAACGAAAAAACAAACAAACAAAAAAACAACAAACAAACAAACAAACAAAAAACAAACAAAAAAACAACAGCATGAAATAAACAAATACAGCATGAATTTAAATCCAGAAACGATGCATCGGGATCACAGGTATTAATATTGTTCAGTTGAAGTTCTTTTAGATATATCTATCCACCATTTTTTTCAAGGATAAATTTTATCTACCGTTTGTTCAAAATAATTAGTATCAATATTTAGCAGGTGATCTGGATAACCATCACGAAAGCATACCTATATAATTTGACCCCCTTAAACCCCACTTTTATATAGTAAAACTGGGGTCTACAGGGTATACATTATTTTTCTTACTTCTGCTCAAAAGCATAGATTGTGGGTACTCGTTAGAACCGCCTCGACGAGGCGGTTATAACGAGTACCCACAATCTTTGTTTTTAGCAGAAATATGAAAATATCAGATTTTGTATCTGAAATTTTTCAGTATTTGGTGGTGAAATTTTCAATATATTTGAATCGGCGTGTTTTCGTAATGGAGAAGTGGAACTGAATGTTTCATTTACGTCCGCTTGGTTTCTATGAGAAGGGACAACGCTAGGGTTCTTTCTTAACAAAACAGAAACAGATGTGCAACAAGGGAACCAAATTTTAGCCATCGGTATACCAATTGTTTGTTTGTATAGTTTAGTACCAAACCGAATACAAATAATATCTAGAAGAAAAAAAAAAAAAAAAAAAAAAAAAAAAAAAAAACCATCACACACATTCTGAGAAGCTCATAAAATATAATGTTTATGATACGAAGTCGTAATGCGTGAACTAATATTAGCGATGCAACATACTTTACATGGCTTTTTGTGGAGTTTTCAGGCTGAATACTATGAGCGTCAATAATTGACTTCTTACCTTTCGAAGTTTGCATTATATTTAAGCCACCACACGACAAAACCTACAATACGACCTATATGCCCAGCAAAAGATCAGCCGGTACATCTACACAGTATGGCAAGAGTTCTCGTTGATCCATCTTTGGATAGCCCGGAGGCTGTAGAAGGCACATACGATCAGCACAGACTGATCAGACTGCGTTGATGCGCAGGTTGATCTGTCTTCGTCGGTCGCACAAGTCTGTTGTAGGTTTTGTCGTGCGCTGGCTCTTAATTATTATTGTTAGTACTGCAAAGTTCTTTATTTAAAGTACTCACATAGTGCAAACGTCACACATATAGATTCTAGAAAGAATGACCTTTAGGAACAATTTAAAATGATTATTACTTGGTAAAAAAGAGAGGCTATGGATTTTCTGCTGCAAAATGAATGCATGATTGTTAACCAATTGTGGTTGATTACTTTCTTTCTAAATTGCACGACAGTGGGTCGGTCCTCAGACTAAATGAAGGCTCCCTCCTTAATCTGTTCCATATGGTTGGCCCATCGTGGTCCAGTTTGTAGTTTTTTGTGTTCTAGCCGAGCCCTTTACTTTGCTTTGTCACAGTGTTTGTGATTTTACGGGTTTCACCATGATGGTTTCACAGATGAGGTAGAGGACCACTATGCGAACAGAACATATGTTTCCCATTTGGAGCTGTTAACAGATGTACTTACTTTGAAACGTTTTTTCTTTTCTTTTTTCTTTTTGTTTGTTTTATCTTTTAACACATCATTCAGTATCCGCTCGAAATAAACGTAATCGCATCAGCCAGATCATCTAACTGTCAAATATCAGAATTGAATACATATACTTCTATAGCACAAACTTTTTTTTTCATTGAGAAAGAGATAAAAATCAATTAAATAACGAATCAGAAACCCAGCTAAAATGGGTATACAAATTGTACTTACTGGAATACTCATTATTTGATTATATACTTTATTACCAAAATAAATATTGGAACCCTAGCTTCACAAAACTATAAATAAAATTACCCAACAAAAGCCAGAATCATGGCTTTCAGCTTTCTCGAGACACCAAAAGAAGAAGAGATGAGGGACAATGACAGGATACGGTCGCAATAACATTACGAAAACACATCTGAAAATATTGAAAATTTCACCTCCAAAAACTGAAAACTATCAGATAAAAACTCTGATATTTTTTCACATTTCTGCTTAAAACTTAGATTGTGGGTACTCGTTAGAACCGCCTCGGCGAGGCGGTTCTAACGTGTATGTGTACCCACAATCTATGTTTTTGAGCAGAAATAAGAAAAATAATGTATACCCCTGTAAACCCCAGGGGTCAAAATTATATAGGTATGTTTCATGATGACCGGCGTACAAAAGAAAAAGGGAACTGCCTTGGAACTGTCTGGAAAAAAAACAACAACAACAACAAAAAAAAAAAAAAAAAAAAAAAAAAAAAAACTGGGAGATTAAACTAGATTTACCCAATCGAAACTTATCCTTAACCCAGTTATGCCGAGTGGACTATACACTCTTAACTTTTTTGACTGGTCCATTTCAAGTAGAAGGGACAAACTCGAGAGCTCAGTGATGAAGAGAGTTTTTTTTTTCTTTTTTCTTTTTAGTTTTTTTTTTTCAGTTAATTCAGGAAGTTTTTCTTTGAATTATTTATGTGGTTAGGTTGTATTATACAGAAATCTTTAATTTAAATGATCTTGATAATATATAGAAATATCATTCGAAAATATTATCAGATGCTTGGAAGCTTCGGATATACATAAGTGTCGCTGGGCTCAGATGACGTATGCGATTTTTTCCTAAGTTTTGAAACTGTATACAAACGGGAATTCTTTACAGGTTGAATATAATAAACGTCAGAAAAAAAAAGAAATTTTACGGATGAAGCCATCAAAGGCATTCCAAAAATATATCTAGATTAACCAAATAGATGCAAATAAGCTGCAAGCTTCCATCGGTAAGAAACTTGTACACTAAATGTTCATTTGTTTTTATCCATTGCATTGCAAACTAAAAGTTTTGTTGTTATCTGATTTTCAGCTCACATTGGCCCAAGGTCAAGGTCACTGTGACTATTTTTAGAAACACTTTGTCATCGCTTTAGTGCCTACATTTATCAATGGATCTTAATATAACTTCACAAAAATGTTGGGTATAATAATATCCCGAACAAGTACGACTTTCAGGGCGCTGGGCTGCATGAAGGTCAAGGTCACTGTGGCTATTTTTGAAAAAAAACTTTGTTATCGCTCTAGCGCCTAGATTTTATTGATGGATTTTAATGTAATTTAATACAAATATTGGGTACGATACTATCGCGAACATGTTCGGTTTTCAGGGTCCTGGACTCAAGGTCAAGGTCACTGTGGCTTTTTAGCTCACCTTAGAACGAAGTGCTCAAGGTGAGCTAAAGTGATCACCCTATGTCCGTCGTGCGTTGTGCGTCGTCCGTCGTCAACAATTTCTTTAAACATTACCTCCTCTTAAACTACTGATCCTATTTCCTCCAAACTTTACAGAATTATTCCACTCATAGCCCTTTACCAAAATTGCTCAAACGGTTCCGCTCCTTTGAACAAGATGGCCGCTAGTGCTTAACATAGAAATATTAAACGACATGTCTTTCGCGGTCAGTGTCCGGATTTTAAAATGATTTCACAGAAATGTTCCTCTTATGGCCCTCTGCCAAAATTGCTAAATAGTTCCCGCTCGGCTGAATAAAAAAGGTCGCCATGGCTAAAAATAGACAACCTTTAACCGACATCTCCGCGGCCAGTGGCAGATTTCAAAATAATTTCACAGAAATGTTCCTCTTATTGCCCTTTACCAAATTGCTAAAATGGTTGGGCTCGGCTGAACAATATGGTCGCCAGAGCCAAAAATAGAAAACATTTAAACGACATCTCCTCCTAGGCCAGTGGCCTGATTTTTTAAATAATTTCATACAAATGTTCCTCCTTTAGCCCTTTACCAAAATTGCTAAAATGGTTTCGCTCGGCTGAACAAAATGGCCGCCAGAGCTACAAATTGAAAAAATAATAATAATAATAAAAAACAACAACAAAAAACAACAACAAGAACAACAACAACAACAACAAAAAAAACTTTAACCATTTTAACCTAGGCCATTGGCCTGATTTAAAAATTATTTCGTAGATATGTTCCTCATATGCCATATGCTCATTTACTAAAATGGTTCCGCTGGACTAAACAAAATTGTCGCCAGAGCTAAAATGGAAAAAAAAATCTTTAAACAACATCTCCTCTTAGGCCAGTGGCCCGATTTCAAAACAATTTAACAGAAACGTTCCTCTTATACCTTTTTACCAAAATTGCTAAAATTGTTCCACTCGACTGAACAAAATGGCCGCCAGGGCTAAAAATAGTCTATGTACTTCTTTCCCTGCTGGTGCTTCACAGAGGACATTCACTTCACAGTCTTTTCTTTCCCTGCTGGTGCTTCACATGGTCTTCTTTCCCTGCTGGTGCTCCACAAGTTTCCTACTTTTAACTTTTGCCACGGCAACCAAACAAAATGGCCATCTTTAATCGACATCTGGCAAGCCATGACACCATCACTTCCACAAGCTGTCTTGAGCTCAGGTGAGCGATCCAGGGCCATATGACCCTCTTGTTTTTATTTGCCATAAAATTTTACATAACAGCTATATTCAACAACTAATATAATGTGTCGTTTGCGACTGAAGTTTTAAATTACAAATATAAAACGAGGGCCAAAATGGCCCTATATCGCTCATCTGATTACCAGATAAATTGGCCTTTTGGTTCAGAAGAAAAAGTGCAAAATAGATTTCCAAGATTTCTGATCGGAAAGTTTAGCTGTTTTTTTTTTTAAATCTACGTCGCCCTGATGCTTCATATCAAGTTTGGAGTCAATATGCCCTTCGATTCAGGAGAAGAAGTGAACGAAAAATAGATTTTCAAGGTGGCCAATTTGGATTTCCGGTCAGAATGATTTTAGCTATTTTGATCCGCTCGTCACCCCAAGTTTCGAGTCAGTTAGCCTTTAGTTTCAGGAGAGGAAGCGAAAAATAGATTTTTAAGATGGCGGCCATGGTGGCCATCTTGGATTTCTCATCGAAACAATTTAAGCTATTTTTATCTACAAGTCACCCGATGCTTCCCACCATATTTCATGTCAACTGGCTTTTCGTTTCAGAAGAAGAAGCGAAAAATAGATTTTTAGGATGGTGGCCATTGCGGCCATCTTGAAGTTCGGATCGGAGTGATTTTAGCTATTTTTGCGCTACAAGACACCCCGTTGCTTTCTACCAAGTTTCAAGTCAATTGACCTTTCGGTTCAGAAGAAGAAGCGAAAAATAGATTTTCAAGAGAGCAGTCATGGCGATCTAGTATTTCCGATCGGAACGGTTTTAGCTATTTTTTTTTATCTACAAGTTACCCTGATGCTTTCTACCAAGTTTTAAGTCAAATGGCCCTTCGGTTCAGGAGAAGAAGCAAAAAAAAAAAAAAAAAAAAAAGAAAATAAATGATTTTCAAGATGGCCGCCATGGTTTCCGATCGGAACAATTTTAACTAAGTTTGATCTACAAGTCACTCCGATGCTTCCTGCCAAGTTTCAAGTCAATAGGCCATTCAATTCTAGAGAAAAAGCGAAAAATAGATTTTCAAGATGGCGACCATAGAAGCCATTTTGGATTTCCGATTTGAACGATTTTAGCTGTTTTTGATCTACAAGACATCCTTATGCTTCCTACCAAGTTTCAAGTTAATTAGCCTTTTGGTTCAGAATAGCAAGCGAAAATTAAATTTTCAAGATGGTCGTCAGGGCGGCCATCTTGGATTTTCGTTAGAATATGAGCTTAACTATACCTAATTTAGTGCCACAGCGGCCTTTCTGTTATTTAAACTTCGTCAGTGTGGCTAAACCCCAAAAGATTGTTGCGCATGTCTTGGCAAGCAGCAAGACATACAGAAAGCAAAATAAGCCTAAAAAGTGGATTCCGAACCCGCTAAGATACATGTCATTATGACAAGTCAGTCTTAATTTTAGAAAAGTTTTGAATTTGTACTATAACAAGGATTAAGGTATAAAATAGTTACTTAGTTCAGTACTTAAATACTGACGTTAACACCGATTTGAGCTACTTTTGATCTACAAGTCACCCTGATAGATTTTCAAGATGGCCACCATCTTGGATTTTATTAACAATTTTCAGTATATTTGAATAGCCATGTTTTCGTAATGCTAATAAAGGTGTTATGGTTATTTCTTAAATAAGCTTCCAATAGCTTTAGAATAACTGAATATTGTATAGCCCCACAAAAACTCACATAGCTCAAGGATATAATAATTAAGTTGTTACGATTATTTCTTAAATAAGCTTCTAATATCTGAAAATTCCTATCTCTTAGGATGCTGATTCCAAAATTAGCAGAAGACAAATTATTTCTATGTTTCTTTTCATAAAATAGGAATTTACTTTTCATGCGAATAACCTCCTCATTAGGAGACGATTCGCGTGCAATGTCAAGTCCTATTTTATGGAAAAATAACAAACAACAAAGAAAAAATTAATAGAACTCGCTAATATTTATTTAGCGTATAAAGAGTTAAAAGCACCGAACATCTTTAATTTCAAAGGCTTGACCATTGCAAAAAAGTAGAAAATCACTTATCTAACACTTAATATGTTATCAATGAATATTTACAAATAAACAATATCATGCCAAAAAATTAAACCAGAATATGATGTTTGTGTCTGTTTAAAGATCTTGTCGTGACTGAAGTATAGTTGTGGCTGGAAGATACGCTGTACTCACGATATCGTGGTTTTGTCCTTTGTAATTAAAGTTTGTTGCATAAACTGAAATTTTAAAATTTACTGCCACTGAAGAAGTCATATAAAGAAACATCCCAAGTTATTAGAATATAAATAAAGAAATAATTTTCATTTAGCTTTCAGTTGTCAGAACAAAAAGCTTTATACAGATGCGCAGCCTCGTGTTTACAAACAAAGTCACATGGTACAAACCACGTGTTCATACGCGCGCGCGGTTTCATCATCATGCACCCCCTTAACACTAAAGGTGAGAAAGTAGATTACAAGCCTACGTGATTTATGAATGGAAGTTTCTGGCGCCGAAAGAAATAGTATATTCCAGTGATTATTTTAGACAGGAGAAAAAAAAAACGTACACTTCATTTATATGCATACGTAACGACTCCAAATTTGGGTCGGAATTGGACGCAATATGTGCCAAAATGTCACGACCCGAGACGTGCGGTTTCAATAAATATCACATCACGCCGCGTCTTTATATATTCAATTTAATTCTTGGTTTAACAATTTGTATATGAAATGTAAATGGTTAGTGTTATACTAAAGACTTGAATTAGCATGATGTCGCACTATAATTCTGAAGAGATACAGCGCAGAAAATCGAAAAGTTCCAATGAACCTTTATGTTCACAGGAGAATGGAATACATAAGGTATGTCCAAAAATGTTGTTATGTCTTGATGTCCTTCTTATTTCATTCGGGGAATGAAGTGTAGTGAAGTGAATTCTTACTTCCAAATTTATTGCAATGTTTGTGGGATTAAAGGGGAGCTTTGGTCTTTTAACCTTCAAACTTTCAGACACATATGAGTCATGTCCACTAAAATGAACTTATACAAACAGAGAATGTTCAGATTAGCCTATCCTCATGCAGTCTTATAAAACCTTACACTATTATAGATTTCAATAGCGAAACCCACATTTTTTTCTGAGCCGAAAAGGACGCAGAATGTTTTTAAACTGTTCTTTTGTTTTTTTTTGTGTTTTTTTTTTTTGCGTAACACGTCTAAAGAAGTTTTTACTTACATATTTGAACCATATATTTATCTACATGTATTAAGATTATTTCACATTATTACTTTAAAATAGCCTCTTCATTTGAAAAAATCCGCCTACATATGCAGCCATATTTGACACGTTGGCTTTCTCAACCGACAAAAAAGAAATAACTCCCTGTTTGAATGGATAGTGTGTCTATGTCGTCTATTTCTGTTTTACATTTTGTCGACCATTATGTGCGTTTGCGTTCCGTATCCTAAAATAAATGAAGATTATCACCCTGTAAGCTTACTGTTAGATGATTAAATAAAAACTATTGACATTTTTCATCTTTCAGAAGATAAAACGACAATAATTAAAAATTGTCCATTTTCTTAAAGAAAAAAGGCTTGATATTTTTTCAGATTATCTCTTCGGAGAACATGCGAATAAACTGTCAAGATTTATTTTATTGTGAAAAAAAAAAAAAAAAACTTAGAAAGATTTGAAATGCTGTCTGCTTTTATTTTTGTTAGCGTCTTTTAAATTCGGAAGCTTGTGCACAAAAGAAAGCTCCGCCCCTTTTTTATTCGCGGTTTGATATACAAAATATGTTTCTTGAACTTTTTCTGAGGTTTTAAACATAAATGCTCCATTTATTCACATTTCTGGCAATCACCCGATTCACCATTTTGTAAAGACAAAACATTACGAAAACACGCCTATTGAAATATATAAAGAATTTTACCACCAAAAAAAAAGGATAACTTTCAGATGAAAAATTTGGTAGTTTTCATATTTCTGCTCAAAACATAGATTGTGGGTACTCGTTAGAACCGCCTCGGAGAGGCGGTTCTAACGAGTACCCACAATCTATGTTTTTGAGCAGAAATAAGGAAAACTATGTATACCCCCGTAAACCCCAGTTTTACCATATAAAAGTGGGGTTTAAGGTGGTCAAAATTATATAGGCATGTTTACATAATGAGTAGGAATCGCGGTAGGTGTTTTTCTTGTTCTTTCTGTTCTTTTTTTTTTCTTTTTTTTTTTCACACGCAAAGATCGTATTCATTAAATTAGTTATTAGGACTATTCAAATAATGATTTATGTTAATGGTATATTGACAAATTTAGATAAACAACAACAATAATAATAATTTTTTCACATCAATAACAGACAGTGGTGAAATTGAAAATGGTGATAACATGTTCAACTCTAGTCCATTTAATTTTTCGCAGTAACATACTCAAGTTAGTTTTGATCTTAGCGATAAAGTTGTAGCGGGCAACCTCTGCAAACCTTTCCAAAAGGTTCCAACGTTTAATTGGTTATAGATGTTCCTCTAATTAGATGAAGAAATTCTTCATCTTACAAGATCCCGTCATGTTTCAGTCCGTATCTGTTTATCATGGCATTGTGATGTAAATACTGTCCTTTCGACATCAATCAGCAAGAAGTTTTTTTGCTTGGCGTTTTATTTTAAATGAACATATTCTGTTCTGAGTGACCATATCTTATCAGAAACCATTTGTGTTTTATGTTTCCGTATTTTGTTTACCAATATGTACCCTAAAATTAAATTTATAACAAAAAAAAGTGGTCTGACCTATGCAATTTCTATAGTAAAGGGATTTTTTGGGAATTTTTGTCCAAGAAAATCTTAATTTTCTTCGCTGTTTTGAATTACTGATGTTTCACAACAATATTTTGAAAATTTTAATAGAAAATTCACCAGCGGAACTTGTTGAAAATCTTCCTCAAAGTTACCTACCCTATAGATTTCTGCATAATTTGCGGTCATTTTTACTATGGGAAAAAGTGAAAATATTTGATTTTTTAAAAACCAATGACTAGAATAAAACTGTTTGTGCATAAGTAGTTACGACAAATGGTATTGCAATAAATCATGACAAGATTTCTGCATTATTGCAGTCATTTTTACTATGGGAAAAAGTGAAAATATTTGATTTTTTAAAAACCAATGACTAGAATAAAACTTTTTTTCTGCATAGGTAGTAACGACAAATGGTATTGCCATAAATCATAACAAGAGTTCGCAAATGTACGTTTTTTGTGTAAAGGGCCAAGCAAAAAAAACGACTTTCTGAAAAATGTCGAAAGCACAGTCGGTGTAAAACATGCTTGACACTTTATCAAATAGAGTCATTGCACCGTATTACTAGATCAAACAGATAAAAAGTGCTGTCTGGGCATACGCTAACAGTTAAGATGTAGATTAGTCTGTGAAGTCGTACAATCAGATAAGGGTCTTCGTCGTATACACCGATACATTCTACATTACTCAATGATTCTGTGGATTGCGAAGTCCCTGACTGATATTGGCATTTGCTTTGTTTGATTTGATGTTTAATGCCACTGTCAGCAATCGACAACAGTCATGTCAGCACGTTGTCTGGATGTGATGTTTTGGAAATTCCCAGCTGGCATTCTTTATAAATCTGTAGCGGGCCGTTATCGGCCCGTCAGGGTAGCTGACGGGCCGACAACGGTCCGCTATAGATTTATAAAGAATGCTAGCTGGGTTATGACATTTTTTAGAGTGTCGCCACTGCAGCTTCATGCCCCAGACATACTGACATGATGTTACCCTGAGCTTTATTATGCTGCAGTGTGACCAGTCATGCCTTTTCTTCTTAATGCTGATGGCCAAGAGAAAGAGTTATTTACCAGTTTCACAAAGGCCTAGGTATGACCCGGCTGGGGATCGAACCAACAACTTTCCGGCCCGACGGCTGATGCTCTGCCAGTTAGTTCACTCGGATCCGCTTCGCCCGTGTTCGGCCAAAAAGGCACTTCACATGACGCAGCTTGTTTAATTTTAGTACCGTTGAACTAGTCGAATGAACGTACAAATCCTTTATGGCTCATACGATTTCATTCTATGTGAATTAATATGACTGCAGGTGTACATGAATCAGCGGAAGATGGGGAAACAGAGGCGAGTAGGTATTCTTTCAGGCCCATCGAATCACAACCAACCTATTTCAGTAACCGACCCGGAGACCATTCCCTACCCCCTCCCCCCCTCCCCTGAAAAAAAAGAAAATGTCAGCCTGCTTTTTCGAGGTAGTATAATCGAAATTCTTTCTTCTTAACGGAGCAAAAAAACTGCAAGACATTGCGGGCTCGGACATTTTGGACAAGTCGGCGTATATTACCTCTACATCTTTGTCGCGTATTTCGCAAAGTTAAAAATCAAAAACTTTATTCCGTAAGCATCGAGCGAAAAAACAAACAAACAAAAAACAAAAAAAAACAAAAAACAAAAAAACAAACAAAAACACACACAACCCCCCCCCCCCCCCCCCCAAAAAACACACAAAACAAACAAACAAACAAACAAAAAACAAACAAGCAAACAAAAAAAAAACAAAAAAAAAAAAACAAAAAAAAAACAACAACAAACAAACAAAAAAACAACAGTTATTATTGTTCTCTTGGTAAGTTTTAAGCAACCCTCTAGTAATACGGTACAAAGACTCTTTTGATAAAGTGTCGAGCATGTTTTACAACTATTTTATTTACATCACAATATCATGATTACCAGATGCAGACTACATGACGGGATCTTGTGAGATGAAGAATTTCTTCACCTAATTAGCGGAATATCTATAATTTATTTGACGCTGGAACCTTTTGGAAACCTTTGCAGAGGTTGCCCGCTACAACTTTGTCGCTAAGATCAAAACTAACTTGAGTATGTTATTGCGAAAAGTTAAGCGGACTAGAGTTTAACATGTGATCACCATTTTCAACTTCACCACTGCCTGAAACGTTTTATAAATACATGAACGAACGCTAATAACAGGCTCTACACATTTTTGTCTACCCTTATATCTGCTTGACTGAACAACCATAGCTCCAATCAAACATTGCAACCTAACATGTAAATCATCACGAAAACATGTCTGTGTAATTTTGACCCACTTAAACCCAACTTTTATATAGTAAAACTGGGGTTAACAGGGGTATACATTATTTTTCTTATTTCTGCAAAACAAAAAACAAAACAAAAAAAAAAACATAAAGTGTTGGTACTAGAACCGCCTCGGAGTACCCACAATCTATGTTTTTAGCGGAAATATGAAAAATATCAGAGTTTTTCATCTGAAAATTTTAAATTTTTGGAGATGAAATTTTCTATAGAGTTGGATAGGCGTGTTTTCGTAATGGCGGGTCTTATTGTGACAGTCTTTGAAAATGGAAAATGTCCATCTAATTGGTGCATACGAGTATCACTTGCTTTACACTTTTTGACTGTTATTCCAAACTTTTGACTGACAGTAGTCGTTTCAGTAGTTCACCAGTCCATAGTTAACCATAGGAACTATAACGTTCCCAAGATTTTCTTCCTGTGAACGATTTTATTCGGAAACAGAACACTTCGGGCATTCTGAAAAGGATGAACGCTTGTCATCACAGAAGCAACAATTTAAAAACGAACACGAATGGTTTAATAATTAATCACGAGTCATCGCCCTAATGCATGTTCGTGTGTACGTGCTAGCGCGCGCGTGCGTGTGTATGTTTGTGCAATATGCCATACCATTACACAGCGTAATTAAATTCTCTCAGACTGCATGACGTAGTAAATGAAGGCTCTGATCAGAGTCTTCGCTGATCGCATATGTCTTTTACAGCCTCTGGGCTATCCAAAGAGGGATAAACGAGAACCCTTGATATACTGAGTGGATGTACAGGCTGATTTGAGTCTTTGCTGGTCACACAGGTGTTTCAAACCTGTTTGTAGAATAGTCAAAACTACTGCCCGATGTGCCGTGGACAGCTCGATGCACTATTGCTCGAGCTGTCCTCTGTACCGAGGGCAATAGTTTTGACTATTTCACTAAATCAGCCATGATATATCTGTTTTATTACCCTAATAATGCTAAAACATTATTGATTTAGCCAATAAGGGCTGTTTTAATTGGCACGCGATGTCGACACGTCAACGTCATTCCCGTGAAATATGACGTCACCAACCGTAATTTAGTCAAAACTATAGCCCAGCGCTTTTACATTGGTATAATCAAAATAATTACCCAGTATTTATTGAGCGTGGCAATTAAAGAAAACAGCGCCTTTAAAATATGAGTTGGGTAATAAAACAGCACCATTAAAACCCAATGCAAAAACGCTGGGCAATAATTTTGGCTATATCACGGTTGTGACGTCAACTTTCACTGGAATAACGTTGACATGCCGACATCGCGTGCCAATTAAAACAGTGCTCATTGGCTAAATCAATAATGTTTAACCATTAAAACCCAACGAAAAAGCGCTGAACATCACGGTTAGTGACGTCAACTTACACTGGAATAACGTTGACGTGCCGACAATGCGTGCTAATTAAAACAGCGCTCATTGGCTAAATCATAATGTTTTAGCATTAGCTGGGTAATAAAACATTATATCATGGCTATTTTGGTGGACTAGTCAAAACTACTGCCCCGGTACCGTGGACAGCTCGATGTACTACCTTCGGGCCTCGGGCAATAGTTCATCAGGTGGTCCACAACACCTCGGGGCTGACAGGTTTGACTATCGCCCAGAAAAGGATGAAACAGATTGTTTTATTACCCAACTCATAGTTTAAAGGATGTTTTCTTTTGATCGCTATGATCAATAAATACTGGTGACTATTTGATTACGTGAGCGGAAGATAGTCCAAAATATGAGCCCGGGTGATAGTTCTCTGAAAGCCGGTTCAATCTGGCTGGCTTTTGTCACAGATGATGTAGCTAGGTAATTCATGTGAGCGGAAGATAGTACAAAATATGAGCTCGGGTGATAGTTCCCTGAAAGCCGGTTCAATCTGGCTGGCTTTTGCCACAGGTGATGTGGCTAGGTAATTCACGTGAGCGGAAGATAGTCCAAAATATGAGCCCGGGTGATAGTTCTCTGAAAGCCGGTTCAATCTGGCTGGCTTTTGTCACAGATGATGATACTAGGTAATTCACGTGACCGGGAGACAGTCCAAAATATGAGCCCGGGTGGTAGTTCTCTGAGAGCCGGTTCAATCTGGCTGGCTTTTGTCACAGATAAATATAGAAGAGTGCAGTAATAGTAGGGTTTGTCATGCATGGATCAAATCATTATGTTAACAAATCTATGTAAGGCAGACCCCCATGTTCCCCATAACGTATAGTGAAAATAAGGTATAGTTAAAATTTAGATGAGTCAGCGCACGACAAAGTCTGCAATTAGCCTTGTGTGTCTAGCAAAGACTCAGATCAACCTGTCCATCCAGTATGGCAAGGGTTCTCGTTTATTCCTCTTTGGATAGCCCGGAGATTGTAAAAGGCACATCACATGAGATCAGCGAAGAATCTGATCAGACTGCGTGGATGCGCAGGCTGATCTGAGTCTTCGCTGGTCGCACGTCTTATTGTAGGTTTTATTGTCTGGTCATATGCATGGCAGGAAAAAATAACTTTTAATGTAAACGTCACCAGCAAAATCCCTTATCATCTTAGCCAAATTAGAAACATGATCATTTTATACTATACACATTAATCTTGGCATAGAGCAGCTGATGTTTAACTGTGTATATATTCTGTCTAATTGTACCTTTACCGTGACAAACGTTCATGCATTATTCGTCAAAACTACAATTCTTTTAATTATTGATGAAATGGACATGTTTGATAATTGAAAAGAAAGAAAATGTTCTAATGATTTATAACTTAGAACCAATAAGCATAGTCATTGTAAACTGAAACCTGCATACATCTGCAAGGTGCTGTACATGACCCTAATATAGCCAAAACGCGAGACAATACATTATTATACAATATCTATCTCTATTACATTATCTATCTACGAGGGCATGTCAATAAATAACCAGCCTATCCCATTTCCGATGGACCGAGACGGTCATGATTTTTTTGTTTTGTTTCAATATATGTTTTATACATGGGTACAAAATTGCACGCGTATCGAGTCATTCTTTAATAAGATATTGATTGTCAAACATGGCTAGTGATGCAAAGGCATGCTTTTCATCTAAAGTTGAGTACCGTGCTGTAATTCGGTACTTCTATTTAAAGGTAAAACAGGCAAGGAAATACACGGCGAGTTAGCCGATGTTTATGGATCTTCTGTACCATCTTATGCTCAGGTTAAATTCTGGGTAGGGGAATTCAAACGCGGTAGAATGTCTTTAGAAGATGAAGCCAGGTCTGGACGCCCACTGGATGTCACCGACGAAGAAATGTGTAAGAAAGTTCGGGATCTGGTATACTCTGATAGGCGAATTCAGGTGGAAGAAATAGCGCAGGCATTAGGCATTTCACATGGTAGCGTTTCAACAATCTTACATGATCGTTTAGGTATGCGCAAGCTAACAGCCCGTTGGGTCCCCAAATCCCTTAGCGATGAGCAAATGGCAACCAGAGCATCAGTATGCAGCGCCTTGTTGAAGCGTTTTAGGTCAAAAGATGATTTTCTTTTGCGTCTGGTGACTGTAGATGAGACTTGGGTTCATTATTATGAGCCAGAGAATAAAGCTCAGAGTCGTCAGTGGGTAGGGCCTGGGTCCCCGAGGCCAAAGAAGTTCAAGACGCAACCATCTGCTGGCAAGGTGATGGCCACAGTATTTTGGGACGCAAAAGGTGTTATTATTTTGGACTTTTTACCCAAAAGAAGTACAATAACTGGAGTGTACTATGCAAACTTGTTAGACCAGTTGAGAACCGCCATCCGTGAAAAACACCGAGGTAAACTCTCTAAAGGTGTTTTGCTGCAACAGGACAACGCGAGAGTCCACACTTGCAAAGTTGCAGTGGATGCTGTAGAGCAAAACGGGTATGAATTAATACCACATCCTACCTATTCGCCTGACCTAGCTCCTAGCGACTTCTTCCCATTCCCAAACTTGAAAAAGGATATCCGTGGACTTCATTTCCGGTCTGATGAAGAAGTCGTGACGGCAGTTGAGGAGTGGGTCAGTGGAAAGGACCCAGACTTGTTTCAGTTCTGGGCTGATGGCATTTGAACACCGTCGGTCTAAGTGCATCACACTAGAGGGCAATTACATCGAAAAAGAAGAGGTGGATCTCAACCGGAAGTAAGTTAGGCTGGTTGCTTATTGACTCACCCTCGTACATATGGTGTTGAGATTCAGTTAACTGAACATCATAATTGTTTTGAAAAACTGAGCTGTAGCTTAGCTTTAAATAATAGAATGTGTAGGTTCCAACATACGGCCTGAGACGCAATTGCTTTAATTTTTAAGGTCCGTCGATGCTGTTGAAACAAGTATCTTGACCACGACCACAAGGTTTTTGACAGTGTAAACACCACTTAATTCAAGTTGAACAGAATAAAAGAAATACATCACATCCCTCATTCAACTCGAATGGATTTAAAAGAAAAAAAAAAAACAAAAAAAAAAACAACAACAAAAAACTAGCCAATCAGCATCCAGAAGTAGAGTCAACAATTAAATCTAGATAGTATAGTTCCAGTCAAAAACTTCAGAACTAGCCCACGAAAAGCTCGGATTATATAAATAGGTTACTTTGTTCAAAGATTCTAATTACACCACAACCTCTTTATAACATTATTGTTGGGGTCCATAGCATAAACAGTGTTAGTTAAACAACCGTGTTATATCCAGATAAAAATGTATAGATTATATTGAAAAATGACCATTTATGCTCATTTTTCAATATAATCTATGCATTTTTGGGATCCATCTTTGAACCGTGTTATATCCCAAACCGTGTTATAACGAACCGTGTTATAAAGAGGTTGAAGTGTATTTGTTGCAGTTCTTCGTTATTTGTATGTCGGATACTGCAGAGAAGCTTTTTTGTATATTTCTCGTGTCTTCTGTCGGTGTTTCGTTACTGTAGCATTTACAGGCCCCGCAGTTATAAAACTTTTTTTTTCATGTTCAAGTCAGCTGAGCATGAAATATGTCCTGCTAATAAACCTCAAATTACTAACAGTTGCAAATTCTTCCTTGTTAAACATAGCTGAGTATGAAAGTTTCTGTTAATAAATATGAAAATTGTTGGCATTTTCATATTTATTAGCGGAGAAAATTTCATGCTCAGCTGAGTTGAGCATGAAAAATGTTTTATCACATCGGGGCCTGGGTCTCGTTAGTTTTAGTTGCGTGCGCGTTTATTAGAACATTTGCATAGGTTGCAGCTTACAAAGGATGTAATTTAAGCGAACGAAAGGATCCACAATTGTGTTTTAAAGTTAATCCATTTATACCGGGTGGTTTCTCCTACCTCACCTCTTTGGACATTTTCATTTCCTATATATATATGTAGTGTCAGGTTGGTTTTCAATATTGCCATCTTGTAGAAACTTCTATATTTAATGCAAACAGTGTAGACCCTGATCAGGCGCCGCGTTCTGCGGTGTCTGATCAGGGACTACCCTGTTTGCCAATGTCCCTTTGAATGCACGCCAGGCTTAAATGGGTTAATTTCCTCAAATTGACTATTCTGCGGGCTGCGGGTTGCGGGCTGCGGGTTGCGGGTTGCGGGCCATATATAACTGCTGCCTTGTAATAAAGTCATTACACAAGAAAACTGAAATGATTAAATTTATACTTTTTTTTTTGTTTTGTGTATAATACATCAACAGAATATGATCACTGAATACATGCACATGTATGTCTGTATGAAACTGATAGATAGCAAGATAGCAATGCCATAATTCTTTGGAATAGGTTATTATCAGGACATGTGGCTTTTACCGGCCACTTCATGAGAAAGTGTCCCCTTGGAAACATGTGACATGCACTTAAGGAAATACGGATCAGTCTTACTTGTATGCTCTGTGGATAGCCAGGCCAAGTAACTACTGTATGCCATCATCAAAGACTCTGCTCTGATCAGCCTGCACAGATGAACAGTCTGATATGACGACTTATTGCATATCATCTTAAAGATATATTTTCTCAAAATACTGCCCAGATATAGCTGAATGAAACAATGCAAACACAAATTTTACAAGGTTTATCATTCTATGAAAACAACTTTCAGACAAAATAAACCTATGAAAGTTTACTAACAAGAACTGTCAGCAGACAGCAAATGCTCACCTGGATGTAAGGGCTAAACACCTCTTTGGCTTATCGGTGGATGGGGGGTTGGGGGGGGGGGGAGGGGGGTTTGAAATATGAGCTTTATAGTTTTGAAATTTGAGCTTTTAAAAAGTTTTAACGTAAAACTTTAGCATAAAATTTGTCTGTGACCTTGACCTTTCAGCCATAGTCATAGGTGGGGGTATAGCTGAATAAAACCTCTGGACCTATAACCATCATTATACCGAATATAAACCAAATCAATCATATAGTTTTGAAATTATGACCTCTAAAAAATCTTAAAACATGAAATTTCAGCCTGTGATCTTTACCTTAAATGCATGGGCATAGACAGGGTATTGCTCTATAAAACTTTGGACCTCTATCTGTCATCATGCAAAATCTGAATCACATCCATCATTTGGTTTGGAAAGTATGAGCTCTTAAAAACTTTAACGTAATACTTTATTTGTAAAATTTCAAAGTCTGTAACCTTGACCTTAAGATTATGGGCATGGGCTGGGGTATTGCTGAAAGAAACTTTGGACCATTATATCTATCATCATAACAAATATGAAGCAAATCCATCATACGGTTTGGAAAATATGAGCTCTTTAAAAACTTTAACATAACATTTTATTTGTAAACTTTCAAAGTCTGTGACCTTGACCTTAAGATCATGGGCATGACCAATTACTAAAGTATTTCTTCATGAATTTCATTTTTATTCCTAATATATTAGTATTGGGAATGAGTAATATGGGATTGTGAATGAGTGAAATTTGTTAATTAATGACAGAGTTATGGCCCTTTTCAGTTTCTGAAAATTGGTTTTTGGCCCTTTGTTCCTTTACTTCTGGAACTATCTAAATGGAACTTCATGGATATATAAAGGATCAAAGGTTACATACTAGCACAAAAGCCACAACTCTGGTTGCTTTTGTACAAGAGTTATTTCCCCTAGACTCTTCTGCAAAATTCACTTCGTATGCTTCAGACAAATAATTAGTAAGTTTCTGACATTCGTGCTTGTATTGTCTATTCTTGGATAGACTATTGTTTAAACTTTTATCAAAACTTAGTCATCTTTGCTCTGAGTTATACTGCCCCACAGTGGCGGGGTATCATGCAGTGTTTGCGATGCTTTTATTATTAAAGCACAAGGTACTACATTGTATTTACAATGTTAGATGTTAAATTTCCATTACAATTACATTATCTTTTTCTTTCAAAATTGCAAAAGAAAATGATGACTAACAAGACCAAAAAAATGAGATAGCAAAAGAAAAACAGCAGTATGTTTACAGCAATCTTTCCTTGAGTTTTAACAGCATACATAAGGAAGTGGAGGTTTAAGGGGGAAAAAATCCTTTTAAACCATATTTTTATATTCTTCAACATTTTTTTATAGTGTTTTGCTTCAAACAGTGGAAATGTTGTTAAGGTCGAAAGTAATTTTGTTTGTTTGTAATTGCCTACTAACACCTACCCCAATTCCTCCCATAATAAGACAAAACAAAAAATTGTATCACTGTGCAGAGTCCTTTGTTCTTCTTTCTTTGTACCTTATTATATTTCATTTGTATATCAGGACCAATGGAAAAACAGCTATGGAGAGTCTGATCAGTGTCTTCACTGTTTACTGCATACATTGTTTACTGCATTTCATTGCACCTCCAGATGTTTTTTTTTTTTTTTTTTTTCAGTTTTTAGGATACTTACTGGTACATGTACTGAACTCTTTTTTCTCATGGAATTGTATTTTAAGAAAGGAAAATATTTTTGCCTATCTATTCCCAGGAACATTCATAGGCTGGCAACTGCAAAACAAATTATTCAATAAGCCTGGCCTATTGACTGGTTCATCAGGACAAATCTTTCAAATTAAGTTAAATTATTGCAGGTCTGCCTTTTTTCACCAGTCAGCATCTTGAACTTTGTTTTGGTCCTGAATGCCAGATAAGCTGTGTCATGAGAAAATATATGTTTCTTATGATATTCTTGTGTCCCCACCACCCCCACCCCCCTCTGCAAAGATCCAGCCTGGGACCAGCATATTTACCAAGTCTGATTAGAGATCTTGTCAGTTTTGTCAGGCACAAGCTTTGATCAGGTTGCGAGGATGTACAGGCTGTTCAGAGGTTCAGATAGTTGCACATATAGTGCATATAGATTCTGTACTACAATGCATATGGTATTAATAATTGTATATTGTTCTTTCTTTCCTTTTTTATTGGAGTAGGCGGCAGTGGGGAGGGGGTAATAAGAAAAATAACACTGATCACAAATTTTTGGCTTAACATATACTATTGCTGGCAACCTGTGGCCCGCATGCCCGCAGCCCGCAGCCTGCATGCCCGCAGCCCACATGCCCGCAAAATAGCGATTCCATAATTTCCTCAGGTAAACTCTAACTTACAGATGAGCCAACATATTCAATCAACAATTTACGAAAATTGAGCAGAAATTGCATCATGCTTCCTGTTGGCTGCATTGTATTCTTGGCCATATTTCTTCTGTGTAATGTAATTACATGGCAGAACTAATATAACAGGTGGTACAGTACAACTTTTGTGAAATTAAATTTACGAGTTTGAACTGAAAGTAGACATCTGATTTGTGGAAAAGAAATAGGCTGAGTTATAAATAATGGTTTTAAAGAACGCATGCTGTTAAGTTTGTTAAGGTCTGTCAACGAAATAAACTTACTTGACTGAAAATAGATAAATAAAATAACATATCGCTTGTTTGTTGACATAAATTTCCGAAATTATATATATGTGTGTGTGCGCAATAAAATCTGGGTAAGAATATCTTTTCTGTGTCTTTTATCAACTCGCGTTCAAAGAGTCAAAAAAAAAAAGTAATGGGACTCATCCCCTAGAACTTTGAAGCTTCATAAATTGATCCCGCAAACATATTGGCTTATCCAAATCGATTAACCCCTGAATTGTTTGAGCCAGGTAGTAAATTTGACCTTTTCTTGAATATTGTTGTAGATCAGGATGTAAACAAGAACTAACTAGCGCATTTAAACACATTAAGTGGTCAGTGTCCGGAGGTCAGATGTGAATGTATTGTTTGCATGGCTCAAGAAAAGGTGTTTTTCTTTCCAGAACAAAAAGTAATGAGAGTTTTCTTATTTCTCCACGAAAACAAGTTGTTGGTACTCATTAGAAGCGCCTCGCCGAAGCGCTTCTAGTGAATACCTACAATATATGTTTTAGTGGAGGATTAAGAAAAATATTGAATCGGATACGCCGTCTATCTAGAACTGTGCGTTTAGTATATGCAATTAGTAGGTGCATAGAACCTGTACTCCTATGTACCATATCTCATGTATTTCACATATATCAGTTCCGATAATAGATGATCTCCGTCTATTATCAAGAGGTGTTAGTATGATTTATAACAGTACGGCAGAAGGCGCACAAATACCAACTTAGCAATTCCTACAAAAAGACATGTGCGGCAAGCGGACACAGATCAGCCTGCGCATCCGCCCAGTCTGATCAAAGTCCCGGTGAAGAAGCTTTAGGTCCATGGATATCCATACAGCGCATGGTGAAGACTCTGTGCGTAGTCTGACCTGAGTCTTCGCTGAGTCTTTGCATTTTAAAGGAATTGCTGTGTCCCGGCTGAATTCTGAGGGCAATTAATTGGAGCTGTGCGAAAAACTGGAAAGCCTTTTGTGTGGATTTATAAATACTATTTTAATAGTTTAATAGTTTTTCGTCGTCTTCTTCTTTTTTTTCTGTCTCTGAAAACACAAATTGACAGTCTGATTGGCATGAAACGTCTGTTAAAATCTGTAAAGGTTTCCCTTAAAAACACCGAACATATAGAAGAATGAAAATCCATTACGAAAACATGCCTATTCAAAGTATACTGAAAATTTTACCACCAAAAAATAATGAAAATTTTCAGATAAAACATGCTGATATTTTTCATATTTCTGCTCAAAACATAGACTGTGGGTACTCGTTAGAACCGCCTCGGCGATGCAGTTCTAATGAGTACCCACAATCTATGTTTTTGAGCAGAAATAGGAAAAATACTGTATACCCCTGTCAACCCCAGTTTTACTATATAAAAGTGGGGCTTAAGGGGGTCAAAATTATATAGGTATATTTTCGTGATGGGAATCTCGATTTCATGGTGATTTCAAGGCTACACACGCCCCCGCCATATGGTATATTTTTTCTCAAGAAAAGATCAGATTTTTACTTTGATAATCAGCGTACTAGCTAGCGCTAACATTTACATGTAGTTCTAAATATTGGAGCACCTTACTCCTTATTTATATACTTGTCCTAAAAATTGAACGTCCGTTTTACTAGCCGTTGATGTGTTTAAAACTTTCTGAACTGAGTGTCAAACAATGTAGACCCTGATAAGACGTCGATATCCGGGTCTATACTGTTTGCTCAGTCATTTCGGTCCCAGTACCAAGGGTAATTACGGTACTATTTTTTTTATACTGTTGGAATCGTTCCAGCAAGCACATGACTTGCCACGTCATGGGATTGTTGGCTTATTTTGAAATACAACCATGATTTACCCTAAGTATTCGGACAGATAGTCCTGGACAAACAGTGTAGACCGTGATCAGACGCCGCTTTCTGCGGCTATACTGTTTGCCACGCATCCTACAATTTTTGAAAGCGGAAACATGTAGTAGAATGGATTTGTTCAAACTTAGGACAAGTATGGTAAGGAGTTAACCCTTGTCCTGCTGAATAAATTAAGATGCCAAGCCTACTCCTAATTTTCAGCCAATCAGATTACTTGATCCAGATTGTTGTAATAAATTTGCATACTTAATGGCAAACAGTGCAGATCCAGATCAGTTGGCTTCTTCAGAAGCCAACTGATCTGGATCTACACTGTTTGTAAAGGCAGGGTACATCCGGGCTCAGCAGGACAAGGGTTAAGGTGTTCAAATACGTATTTAGGGGAAATAAAATAGTTTGGCTGTTTTGGTTGTAAAGTATAGTATTGGCTGAAGTAAACAACTGTAAACATGGATGACCTCAAAAGTATACAGTCCTGGAACTAACTGCCCTGATAATTCAATTTATTATTGTTGGCCTATGTCCATGAAACCGTCAGGATATATTGGAAGATTGCCACATGGACTGTTAAAGAGTATTATTTAAAAGAAAAGATGCAGGGACTTCTTGCTTCTTAGGATAGACACCAATCATATTCTGGTAACATTTTGGCATAAATCTATTTATTTTTAAATATGTTTGATAAGAGATTATAAGTGTCTAATGATAGTATTTTACAAAATTGCAATAGTCAATTCGATGTGCCCCTTTACCCTAAATTTAAATATTAGCAAATTATATTGCAAGTATTTTTAATATTTTTTGCCATTTTTCCAAGAAAATAGGATTTGACATTACAGGAGACGATTTGCATGAAATGTCAAAATCCATTTCTTGGAAAAACTAACAAAATATTTATTATATGTCGTCTGCAAACTTTGTCATCAGAGTACTTAGACTAAAATATTTTCTGATTATTTATCCTGTCTGAAGCTTGTTTAAGTAATACGTACAAAGCAAAGTGGACCCGAAGAGCCCGCACGCCTATAGATAACACGTAGCATTTAACACTGTTCATTCAAATATTAACCCTTAAAGCTCCAAGAAAATCTGCATCTGAAAATGTCGTCTGCTTATGTCGTCTGCTGCATTTTCTTGCAAACTTTTCAAACTTACATTTTGCATATAGGCAAACAGTGTGGACCCAGATTAGACTGCTCCTAAAGGAGCAGTCTGATCTGGGTCCACACTGTTTGCAACAATGACTTTTAAAGTAACCGGCAGAAGACAAAGCGGACGACAATTGTTGTGATTGGCGCTTTAAGGGTTAAGTACCAACAAACTAAGACTTTCGACAACACTGCGTAAACAATTGGTTGACCCAGCATCAAATCCGAGTTCTGATTCACGCTCAGTTAAACCGAAACACAGAGTTGGCCACACATCTCTTCTCCATATTTCGAGAGAGGATTAAAATCTCTTTACTTCGCATTTAAATTAGTCCAAATATTTTGCAAAGTCCAAATAGCAAAATCAGAAGCTTGAGGAAATCAAAGCTAGCCGAATATACAGCGTACTGAAAAAAAAAAGATAATATAATGAATATGCGCGCGTACTTTTGTCTGGGCAACCGGACCTTTCTCAGTCAATCAACGAGCTGGACTCATGTACAGCCGAGAATTCCGCATGATTCCTGCGCTACGTGTGTATGACATGTTTAGCATGACCATGATGATAGGCCTACCACCATGACTACCATGCGTTTTGGTTTGTTGCTTTGCACGCATCTAGGTTGTGCCTTATTTCATATTAACGATAACAATTTCATCAGATCCTTAAGCCAAGGGAGTTTTGATGTTTTTGTTGAACTGTACATAAAGTATATTCATGTTGTACTGTTTTCCACATGTTCTGTTTGCCAGCACCTACATATCTCCCTAGAGACCAAAGAAAACAGCCAAAACATTTTGCAGATATGTACGTTGTTTGGTTTTATGGTTTTAGTATACAGATTCAAAAGTTTGTTTTCTGATTTTCAGATGACCCTCCTGCATTTCAAAGATGACGATGACTACATCAGAAAACCTAATATATGGAAGATTTTGACTTTTTTCTTTATCATTTTGTCTGTGATTTTGCTGACAGTTTTAGTCAGCTTATGTGTTTTGAAGAAAAAATACGGAAATGAGGATCGCAACTCTTTACGACGCAGAAGAGGAAGTCAGAATACGAGACTGGCCTCAAGAGGAAGTGACGCATTTTCAGACCTCAGTATTTACGAGATCGAGGCTGTTGTAAATTTTCTTAATAGTCAGTCAGATCTACGTCTAGTTGACCCTAAAACTGCTTCAGTCGGGTCCAATTTCATACATTCCATTGAAATGAAACTTCCAGACAAAGAGAAAGTTTTAAGATACATTGAAGAAAATGGCGAAAAGCCAGAGAGAAGAGCAACTGTATATATTTTCCGGGGCGCAGATGATCCTCCCGTTGTTGACGAATACGTAGTTGGCGACCTACCAAATGTAACATACGGGTATTTAGTAAAAACATCTCAGCGTCAAACACGGGTACCTTTTATTATGCGCCCATTTTCCTCCGCCGAATTCAAAGCTATATTTAGATATGTTTTGGCAAAAATGAATAAACTTGCTTGGAACGTTCTTAAAGAAAGTTATGATGCGACTATATTTGATTGTGATAACAAGTGTCTTAGATTTAATATGGCGCCGATAGCTAGTAGTTTAATCCCAAAAGGGACTAGAAAAGCCTGGTTCTGGCTCCAACACTATATAGAATATCCTTCTGTACGACCTGTTGATTTTCAGTTTCTTGTAGACATGACAAGCACTAACCCAGCGAAATGGAAGTTCGAAAATGTTTGGTATGCAAACCAGATGTTTCAAAATGTGACTGTGTTTCTAAACCAGTATAAAAGTGGAAATATTAATAAAACGAAAATACCATTTCCAACGGGTAAAGACTACATGTATGGAAGCATGGAATTCCGAGAACCCCTAATGCCGGAAGAACGACTTCGTGCGCCACGTGCATACGAACCTGACGGTCACCGATACAAAATTATTGAAAACGAAATACAATACATGCAGTGGAAGTTGAACTTTCGCGTTTCTGCCTCCGGTGGACTACATTTAATGAACATTCGGTTCGGAGATGAAAGGCTGGTATACGAACTTAGTATGCAAGAAGTTGCTGTGTTATACTCCGGGAATAATCCGGCGTCGCGAATCGTTAACTATGCTGATGGCGCAGGAATGTACGGAACGAGGTACCGGGGATTACTTCCCGGTGTTGACTGCCCGGGATACGCGGAATTCATAGACACTTATATGTATACATCTAATGAATATGGCGGAAGAATATTTGAAAACGCGTTTTGCGTGTTTGAACACAATACACACACGCCAGTAAGACGTCATCGGGCGTATGGAAGATCGGGAGCTTTTTATGGAGGCTTGGAAGCGTCATGTCTTACAGTCAGGGCAATAATTTCTGTGCTTAACTATGATTACATTTTTGACTTCAAGTTTTATCAAACTGGAGGAATTGAAACAAGAGTTTCAATGACGGGGTATCTCGGAACTACAGCGTACTTTCCCGAAGAAGACATTTACGGCGCACACGTGCATGAATACGTTTCCGCGGGACTACACAACCATTTATTTCATTTTAAAGCTGATTTAGACGTAAAGGGCACATCAAACAGATATGAAACAGTAGAAATAAGAACCAAACATGAAATGGACCCATGGGTTCCAGGGAAGGACCATTATCAACCATCATTCAGTAAACATCTAAAATTAACAGAATTGTCTTCCAGGGTACAAGATATTGATTTCAGTGTTCCGAAATATCATATTTTCAGTCAGAACCAGTCAAAAACAAAAACTGGGCTTCCACGTAGTTTGAGACTGGTTCTGACGCGCACGAGCAAACAGTTACTTCCGGAAGGATATGGTTTTGAGAGTGCCGTCTCTTGGGCAAGGAATCAGATTGCGGTGACCAAGCATAAGGATGACGAGGAACGCAGTTCTTCATTATTTACCATGTGGGATGCAAGAGACCCTGTGGTAAACTTCCAAAAATATTTAGATGATGACGAAAATATAGTCGACCAGGTAATTATACACGCTTATTTAGTTGAAGTATTCGGGCAGAAAGACCTATGCAAACAGCGTAGATCCAGATCAGACGCTGCAGAACGCAGTGTCTGATCAGGGTCTACACTGTTTGCTACTCATGCAGCAGCTTTTAAACACATTAACCTGTAGTTTGTTTGTATTGAGGTTTTACGGCCCAGTCAACTCAATGGGGTCATGTCGAGCGTGGTCAGTTTGCCTAACCACACTTACTGAGCAGACTTAGTCCTTTAAGCGGTTAACCAGTATTGTGCACATTCTTTCGCCAGAAACTGACAACTGCCCTTCTTGAATCAGCGAAAGGGAGAGAATGACCGTAGAAAATATTTAATGATCAATCTCCTCGAAAGAATGATGCCGACCCGGCGGGGGTCGAACCCGAACCTCCTGATCGCCCATTAACCTGTAGTAAAATGGACTTGCAAGGTGTTGTATTTTGGGACAATGTGGTTAGCAGTAAGAGTGAAGAATATTTTGGGCCTATACAGTAGAATTGTCTCAGCCGCTCCATTAGAAAACTACAGAGAGTCTACAATCCGTGCATGCGCAGACAGATTGCATGGCTCCAGAAAGGAGATTTTTCAATAAATGATTATTTTTTTCTCTACGCAAAAATACGTGAGATGGTGAGTACTGGAAGATTTTAGTGGTCCCCGTGTTATCATTCAGTCCCAAGAATGCCTAGTTCAGTTAATATAGGGGCTCGAGATAATTATATTGTCTGCGTAATTCCATCGGCGTCCGTCTATACACCTCTAAACACGATCTTCAAGGTACCCTATTTTCCTTAAGTCCAGTCGACTCTCGTTATCTCGACTTCGCTTATCTCGAATAACCGCTTATCTCGTAGTGAAAACCTGGTCCATTTTTTAACAGTGAAATCTAACAACAGGTAGCAGAATATTGTGGAAAAGAGGAGAAATCCTTAGAGCAATTTCTCCTTTTTTCTACAAATTTGCAATGCACCTCTAACTTCAGGAATCAAATAACATATTCATTTGTGAAATGTGGTTGTTCGATTTATTTTTTCCTCAATTCTGCAAATTTGATATGTCGAAGTACGGATATCTCGAAGTATTTTAGATAGTCCCGTGGATTTCTAGATAACGAGAGTCGACTGTATTTGGACATATTCAACTCCTTATCATACTTGTTCTAATATTTGAACAGATCCGTTTTAGTGATTGTTGACATGTCTAAAATTGCTGAATCTCTATTGGACTACCAGTTGATATGTCTAAAAACTACTGGATGAGTGTCAAACAGTATCGACCCAGATCAGACGCCGCAGAACGCGGCGTCGGATCTGGGTCTGCATTGTTTGCTGAGGTCTGTCTGTCCATTGTAATTAAAGTATGTACGGTAATGATTGATTGACTGTAATTTTCGCCGCAAAGTGAGAAAATGTACCTTATTGCATGTACTCCCACCGAAGACTCCGGTCAGACAGTGCGTATACTGGACTCAAAGCTGTTTGCGAGCTAAGACTCATTTGCGCCATTTCATGAGAGAGAGAAAACAACAACAAACAAAACAAAACAAAAAACAAAACAAAAAAAAAAAAAAAAAACACGAAAAAAACAAATAAACAAAAAAAAAAAACGACAAAAACAAAAAAACAACAACAAAAAACAACAAAAAAACAACAAACAAACAAAAAAACAAAAACAAAATACACAAAACAAACAAACAAAAAAATATTGAACATTATTGCATAAGCAGACAAAAAGCCTGTGTAATTGCACAGCCTTATGATAGATCTTTGCATTCAGTCTACATTTTCTAATTAATCTCTGATAACTTCTTTTTAAAGCTATTTTTGGGGGGAGTTAAGGCCGAAATAAGTTTGTTTGTTTTTGTTTTTACTAAACTTTATATATTGTTTGTGTGGAAAATAAGAAAACAAATACTTATCTGGACGCCCTCTTATCTGGAGCGCTGGGTATCCAACAATTCTGTAAGTGGGCAATGTTTGCCCGAACTTGTCTCTTATTTATTTTTTTGCACATGTGGTAAGCGCAACTTTCTCATGACACAGTGCAGCTGATCTGTGCTCTGCAAGGGAAACAAATCCGCATCTCCTATATATGAATTATAAAACAGAGTTGCATATCTGAAGGCAAAAGCAAGCAGACGCCAAAATCATATTCTGGTTTCATTTATTTGGTATGTAATGATAAGAGATGATATATCAATAATCATATATCATTTAGTCCATTCTACTACCTCTTGATATTTCGTGCAAATCGTCTCCTGATATATAAACTCAGATTCTGGAGTCAAAGGGCAGTAGTATACAACTATTTCATACCTTTCTGGGCGACAATCAAACCTATCAGCCCCGAGCTTCTGTGGACCACCTGAAGAACTGTCGCCCAACCTATTATATGAGAAGTTATAAAGCATTTTTGACTGTCTAACGCATTTTCATACCTCTGACAAAAGTCAGCCAGATTGAACCGGTTCTATCACCCGGGCTCATATTTTGGACTGTCTCCCGGTCACGTGAATTACCTAGCAACTTCTATGAGTTGGGTAATAAAACATCTATAAATTACCTTTCTGGATGAGAACTATCACCCGTGCTCATATTTTGGACTATCTTCAGGTCACGTGAGTTACCTGGCAATTTCTATGATTTGGGTAATAAAACATCTATATCATACTTTTCTGGGCGACAGTCAAAACTATCAGTCCTTCGGTGCTGTGGGCCGCCTGATGAATTATGGATAGTTCATCAGGCAGTCACAATTCATCAGGCAGTCAACAGCATCTCGGGGATGATAGTTTTAACTGTCGCCCAAAAAGGTATGAAATAGTTGTATACTATTTCTCAAACAACCTTGAAATATACCTGCTACTGCCCCGAGCTACCTAGGTCGGCGGCCAGATGCAATATTTCCCGAGGCCAAAGTTTGAAGGCAATAGTTTATAGGGCCATCCTCGACACCTCGGGGCAAGTATTTTGTACATGAGTCGTTCCCTAAAACTTGGCTATGCAATTTCAAACGGGTGACGCCATAATCTTGGTGCAGTAGAATCTATTAATCGGTCTGTGACGTCAAATGTGCGACGTGGATTTAAGAAATAATTACGCTATTATATTATATACGTAGTAGGCTTGGTTATAATAACAAACAACATACAATCAGTTCGTCGGTTTGCATACCTTGTAAATGACCATCATCATGAGAAGATAGGACATGACATGAGCACGTACGAAGACTCATATCCGACATGCGCAGTCTGATCAGAGTCTTTGCTAAGTGTTGTTTGGAAAGCCAACATTACGAAAACACGCCTATTCAAATATATAGAAAATTTCTCCTCCAAAAATTTTTTAATTTTCAGATAAAAAACTGTGATATTTTTCATATTTCTGCTCAAAACATAGATTGTGGGTACTCGTTAGAACCGCCTCGGCGAGGCGGTTCTCACGAGTACCCACAATCCATGTTTTCAGCAGAAATAAGAAAAAATAACTTATACCCCTGCAAACCCCAGTTTTACTTTATAAAAGTGGGGTTTAAGGGGGTCAAAATTATATAGGCATGTTTTCGTGATGAAGGCTCCAAGGTTTTACATGCAGACAGCGAAGATTATGGTAAGTTTGCGAGGATATGCCGGCTGATGCCGCTGGGCACATATACCCAACGGTACATTTTCTTTACAATCACGAAAACACGCCTATATAATTTTGACCCCCTTTAACCCCACTTTTATATCGTAAAAATGGGCTTTACAGGGGTATACATTATTTTTCTTATTTTTGCTGAAAAACATAGATTGTGGGTACTCGGTAGAACCGCCTTGCCGAGGCGGTTCTAACGAGTACCTACAATCTATGTTTTGAGCAGAAATATGAAAAATATCAGAATTTTTTATCTGAAAATTTTCATTTTTTTGGTAGTAGAATTTCAGTGTATTTGAATAGGCGTGTCTTCGTAATGCATTAAAGTGCTAATTTTTCTTTTCATTCATCCTTTGATGAAGTAAACTGAAATTTCTGGAACCTGTTTCCGCTGTCGCCATATGGGTTTTTGACAACATCAGACAACAATACTTGATGTTTCAGCTATCAACAAAGGAAACATTTTTGAATGAATGTCAAGCCCTGCCCTTTTTTTCCATAAGAAAACATTGGAAAAACATTTTTAATGTTTGCTTGTATTCAAATGCAGTGTGTTAGAGGAAACCGACCCTATTTTGGTTTTTGAACAATTTGAAGATTTGTATAGGGATACAGGGTACCAGTAAGCATTCTTTTTAAATCTACCCTGACGGGCCGATAATGGCCCGCTATAGATTTATACAGAGTGCTAGCTGGGTTGGCCAATTTCTCGGTCCTCTTATGTTGATGCGTAAACGGACTTTATCCTGCTGAATTTTAATATCAGAACACAACATTTTAAAATACTTGTAGATTTTTGCGAGACAAACAATCATTTTGTATTTTAGAACATTTGTACCTAGGGTGAATGTTTAAGGCAACTGAAGTCGATTTAACTCTTTCATTGCCACAGGCGATAATAATAGGCTTTTTGCAAACAGCATAGATCCAGATGAGCCGTCTCATCTGGATCTATACGCTCTTTGACATTCAGTCTTTCAACTTTACATATAAACGTCTTTCCAAGCGATGGTTTGTTAAAATATAAAAGCAGACGACAAATGTCTGAAATTTGGCGACGAAAGAGTTAACACATCCATCGTGAGGTTCAACTACTGTCCTTCTAAAGTAGTGGTTTCTAATATAGGGATCAAACATGTTTTTTTTTCATGCTTTAACATTCGCCAGGTCCCGTGGGAGGTGTTGAAAACCAAGGCCGAAGGCCGCGGTTTTCAACACCTCCCAAGGGACCTGGCGAATGTTAATGCATTGAAAAACCATGTTCGATCGCTATTATTGCATAAAAACTGACAACATTTGCTACATTTCGCGTTATTTCTTGCACTTTTTTGTTTCGCCTTTTCACCGATGTCTTGCGAACGCAATTTCCACGGACTGTGCTCGTTCTAGGGCCGGACAGTACACACCTCGTAACGGCAGCAAATTTGTGGCCCCGTATGATCATATATTGAAAGTTGCGTAGCCGTGCATTAACAGCGCGTGAATGCTTTCGCCGGTTAATGCACGGCTGTTAATAACGTGCGACACTGCTTTTTATGCAACAATGTTTGTTCTTTGTGTGGTTGCCATATGGCTGCTCGCTGCTGCTTTTTTTTTACATGTTTGGCCCTGTTTGTTGTGTTTGGTGGATCCTGTGTGGATTTGTGACCATCTCATTGGGGAAGTAGGAGCTGGTGCTTTGCTTTTCTTTGGTTTGTGCCATGTGTACGGTCTGTCATGGTTTGTTTGCTCTTCTTCTTGGTGTCATAAAAAGGCTATGTTCTGTGAATGTAATTCATCCTGTATGTCTTTTATACTATGTTCTGATTCATTTCCACGAACATTTTACTTAGTTTTTCCAGGAAAATAGTTTTGGCATTTTGTGCGATATTTCGCACAAAATGCCAAAACTATTTTCTGAAATAAATGAAATATTCAGGAATTGTCCTGTTAAATGTATATGTGAATAATTAGGAAGCCATTTTGCGTGAAATGTCTAGTATTATTTTTTTGACAGCAGAGGACTAGAGAATAACCCATTTTGTCGTCTGCTAATGCCTCTTTCCCTTCCAGTTCAATGTACGTCGTAAATGTTAAGCCTATCCTTCATACATGAATATATAAATGACGTCATCCATGTGGTGTATGAAAACTGATGATTTGTATCAGGAAGGATAATTGACGTGGCCTCCGACAATTGCAAATTAACCGTCACTCTACTGGAGCGGGTAGTTTACACGCGATAAATAAATGGCAGTTTTCTCTTTTAGTTTTCTCGCGAATAATGAAAGTCTGACATTTATAACAAACGATCTCATTGGTAGGAGTCTTTCGAAACCAAGCAATATATTCAGAAAATGAAAAAAAAAAAAAAAAAATGTAATGTTGGTTTATACGATATTCATTTTTAATAATATATCGTTCTGTTATATACATGCGAGGGGTGTTCAAACAGAAACGGGACAATATTCATAGACTAAATTGAAATGAAAATGACGTCAGCTTTTGCCTCGCTCATCCTGACGTAATGTAGCTAAGGTAACCGTATTTCGTATTACTTTGAGACATTGTTTTCAGTAATTGTTGCGAACATTTCGTTTTTACATTACATCAATTTTTACTCGAGGTGTTAAAGAAGAGTAAAAAAGTTATTTAGCATGTCCGGTTTATTTTTAACAACCCCCAACCCCCCACACACACCCCCCCTCCCACTCGTACAATTACAGAAAGTAGGACTGGTCCAAAGTTCCCGTGTTCTCGTTGGCAGATGTTAAGTACAGACACGATTCTTCTCATGGTAAATGTGAACATATCTAACTGTGCAGAATAGAAACACAAACAGACATGACATAACGGAGAAAAAAGAGACTACGAGGGGCGGTCGGAAAATATCCGGACTTTTCATGTTCCTGTCTTTCCACGTGCAGCTACCGACATATTATACGTGAGTGGAAACTACATTTTGTCGCTTATAAATCGGTCAGTTTATCTTTAATGAGAAGTGTTTATATACGAGGTTTTTCAGCATTTCAAGACGATAGGTGTTAGGGCTGCCATGGACTCTAAACTGGAGGAACAGAGATCTGTAATAAAATTCCAGCTTTTAGAGGATCAAAAACCTTGCAACATGTTTTAAAGATGGCAGAAAAGTTCTTTTAAAGCCTGTATATCCTTCAAGTGGCAATTGTTGTCCCACCCTTCGTGCAATCAAGACCTCCCCCCTCCCCCGCACCCCCGCTACATTTATTCATTTCCAGAACTGAAAAAAGGCTCATTGGAAACAAACATGACACCAAGGCGGCTTAAATTTCAGCTGTAAATCGATACCTCAACAGTAGGTCTACTTCATAATTTTCAGAAGGAATACAAAAAAAACCCCATGAAGATGGCAAAAGTATATAGACTTAGGAGGGGAATACTTTGAAGTTTGTTTGAAGTTTGAACATATTTAACGGTTTTTGAGAAAGAGCAAAAAGTCTGGATATTTTCCGACAACCCCTATAAACAAATATGCGGTTGTTAACGAGGTCGAGGACTTGAGAGAGAGAGAGAGAGAGAGAGAGAGAGAGAGAGAGAGAGAGAGCTTTCGCGTTCTGATCACACGCCGCAAACAAGGTCTGTTAATTCAGCTCCAATGATTACCATATTTACCCAAAGTATTTAGACAGAGAGGCCTGAACAAACAGTGCAGACCTACGCCGCAGAACGCAGCTTATGGTATGGAATTAAGGTTTTTCGAATACTTTAACTCTTTCACTGCCATATAATATAATTATGATTATAATAGGATTTTGCAAACAGCGTAACTCTTTCACTGGATCTACGCTGTTTGACATTCGGTCTTTCAGCTTTACATATAAACATCTTTCCAATCGATAGTTTGTTTAAAAAAAAAAGGCAGGCGGCAAATGTAATCTGAAATTTGGCGCCGAAAGAGTTAAAGAAATGATACAATTTCGGGGCAGGCAGCTCTATTAAAATTGTTTTTGGTTCCCGTCTAAAGAGGGGTCTTCTCCAAACGTTTTCTTTTGGAATAGACCTCTTTTTCAGAAATGACAAGTACAGGAGGAGTGCAAACAGAAAGGCACAAAAAAGTGTCTCCCTTGTACAAAACGGCGAAAACTCTGCCTAATGCATCAAGTCCCTTAACTCTTTCGGTGGCAAATTTCAGACTAGATTTGTCGTCTGCTTTTTTTCTTAAACAAACTAGCGATTGGAATGAAGTTTATATGTACAGTTGAAAGACTGAATGTCAAACAGCGTAGAGCCAGATGGATCTACGCTGTTGCAAAAACATATTATAATTTCTTGTGGCAGTGAAAGAGTTAAATATTGCAGACGAACATATTTTCGTCTTTCATTGGGACCAAAAAGTGTTTTGTTGACGCAAGCTAGATATTTTATTTTGAATTCTTTCAGGACCTAGTAGCCTGGGTGACAATTGGATTGCAGCATTTACCACAAACAGAGAACTTACCTACTACATGCACCATTGGTTCCCAGATGTCCTTCTTTATTTTGCCTTATAACTATTTTGACGAGGACCCGTCCATGCATTCACGTGACGCAGTCCGAATATTGCCATTGGACAAGAAGAAGCCGCTAGAGGGAGCATCCGTCCAGCAGTACGGGACGCTGGATAACTCAGATTCTGTACCATATTTCAACTTTCCAGTGGAACGTTTGGCTACAAACAGCACATTTTTATTCTCGTAGTTCACTTGTAGGAATTGGTTAACCTTACCACTCTCTGGGCAAATACAACAGACGACAGGTTGATAATAATTTTCTTATTTTCCTAGAAAACAGGAGTCGACACTGCTTGCAATTTACATAAAATACCAAAACCTATTTTCTGACAAAAATAAGAAAAATATTTCAAAATGTCGTCTGCTGAATTTTATTCTCAGTATGCTAAGCGTTAACTTCATTAATGCTAAATATATTGGCAGACAACATTTATTTTAAGTTCTTATTCCCGGAAGACAGGGTTTGGCATTTAAGTGAATTGTTCCCAGTTAACATGAAATGTCAAGCCCTGTATACGGAGGCGGGGTGGTGGTATAAACAAACATTCATTTGTCTTCTGCTAATTATCAGCGTGCAAGGAGTATTACAGGAGTTGTTTATGAGGAGCAGTCAGTGATAATTCTGTAATATTTTTTCTTATTTCTCCATAAAAAATGTGCTGTGGATTCTAATTAGAAGCACTTCTAATGAGTACCCACTACATATGATTTTATGGCGAACTAAAGAGTTATCTTAGACTTATTATCAAATACTCTTCTTTTACAAATCCTCTGAATATAGAATATTATGTTATTGCACTTAATAAAGTACATATACATTGTATTTCTTCTTTGTTAATGTATAAATAGAATAAGACCACTGAGCTAGCATTCTATAAATCTACAGCGGGCTGTTATCGGCCCGTCAGCTATCCTTACTTATGCTTACTGGGCCCAGCTAGCATTCTTCATAAATCTACAGCGGGCCGTTATCGGCCCGTCAGCTACCCTGACGGGCCGATAACGGCCCGCTATTTATTTATGTAGAATGCTTACAGGGACTCCGGACAAGAAATATCGAACGCCTTGATAGGGCTCTCACGTAAATGTACACCATTATTTGTAGTACCTATCAACTGTACTGTTGTCATTTGAAGTAAATGGATACGCTTGACAGATTTTCCGCCATTTTACAAGGGTGACTTCCTTTTGGCTTTCATGCACGCGAAATCCCTTCTGAAAAGGGGCCCACTTTAAAAAGAAAGAATTTGCTTCCAGGTGTGCCAGTTTCTTTCCTGTTACAGCAGACCCCTTTTGAGAAAACAATTTGGACATCTTGTCGCCCCTGAAAGTGTATGCATCAGTTCCCCTTAACTCTTTCGGTGCCAAATTTCAGACATTTGTCGTCTACTTTTTTTTTAAAACAAATTATCGCTTGGAAAGAAGTTTATATGTAAAGTTGAAAGACTGAATGTCAAACAGCGTAGATCCAGATGAGACGGCTCATGCTGTTTGCAAAAGCCTATATTATCACCTGTGGCAGTGAAAGTGTTAAAATGATAGTATATAACATTTTACTTTGATTTTGTGCAGGATATCTGCCTTTTACTAGGTACAAATATTTTCAGCTATAAGCAAAATATTGCGTGAACCTTGTCATACAAACCATGTAATTTTCTACCTTATTGTAGAGAAACAGAAATTTTCCTGCGTGAATCTTATCATACAATCCACGTATAGAAACGAAATTTGCCATAGGCAAATAGCAAAGAACCAGGCTTACATGAAATTTATTACCTATACTTTGGTCTCTGGTGAAAACCTCTGGGAAGTTTTGGTTCTCATCTAGCAGTTTAGATGGAACCACACAGCGCTTCCATCTAAAAAATCATATTGTCCCAATCGGTCTATATGGTCCAAACGCCAAGTCAAGCGTCGATCCTTCTGTTCAGGTTTGAGAAATAATGAGGTAATTCCTTTTGATTTCTCCTGATTTAGAGAATCCTCTTCTCAAGGTCTATGTAGAAAGAGGAAAAGTTCTATTTCGTATTAGTTGACATCTTATATTGCTGAGGGTTCAGTCTTCTGCTCTTTGAAACCTAAACACCAAAAATCCTATGGTCTACAACGGTCAACAATCTGGGTCGACCTGTCCCTTTCTTGTGCTCAGTATTTCCTTATTCTCAATATTTCTAACCACCCTGTACACTGTTGGAAGAGGACAATGGGCTACAATCAGACGAACGAAGGATATCAACTGATCACACTAGCTCATTCTTGAAAGCATACCCAGTTCCCCTTAAAAGCTGAGGCCAAGATTTCTAGAAAGTATGGTTTAAAGTGACAGACTTTAGTACTTTGGTTGCTTCCGTCAGTGCCTGGTTTACATAAATTTGGAACCTACTTTTCACCGTGACAGAAAACAGGGTTTGACATTCCGTGCTAAGCGTCTCCTGAAGGAGGAAATTTAAAAAAAAAATGACAGACTTTATTTTCAGGGGAATTGAGAAACATATCATTCAACTATCGCCTCCTTAAGGAGAAAATTAAAAAAAATGGCAGAATTAATTTTCTGGGAAAATGAGATAAGTATCATTAAACTGTTACCTGCCAAGTTTAAGGTTTTCTTCCTTCCTCGCTCCACTCCTAGGCTTACAAGGCTTGATCGATGTTTTGTGGAAGAATAACACTGGACATTTTTGTTTGCTTGTCTTTAATGGCCGCACTTAGCTGCGAATGACCAACGACACACTTATGTACGTTTTATGTGGCATAAAAAAAAAAATGAATCTTTTGGCCTTTAAAGAATCGAGTTTCCTTTTGTGAATATATATGGCATTTATAGTGAAGTAGTTTAAGTGATTATGAATGACTAAATTAATCCATAATGATAATTAATTATTATAGAGATAACTTAGCCAGCAATGCGACAATACCCTTTTTCCATATTATCATAAGACAAAAAAAAAAAAAAAAAAAAAAAAAAAAAAATGGTTTGGGGACAGATGTGTCCTTGAAAGGTCCAGATCAAATGTGGATCGTATCCTACGTCATGGATTGCGAACCAGTTTATTGACTCTTCTTTGGTGACATTACAAAAACATGCTGTTCAAAATACAGAAAATTTTACCTCCAAAAACTGAAAATTTTCAGATAAAAAACCCCGATATTTTTTTCATATTTCTGCTCAAAACATAGATTGCGGGTACTCGTTAGAACCGCCTCGGCGAGGCGGTTCTAACGAGTACCCACAATCTATGTTTCTTAGCAAAATAAGAAAAATAATGTATACCTCTGTAAACCCCAGGCTAAAAGGGTTACAAATCATTAGTTTGGCCCGTTCGGACTATCAAAAAAAAAAAAAAAAAAAAAAAAAAAAATCATTACGAAAACAACCCTAACAAATATACTAAAAATTTTAGCACCAAAAAAGAAACGAAAATTTTCAGATAAAAATTCTGATATTTTTCATATTTCTACTCATAACATAGATTGTAGGTACTCGTTAGAACTGCCTTGGCGAGGCAATTCTAACGCGTACCCACAATCTATGTTTTTTTTAGCAGAATACCTCTGTAACCCCAGTTTTACTGTATAAAAGTGGGGTTTAAGGGGGGTCAAAACTATCTAGGCGTGTTTTCGTGATGGTCACCAGCTACTGTATGAACACTCACTTTGGGCAAACTCAACAGACAACAAAATAATGATAGTTTCTTATTTTCCCAGAAAACAAACAGAATTTTCTATTTCATGCAAACGGTCTCCTAGGGAGATCACTTACATGAGATGTCAAATCCTATTTTCTGCGCTGGCTCATATATAATTACCAAAAGGCGGAAGAGAAGAAAGTCATCTTATAAATAAAATAAATTAATTAAAAAGAAGAAGACGGTAATGTATTTTTTCTGATTCATTTGATATATATATAGTTCATCAGACAGGCAGTCAGCACTCGCCAACGTGTCAGCATTATCAGACGATCTGTTTAGATAACATATTTTCAAACATGCCATACTGATGCTATTGTTTGCAAAGTATTACCAATTTAAACTATTTCATTTTCCTCATTTATTCTGTAATTAGCATCATCTGTGCCAAATTACGCGTCAATTACAACTCCACGGGGAGTGGAGGACAACACGAACAGCGGCAGGTGAAAAGGACTACTTTGGTATATATATATGAACAGTAAGGCCGTAGCTTAGCCTGTGACTAGGCACCACACTGTCTACTTAAACAGATTATAACATCGAAAATACAGCGAAGGTCATTACCAGACTGTCCGGAAGAATAAATGATTTGCAACTTTAGTGTTTGGACATGCTGTAAGGTCGTGTTTCGTTTGCCACGGTCTCAATGAAGGGCCCACCACTTCGCTTCCATTGTGCACCACTCTCGAAATTTCCCAAAGTTTTGAGCTGCACAGGTCTAATTGAATAGACAGCTCTCGAAAAGAGACACAAACGGATTGTCTTTAACCGTTAGTGCTCTGTTGTCACAACCAGCAGACGACAAATTCGTGATATTTTTATTTCATTTTTACAGAAAAAAGCTTGATATTTCATGCGAGACTATTCCCATGAAATGTCAAGCCAAATTGTTTGAAAACATAAGAAAAAAATATATTTTTAAAAAAAATGTCGTCTGCTGCTTTTTCATTCCATCAGGTTAAAGTTCAAAAGTAATAATCTGCAGGTTGTATGTGGATACAAAAATGACAGGCAGTTAAATTGCCTCCCGCGTAGAACTCATCATGGTCAAAAGCTGACGGAAGACGACACTTTTAAAGACAACCAGGCCACACTTGCTTTGTGGTTAGCACTGTTTTATCTGTCAAAGTTTTCGTCTATTGACGGTCAGTTCTATGAATATTTAGTATCTTTCACCATGAGCGTCTCTCTCTCTCTCTCTCCCTCTCTGTAATACTGTTTCTCTCTCTCTCTCTAACCAATAAACCATACATTATTTAACATAGTATAAAAGATAAAACGGCTACCAAAAACTAAGCAAATTTAGATTTGAAGCATTTCATTGGTTTAATATTTAAAGTCCATAAAAGGAAATACTGCTCTGTTTATAGTAGACCACTTTTCAGAAGGGATTTGTTGTGCAGGAAAGCAACAGAGTCGCAAAAATTATCTCCCTTGCAAAAATGGCGGGAAACCTACAAGTGTATCGAGTCCCCTTAAGCAGAACTATTTTTCATTACGAAAACACGCCTATTCAAATATATTGAAAATTTCACCACCAAAAACTGAAAATTTTCGGATAAAAATTCTTATATTTTTCATATTTCTGCTGAAAACATAGATAGTGGGTACTCGTTAGAACCGCCTCGCCGAGGCGGATCTAACAAGTCCCCACAATCTATGTTTTCAGCAGAAATATGAAAAATAAGGTATACCCATGTAAACCCCAGCTTTACAATATATAAGTGGGTTTAAGGGGGTAAAAATTATATAGGTATGTTTTCGTGATGTCAATATCAAGGCTTCCTTTAATACCGGCTTCTTGTTTGTTTTTCAATTAATCATTAAACACCACCATTTCCAGAATGTTTTGTTTCCATGGTGATTAAAAATTAATATGTTCTAATCCGATTACATAGATCCGTTTGTCTGATGTATACATAATGCGTCTACGAATTACTTCTTCATTAACTTCTGCTGACGACTTTTTCAGCTCCCGTGAGAGTGTCTTCTTTTGTTTAACCATTACCACTCTCTGGGCTAATTCAGCAGACGACAAATAGGTGAAATATTTCTTACTTTTTCCGGAAAACAGGATTTGCTATTTTATGCAAGTTGTTTCCAATTGAGACAATTTGCATGAAATGTCAAATCCTGTTTTCTTGAAAATTAAGAAAAATATTTCAATTTATCGTCTGCTGAAAATCTTACCCTAAGTGCTTAAACATTGAATTGTTTGTGCTTCCTCTGTAAGAACGAGCCTTTCGGGAAATTGGTCTGTTGTCGCAAATATGTCGTAAAACATTCGCGGTTTAGTTTAAGAAATGGGGGTAATAAAGATCATGGAAATGTTTATAGACAAAGCAGTAGCAGTAATGTAAACGCAGCAGCGTATGTAACAGCAACTACATGGCAAGTTTTTTGTCCCAAAAATGACGGTAAATGGATAGAAAGTAGATTTTACTGCCATTTTTACAAGGGAGATAACTTATGTGACCCCCTGTTTGCTTCCCTGCACACCCCAGCAAACACACCACGTCACAACAACGTCGTTACAACGTTGCTGCAACGTCGTGACGTTGCAGCGACGTTGTAACGACGTTGTGTGTTTGCTGGGACTATGCCCCTTCTGAAATTCTTTCCTTTTAGAGTAGACCTTGTGGGAGCAAATTCTTTCCTTTTCGAGTACACCACTTTTCAGAAGGGAAGCAAAACAATTTTGACAGAGTTGTCTGCCCTGAAAGTGTATCCATTCTTAAAGAGCCGTTTTGTACTTATCCCAAATACTGGACAGGTATGTCTAAGAAAACAGTGTAGATTAACATCAAACTGCACCTAAAGTGGCCATTTGGTCAGCGTCCACAGTCTTTGCCATTCAGTCAGTACTTTTGAGACACAGTCTTTCAAATAAGTACTGTAGGGGAATTAACCCATTAAAGACTGAATAAACTCTCCCACACTATATATTGCAAGTGTTCATTTTCGATTTTAGATATGTCAGACTATACGATATAGATAATTTCCTTAAGAAAAATGGTTGAACTATTAGCAAACAGCGGAAACCCTGATCAGACGCCGCGATCTGCACTTTTTGCCAGTTACCCGTTTAGGGGTTTCTAGTCTTCAGTAGGTTAAGATGGTCAACTGCTATGGATCAACCCGGTGCTCTCAGTGTTTTGTTTTGTTATAATGTTATATCCGCCATTTTCTACAAGGGAAATGTGATGTCATGTTTGCTTTCCTGCACCCCAAGCCCTTCTGAAAAGTGTCTACTCTAAAAGGAAAGAATTTGCTCTCAGCGGGTCTACTCTAAAAGGAAAGAATTTTCTCCCGCTGGGTGCAAATTCTTTCCTTTTAGAGTACACACTTTTCAGAAGGAGGCATTCACGATTTTTGACAGTTGTCTCCTCTAAAAGTGTATCCATTCCCCTTAAAGCAGACGACATTCTTAAATAAAAATATTTCAAAATGTCGTCCGCTACTATTCTGCAGAAAATAAACTTGGGCCACGATCAAACAGGACAGATGCATATTCTGATCTGAAGGCGGTCTCGGTGGCTCAGTCGGATGCTCGTCTGACTGGTGATCAGGGGGTCGCGGGTTCGACCCCCGTCGGATCGTGCAACATTCCTTCGTGGAGAGTGATCATGAAATAACTTCTACGGTAATTCTCTCCCTTCCGCTGATTTAAGAAGGTCAGTTGTCAGTTAGTAGTATAGCGACGCCCTATACTACTTCAGTTTCTCAAAGAATGTGCATACATACTGGTTAATCGCTTAGAGGCCTAACCCTGTCCAGGAAAAAAAGTGTGGTTGGGTAAAATGACCGCCTCGACATGACCCTAATGCATTGACTCAGCTCAATCAATCAATCAATTCTGATCTGATCTTTCGTTGTTTCAAACCAAATAGAGAAATATAACATGTTACGTAGATATATAGCGTCATTTAGCGACCCTGGGCTGCGTTCAGAAGTGCAAGATATTTGCGAACCTTTAAAGGGAAACGCAATATTAGTTGTAAGTATATCTTGGAGTAAAGTGCTTAACAAGCCATTTATCATGATGCAAGAGTTTACAAAATCGGCCTAGAAATAAGGAAGTTATGGTGGTTTGACTATATTTAAAATGGCTGTCATGGATGCCGCCATACTGTAGGTTTTGTGACGTCACACAGCCCAAATCAAATATGCAAAACCAAATTATAAAGGGTTAAGAATAATTTTATTACAGATTTTTTATAATCTTTTAATTCTAGTGACAAGCAATCATTTCCCCCAGAATAAACCGACTTTATGAGAATAACTACCTTTATGAAACGAATTTTAATTTTTATGAAACCTCATTAAATATTCAAAATGGTGGTGCCCATTCCGCCAATGTTATTCAATTGTCTATAACTTACTTAATTTTCCACCGATTTTGATCAAATTTGTGTCAAAATTCATTGTTTATAAAGGTCTTTACTTTAAAGCACAATACCTTTTAAGGTTGCGTTCCCCTTTAAGTTTTATATTTATATCTAGCATCGAGTATGATGTGTTCTGCAAAAATTGAAATGTATTATGATTAATTGGAAAACAATCGTATTTAGCGTCGAGAAAAGCATTGTTTGAACTCAGTTTCATCATGCACTAGTCATTTGTTGTTCCGAACCCTACGGAACTAGAGAATAGCGGGGCTTTTAACTTTTCAGTTTGTAAAGCCCTGTTAAAGGCCCTGCACTTAAAGGCCAAATTTATGGTAAAATCCCTGCTAAAAGCCCCTGTCCCCCAGGGGTTGATAGTGAAGAATAAGAAGTGAACTCAGTGGTCCATTTAGACAACTTTCTTACCTATGGCAATACTCGTAGCGCAATATTCTGCAGCTTACTTTCGATTGGGCTCTTGCCCGCCATTATGTCGGGACTCATCGGAGGTTAAATCACAAAATTGAAACCCCACTATGTCCCCACTATCCAAGGCCCCATAGGAACCGGAGTTTCAAATGGCTAGTGCATAAGTGGTCCTTAGAATATTTTATCAGAGTTTTGACACTAACGGCCCAACACACGTTCTGTTTTAAAGTGCTTAGGTTCGCTCCCCTTTTATGTTCAGGAAATAGGGGAAAGGTTTTACAGAGATATTTTGCTAGTATCCTTTGATCTATATCAAACACTGTTTTGCTAGAAATTAATAATAAATAACACAAACCGTCGTCTGTTGATATTTGATTTCGCATGCAAAAGATTAAAACGTTTCTTCAACGTTGCGACAAACGTGCACGCTTATAGCGTGTCAATAAAGATACTTAAAACACAAAGCTTCTCTGTATAATCAACATCGGACTTAAAGTAATGTGACTGTCTAGAAACTAATTAATGAAAGCAGATTTCTCATTATCACTTAGTAATTAATTTATCCAAATGAAAACGTGTTACCAAGTGGATTAAGAGACACGCAAGTACGGGTTTTTGAGGTGAAAAAGCAAGAACGCATCCAAATGAGATGTTCGAACCCAGTGACGACAAAATGATCGCCTATCACATGAACCGTAATATGGAGAAACGTACCTTCTGACATGTACGCCGAGCAAAGACTCAAATCAGCCTGCGCGGATGGGCAGGCTGATCAGAGTTTTCGTTGTCTGCATGAAGAAGTTTTGCATCCTTGGCTATCTAAAATGCACCCAGGGAAGATTCAGAGCAGACTGCGCGAATGCGTAGGCTGATCTGGATCTTCTCTGGGCGCACAAGTCGGAAGGTTTGTTTTCTGACATTGACATTCTCACATCATTATTCAAATATATTGAAAATTTCATGACAAAAACTGAAAACTTTCAGATAAAAATTCTGATATTTTTTATATTTCTGCTCAAAACATAGATTGTGGGTACTCGTTAGAACCGCCTCGAGGCGGTTCTAACGAGTACCCACAATCTATGTTTTTTTTAGCAGAAATAAGAAACTTAATGTATACTCCTGTAAACCCCAGTTTTACTAAATAAAAGTGGGTGTGATGAGGCTCGGAGCAGATCTGGTAGGAACATGTATATGTAATTCGCTTTTAAACCCATTTTAGACTGAATAAACTCCCCTCACACTATATATTGATGAGTCAAACTTCAATTTTAGGTGTGGCAGGCTAGGTGATTTCGATATTCCTAAAGAAAAATGCCTCGAATTGTTAGTTAGGACAGAAGATTTTGTATCGTATCATGGCAGTATATCTCCATGCAAAAACGACTTTTGAAAGATATTGAAAGCAAAGTAGGATGATATACAGTGTATTACTATACCGTTTCATGTAACCTTTTCGTGTAATTTTGAAAAAACAAAAACAAAAAAAACTTAGCACACAGTGCGTTAGTTAGAACGAATACGGTATGGTCGCATTCAAACGCTAACATGCGATCCCACTGTACTTTTAAATTCTGTAATCTAATTTCTATATAAACTACTTAAATGCTATTAAAACGCGATCCGTTTTATAAGTCATTATTTATTTATTTTGTTTGCGTGTACAAAGACGCGTACAAACGAATCATTAAAGGAAACACGAGATAATGCTTAAGCTGGGCATTATCTTTAATTCATTATTAAAACATACCACGAAAAAAAGGGAATTTAACGCATGTGCAAACAGCGAAGATCCTGATCAAACTGCGCATGCGCACTTTGATCAGGGCCTTCGAAGTTCAGTCATAAACTATGTAGTGGCCAGGCTCTCTTAGGCGAACAACCACTTTCTCAATTTAACACGGATACGCAAGCTGTCTTAGACCTGCCTTGGTAGCATGTGAGCCAAGGTCCCTTATTGCGCGACGTAGAGTAATTATAATCTTTTTGTGATATAAAAATTAGAAAATCTTTAAAAAGCCGATAACAGCGCCGCCTGTATGGAACTTTATTACATCACGAGTAGTAAGATGTTTAATCTCAGGTAATAACAAGTAAAAGGTGTGTAGAGTGGGGGGTGGAGGGGGGGGGGGGGGGGGGGAGAAGAAGCAGAAGAAGAAGAAGAAGAAGAAGGAGGAGGAGGAGGAGGAGGAAGAAGAAGAAGAATTATAGCTGTGTTGTGCCATGTGGCGGCCGTAAAAAGTCTCCCTGTACACCGTCATAGTGCAAGTTATGTTTTATTTCCTTTGGGATCATTGAGCGCATCCTGGTTATTTTGAAAATCGAATACCGCTTAAGCCGGCGCTAGCGGGACGTAAGCAGCCTCGCAAACTACAGTGTTGCATATGAAGAGACTCAATCAAACCGAGTCACCGATTTTCGTGATTTTGTGTGTTCTTTGTTACTTTTATTTTACCACCCTGCTTTAGAAGTAAGACAGCTATTGTGACTTCCTGTTTGCTTTGCAGCACCCTTTGATAGGGACTTCTTTCCTTTTTTACAGTAGACTCCTTTTTAGGATATAGGCAGTTCACCTATATATCGTTGAGACCATTTTCGTGTCATATAGAACTTATTTTAAATGGTCAATCAGCGCGTGGATCTTGCTATATATATGTAGCTATTGGAAGATTCTAGTTTCTTTTAAACCCATTGCTTGATTTAATACGATTTTCTCCCCAGATTGACGTATATAGCAACTCTCTAGACAAGACTTTTTCGATCAAAATGTTTGATATTTGTTTTTCAAACAAAACATATGCTGTTGGTGCTAATTAGAATCGCCTCGAGAGGCGATTCTAATTAGTACCAACAACATATGTTTTAATCGAGAAATAAGGAAAATATGCATTAGAATATTCTTCTGAGCTAGAGCCACGTCTTGTGGAAATTATCCTCAACATGTCTGCCACACCGCTGTTCTGTCACTCTACATAATCGACATGAAAACATTGTGGTCTGAGAATACTCGAGTTGACAGCAACAATAATTAAGAGGGCGAATGACGGTGAAGTAATTGGAGAGTTTTATAAGCTACGTTAGAATGCTTTTAAACAATTTATAAAATTATACCCATAACAAGATCGTCCGAACTTCGTTTTCTAGTTGTCACTGCGGATTATTGAGGGCTTGTCAATTGTTGAAACCTTTTTGTCGGTTTGCATTTGTTCAATATAGCGTTACTTGCAGAAACACATTTACAGAGTTGTCGTATGTCTGTACTGTCTTGCGATCTTTGAAAACTATTTCAAATTGTCGTCTGTTGAAATAATCCAACATGCTAAGCATTAAGTTTATACGTATGTAGTCTAGGTTATGTAAAACTCCCTTCTGACATGCACATTTCGCCCTCAGTTCATCGGCTAGCACTATTGAATGTTTGCAAAACATGCGATTTATATTGATAAATTATCAGTAATAATCTGCAAAAGTGACCACGAACTCGACTGTTTTCACTTTATTTTTCTGCATTAACCTCAAAACATATCGTATTTTAAGAGTACAGACTACAATTGATTTTCATGATATATTTCATACATTTTTGTAACTGTTCTACAGTAAAGGACTTTTTTGTTCTAAATTCAAATGGCAATACTTAATAATGGAATGGCAACAGGACCTCTAAAAAAATCAAAACAATAAACAGAATTGTAGGTTACGTTTCATGTAATCAGCCACCTATTCTTCGAAAACACTGACACAGATCTAGTAAGAGATCATGGCAGATAAAACTGTCTTCTGTTCTGCTAAAAATATGTTTCACTGTATGTTTCAATGTTATGCGGCGTGTCCGTTGTGCAAAAATGTCTGCTTTGGTCTGCAGGGCTGAAAAGGGTTACAAATCATTAGTTTGGTCCGTTCGGACTATCAAAAAACTTGCACACATCACGAAAACACGCCCATATATTTTTGACCCTCTTAAACCCCACTTTTATACAGTAAAACTATGGTTTATAGGGTATACATTATTTTTCATATTTCTGCTCAAAACATAGATTGTGGGTACACGTTAGAACCGCCTCACCGAGGCGGTTCTAACGAGTACCCACAATCTATGTTTTAGGTAGATATGTGAAAAATATCAGATTTTTTTGTCTAAAAATTTTCCTTTTTTTGGTTGTAAAATTTTCAATATATTTGAATAGGCGGGTTTTTGTAATGAAGTTTCTTGATCTTGAATCGACCTGTACACGTTTATTTGACAGTATAAAATACCACTTAAAAGAACTCAGACTCAAACTGACTTCAACTTGAACAGAAATATATCCTTATTTCCTTTCAGCTTGAATGGACTTGAAAGCAAAGAAACCAGTCTGAATCCAGGAGCAGAACAAACATAGCGTGATAGTATATAAAATGACATTTCCCAGCAAAACCTTGAAAGCTAGCATATAAAAATCTTTGACAGAGTTAAACCACTTGGTCAAAGTAATTTCAAACTGAATCAAGGAACTTGCTTCAGTGTTTTAATGAGCTCAACATGCCCTGAGGCTACTAGCGACTGTGGGCAGCGAGAAGCGGAATTCATTTCCCTCAATCATACTACCTGCATTTCTACATTTCTGTGTGTCGCTCTATTTCTCTCTAAAAGTTAAAATTACATAATACCAAATAGGCTGTCATTAAGAACAAACTTGTTAAACACTTATGAATTTTAGTTTGAATTTTAAATTATAAAACTTCAAAGAAGAAATCTCCAAGGGTACTATCGTATCATGAAAGTTATGCAGCAGACTGCATGCATGGTTTTGTTTGTTTGTGTTGAGGTTTTGAGGCCCAGTCAACCCAATGGGGTCATGTCGAACGCGGTCAGTTTACCTAACCACACGTTTACTGGGCAGGCTTAGTCCTCTAAGCGGTTACCCAGTATTGTGCACATTCTTTCACCAGAAACTGACAACTGCCCTTCTTGAATCAGCGGAAGGGACATGCATGGTTTAACCCAATTATGGTTGATAACTTTGGTTCCCTCGTGAATTGCACGACGATGAGCCGGGCCAGTGACTGAACGACAGCCCCTTCCACAACCTGCTCAAGAAGGTTGGTGCTTGACTACTGCTGTCTGTTGTCGGGCTAATCATGTATAATATGTATACATATAAAATTAACCCTCGTTACAACGACAACATTTGTTCCCAAAGACGTTGCCATTAAAATGAATTTGCTTTTGTACAGAATACTAAATGAGCATATTGATATGTAATAAAGATCTTGTTTTGTTCTTATTTCCTCACAGAACATGTGTTTTGGATGTTTGTTAGAATCGCCTCACTGAGTAAATTCTAACATATATACAAAACATATTATTCTTTAAAGTCTTAAATACAATATTCTTGCATATTTTGTGACTAATTGTTATCTCTTAAACGAAGATTTCGTGACAGTCAAATTGTCATTATAACGAATTTAGTCCTTGTATCAAGTGTCGGTATAAAGAGGGATGTCTTTATTGTATTGCGGTTTTCTTTTGTTCTGGTTTCTGATTGCCATGAGTCCTCTACTTTGTTTCATCAATCTTTTGGCTATCCGTGTTTTACTGCAATAGTAAACTGATGAGGTTGAAGATCCTATGCGAACCCAACACATATTTATAATTTTGAGCTGCATCAGAATTAAGGAAGAGGTTGCGATCGTGAAAAACTACAGTAAAACATCGATGACTCGGACCCGACGGCTCATTTACCTTGGATGATTCGAACTCGTTTTTGAGTCCCTACTGAAATTCCTCCGATAGCTCAAGAAAAGAAATAGGAAAATTTTCTTATTTTGTCATGAAATTGTATGTTGTGTGTACTCATTAGAATCACCTCATCGAGGCGATTCCAATGAGTACTTAGCATACCATTATTGTATAAAAGATCCAAAAGACTTCTTTAAAGTACCACCATTCGCTTCCTGAGGCGATTCTAATGAATACACTCAACATATCATTATTGTATAGAAGATCAGTTACCACCAATCGCTTCCTGACCTGGCGCACCGGGTTAACAATCAGTGGCTCGAACTATCCATGTCTGGAATAAATTTCCATGATCCCAAAGATGTTCGAGCCATTGAGATTTTACTGTAGTTGTTTCTGCCATTTGTTCCAAGGCAGTTCTCTGTTGCACTTCTTTTTTGTTTGTATGTCGTTATTGCAGAGACAGTCCAGAACCTCCCACCCGATGGCATACAGACAGATATTAATATCCACAGATTATTATAAATGTCCCCCCCACCCCCGCGAACTATTGTTCATTGGAATTTCCTCCCCTTAGTAGAAGTCATCCTGCCCAACGTTGATGAGTTCAACAGGGCAGTCAGCCAGATGAACCACTTTTCGCCTTAATCAACTACCGCCTTGTTTTTAATCTTTTAACTAGATCCTTTTAACTACGTCACAACTTTGCCTTTCTTAGCCTGGCTTTGCACTCAAATGCTATAAGTCTCAGCAATGGGTAAAGCATTATTGGAAGATAGAGAGACAGACAGATTGCAACTGTGCCGTTGTGCCGTTGAGCCAGCACACGACAAAACCTACAATCAGACTTCTGCGACCAGCGAAGACACAGATCAGCCTGCGCATCCGCGCAGTCTAATCAGAGTCTTCGATGATTGTACATGTATGTGCCTTCTACAGCCTCCGGGCTATACGAAAATGGATGAACGAGAACCTTTGCCATACTGAGTGAAAGTACAGGCTAACCTGAGTCTTTGCTGGTCACACAGGTCTTATTGCAGGTTTTATCATGCGCAGTAGCAGCACTGTCATGACATCAAATTAGAAATCTGGACCATTTCCAAGGCGGTAAAAAGTTCCAACGATATTTTTCTTCTGATCTTTCCGAGACGTTTCCTCTATACTATTATTGTACAGTCGACTCCCGTTATCTCGAAGTCCAATGGACTCTCTGAAATACTTCGAGATATCCGTACCTCGACACATCAGATTTGCAGAACTGAGGAGAAAATAAGTCGAACGACCACATTTCATAAATGAATATGTAATTTGAGTCCAAAAGTTAGAGAATATTGTGGAGAAATGACTCCTCGGGATCAATTTCACCTCTTTTCCACAATATTTTGTGTTGTTAGATTTCCATGTTAAAACATGGACCAGATTTTCACTTCGAGATAAGCGGTTATTCGAGATAAGCAAAGTCGAGATAACGAGAGTCGACTGTAGTTCTTTGTTTGTATGTCGGTGGCGTTCGTTTTGTCATTATTTGTTCATCATCTCTTCTTTTGGTGCTTCGGGAAACTGTGCTTCGTGACTGTGGCATTTCCTGGATATCTCGTTATCTCGACTTCGCTTATCTCGAATAACAGCTTATCTTGAAGTGAAAACCTGGTCCCTTTTTTAACACTGAAATGTAACAACAGGTAACAAAATATTGTGGTGAAGAGGAGAAATTGCTCTTTAGGAGTTCTCCTCTTTTCCACAATATTTGCAATACATCTCTAACTTGCGGAGTCAAATTACATATTCATTTGTAAATGTGATTATTCGATTTATTTTTTTCCTCAATTCTGCAAATCTGATTTGTCGAGGTGCGGATATCTCGAAGTATTTCAGAGAGTCCCTTGGACCTCCAGATAACGAGAGTTGACTATATATTTTTTTCTAATTCAGCTTCTCTTCGTTTGTTCGTTCTGTTTCGATGAAGTGTTGCTTTGTGTTATCGTTTCATTTCATTATACCATATCCGGTGGCATGGAGGATACCTGCTAGCATTCTTTATAAATCTATAGCGGGCCGTTATCGGCCCGTCAGCTAACCTGACGGGCCGATAACGGCCCGCTATAGATTTATGTAGAATGCTTACTGGGATATATAATGTTCCGTGGTGATACCTGTCCTGTGTCTCTCCATGAATATTTGAGCCGCAAAGTGAGAAAAAGTACCTTCGGACGTGGTGACCCAGCGAAGATACAGATTACTGTGCTTTCGACATCTTTCAGAAAGTCGTTTTTTGCTTGACGCTTTATACAGAAGAAATAAAATTGCAAACATTTGTCATGATTTAATGCAAAACCATTTGTCGTAACTACCTATGTACAAAAGGTTTTATTCTAGTCATTTGATTTTAGAAATATTTTCACTTTTTCCCATAGTTAAAATGAATACAAATTATGCAGAAATCTGTAGGGTAGGTAACTTGGAGCCAGATTTTTCAACAAGTTCCAGTTGTTCAATTTTTCCGAAATTTTCACAATATTGTTATGAAACATCAATAATTCAAATTCAGCAAAGAAAAAAGTAAAAAATATTTTCTTAGACAAAAATTCCAAAAAATCTCTTTATTATAGAAATTGCATATGTCAGACCAACTTTTGGCCGTAAATTTAATTTTAGTGTAAATATTTGAGAACACAGTAACAGAAAAGACAAAGGTCAATCAGAACAAACAAGTTTCATTTAAAATAAAACGTCAAGCAAAAAACGTCTTTCTAAGAGATGTTGAAAGGACAGTAGCCTGCGCATGCCACAGCGTGATCAAAATCTTCCCTGGGCGTATTTTGGACAGCCTAGGGTGCAAACTTTTCTTCATACGTTCAATGAAGACTGTTATTAGACGGCGCGGGTGTGCAGTCTGACCTGAGTCTTCGTTTGGCGCACATGTTCAAAGGTACGTTTTTCCCCTCTTTGACTCATTATTTATTTATTAGGAAATAACTAGGACACTCATAATAGTTGTACACTACAGGCGAAGAAAGTAACATTGAAATCCATCGGTTGTTTAATCGAAAACAAAAATATATTGGAAGATTTGGTACGTTGTGTTTGCAAACGATACCACATTCCACAAGTGAAAGTTAGTCAGCTTTGTATATGATTTTGAATTGGAATTCGCAGCATTGTGTTTATGAGGTTTAACAAAATAGAGTTATATAAGGAACACAGTACGCGAGTATTCGCGCGCGAAGGGCATGCGCTAACTAAATGAAATAAGAAATTCTGAATTTATTTAGAAAGGAGCGCTCCAGTCCCCATAAGAGCCATTTAATGGCCACTTTTGATTTTCTTTAACATTTGCAGACTCACACTAGTATGTATTGGCTGTAATGTGGTAAAGTTTCAGCTGCTGGTTGTATGATTGATTAAAGTGGGTGGGGTAATTTTACCCAATCAAGGGTTCTATGATTCAAATGCTATTATCTTCAGCATAAAGCGTTATTGCAAGTGGACTTTGCTAGTATTGTTTATACTCTTATAGATATTATAGAAGATGCCCGTGTTTTAATGGAACAATTTCAATTTTTCCACTATACTCACTTCACGACGCACCTAAATTTTAGATATTTTTTTTTTTACGCAAAACCACAACGTTAGTTTATTTTCAAAACGATTGCAAAGATACCTAATAACATATTTTAGATATAATAAGCATTGCTAAGTTTTGAATGTTTTTTTTTTCCTTCGCCGAGTTATCAGCCCCTGAATCTAATATTTGTCGTATTTTCTTGTTTCTTTGACAATAGGCGTCTTCAAAACAGTTGTAAACTCGCCACAGTATGATTTTCTTCCAAACTGAAGAATTATAAGACACCTTTAAAGCCTTTTCCTTCATTTTTACTCGATCAAAATTCATAATTTAAAAAAGTTCATAATTTAGCGATACCCATTACATCTAAAATATGTTTGTCAGGTACCTTTGCTATCACTTTGGAAATAAACTCACGCTGTGGTTTTGAGTAAAGTCGGTTGATAAAATTAGCTCAAATTTAGGTATATCTTATAAGTGAGTATAATGGAAAAAGATTGAAATAGTTCCACAAAAATACGGACATCATGTATAATATCTACAAGGGTACAAACTATACTAGAAAGTCCACTTGCAACAACGCTTTTTGCTTAAGATAATAGCGTTTGAATCATAGAAGCCTTAATGGGGTAAAGTTACCCCACACACTTTAATCGATCATACAGCCAGCAGCAGTACATTGGTAGGTCTGAAGTTTCATCACATTACAGCAAATACATTCTAGTTTGAGTTTGCAAAGTTAAAAAAGCAAAGCAAATTGGCAAAAAGAAGGCCCTTATGGGGACTGCTCCATTAAATTTTCTTTTTATAGCCACTATTCAGTACATCTAAACAGATATTTAGGCGAAATATGCTATTCTGGATAAGTTTAGAAATAAACAAACAATATTGTTTGGAGGAATTATTCTGTGCCCTTACCTTCTGATATTCCTTGAATATGCCTAACTAGTTATGACCCTCATAATAGCTGCAAACTAATGTAAAAGAAAGCAAACTTGTATTTAATTGATTTTTTAAAAATCGAAACAGAATGGAAATAATGCAGTTGTTGTGTGCCGTGTTTGCGAACGTTACCACTTTCTATCAGTAAAATTTATCCAGTATTTGTATATGAATTTGGAGCGTTGTGGTTATGATGTTGAGCAAACTATAGTAATACAAGTAACACGAACACACGGATGTGTTGTGCTCTTACCAAATTGCCGGAGCATGAAGGGCGTGATTTATATCTTACAATGTTTAGATGTTACAAGATCTATAAATTTCTTTTTGTAACGTTGTCTTCTATACGTAGATAAAAAGGTTTACCTTTTCTTGTACTTCAATTTATTTCCCTTAGTATGTAAAATATGTTTTGTTAAAACTCAGTCAAAAGCACCTAGTTTCCGTCGACTGTACTAATTTTCAATCCCCTGATGTCACGTACTGGTTTATTCGGCCTGTGCACAATAACATTTGTAATACTTCCTATCAATCGCCCCCTCCCCGTCTCGAAAGTAGTTTCATGCACTGGAATGGAGCATACATAAATATGTACACCTAGCATAAACATTGAACGAAGGCCGCATGCGAACAATGGCTTCGTTGTATTACATGATCAGGATTGCGGTTGATTTGAGGAGTTAATGTTGTTACTTTTTTTTATTTCTTTCTTTCGCTTTTTTCTCTAGAAAGACATCGTTTAATTTTGTATGATTCACGGCCTACGTTGCGTTCTAAACATGGAAATTAAATCAGAGAAAATGTTTACTTTTCTTTACATTTCTTTGGGGACTGTCAACATTTTTCTTCATTAGATTTTCTTAGGTCTTTACCGGGTTCATTACTGGTTTCAAGAAACAATTACCTCTCAAAGGGGATATTGTTAACATTAGCTACAGCGTCTTGTCTTTTTGATTAGATTAAATAACTTAGGAAATCATGTGCGAACCCAGCTTTTCAACACTGGTTAGGAGCAATTTATTGCAAATTAATGGAGTATTCCCCGTCTCTTGGCAAAACGCTTTTCCGATATTGTTAAGAAGCGAACTAATCATACTTTTACAGTTCTTCATTATTATCATTGTAAAGCGATTAGCGGAAGTGGGAATAGCGCGATTATAGCATTGTGGGATACTGTAGCGCCCTCTAGTGTATGATCGGATGCAAATTGCCCATTATCCAAAGTACACCCTGGATGAATTAAGGGCTCATTAGGTATTCTAGCCAATAGAAAACGGATGATAACAAAATAATTTCAGCAAAAATGGCCTTTAATTGGAGATGTCGCAAAATATGTGATTGTTAAGCAAAGTTTAAGCAGAATAACCTCAGGCAACGTTAGCAATAATATCCGATATGCTATGATTATGTCACTTTCACAAGACAGCTTCTTCAAAGGAGAACTGTCTGTTGTTTGATGAAATATATATATATATATAAATACTTAAATGAATACAGATAGAAAACGAAATAAAAAATAAAAGAAAAAAAATTAAAACGTATTAATAAGACTTAGTTTGGAAATGCATCAGAATTAAGGATGAGGTTTCGCGCGAGTAAAACTCTGTGCCATGAATAAAGATAGAAAACAACAACAACAACAACAACAACAACAAAAAAAAAAAAAAAAAGATAATAATAAGACTTATTAATAAGACTGAATTTGGAACTGCATCAGAATTAAGAATAAGGTTTCGCGTGAATAAAACTGGTGTAAGCCGTCCCACCCAGTAGTTTTTCTACTGACCGTTGCAAGGCGGTTCCTCTGTTGCAGTTATTTATGTGTCGGTGGTTTTATATGTAGCGTTTATTTTGTAATTTTTTGTTCATCTTTTCTCCGTTTACTGCTTCGTGATTGCTGACAGGCTGAGGATTACTTAACGGAATGAATATACACTGAAACTTCGTTACAACAACATTTGTTCCCAAAGATGTTGCCGTAAAAATGAATTTGCTGTTGTAATGAATCCTCAATGAGCAGAATGATACGTAAGAAATGCATTGTTTTGGTCGTTTTTCCTCATAGAACATATGTTTAGGATATATGTTAGAATCGCCTCGACGAGGCGATTCTAACATATATCCAAAACATATTTCTTGAAGTATTTAATACAATGTTTTGCATAATTTCAGATTAACTGTTACCTCTTAAGCGAAGGTTTCATGCCAGTCAGATTATCATTATAACGAATTTTGTAGTTGTACCGAGTGTCGGTATAAAGACGGTTGACTGTAATTGGTATAATTACCACCATTTTTGACCAGAGAGATAACTTTTGTGACCTATTGTTTGCTCCCTGTACACCGTTACTCTTCTGAAAAAGGTTTTGCGCTAAAAGGAAAAAAAATGCTCCCCTTGGGAGAAAATTCTTTCCTTATAGAGTAGACCTCTTTTCAGAAGTGAGTAAACTTACATTTGTGTTCCTCAAAGGTATATCAGTTCCCCTTAGTGTGTATCTGAAGTGTCAAATATTGTCGACTGTCGTTATCTCGAAGTCCAAGGGACTCTGTGCAATACTTCGAGATGTTCGTACCTCGACATATCAGATTTGCAGAATTGAGGAAACTATAAATCGAACGACCACATTTCACAAATGAATATATAATTTGACTCCTGAAGTAAGAGATACATTGAAAATGTTGTGAAAATAGGAGAAATTGCTCCTCAGGAGCAAAACTGGGGTTTACAGGGGTATACATTATTTTTCTTATTCTTATTTTCTTTTTTTTTTATTTCTGCTAAAACATAGATCGTGGGTACTCGTTAGACCCACATCTGCGAGGCGGTTCTAACGAGTACCCATAACCTATGATTTTAAGCAGAAATATGAAAAATATCATTTTTTTTTATCTGAAAACTTTCAGTTTTTGGTGGTGAAATTTTCAATATATTTGAATAGGCGCGTTTTCGTAATGAATATTAATTAGGACTGAATACATTTTGTAGATTTTCCGCCATATTTTACAAGAAAGACAACATTTGCGACTTCTTTTTAGCATTCTTACACACCACCGCTCTTCTGAAAAGGGGATCTATCATAAAATAAAACCATTTGCTTCCAATATTTTCTTGATGTTGAAGTTTGGTATGAACAGCTTCTCAAAAATATGTGACGATACCCAGGAAATGCCACAATCATGAATCACAGCCTTCCTGAGACACCAAAAAGAAGGAGATATGACGAAAAAAAAAAATAATGACACAACCGTTACGAAAACACGCCTATTCAAATATATTGAAAATGTCACCATCAAAAACTGATAGTTTTCAGATGAAAATTCTGATATTTTTCATATTTCTGCTCAAAACATAGATTGTGGGTACTCGTTAGAACCGCCTCGCCGAGGCGGTTCTAACGAGTACCCACAATCTATGTTTTTGAGCAGAAATAAGAAAATAATGCATATCCCTGTAAACTCCAGTTTTACTACATAAATGTGGGGTTTAATGGAGTCAAAATTATTTAGGTATTTTTTTCATGATGAAACACCATATATGAAACCACGACGCACAAAGAAGAACTGCAACATACGAACCGCCTTGGAACGGTCAGTAACAATCTTGATCAATTGTGCAAATTGTGTGGATTGGAAAGAAATACCCATATATCGCCCCTTGACAAATACTTAGCGGGAATAGATGTACTTTCAAAGGAGTCAACTCTCAAAATATATTGGCTCCTTTCTGAAAAGGTAGCAAATCCTTTCTTTTATAGTATATCCCTTTTCAGAAGGGTCTCAGTGTGCAGAAAGCAAACAGGAAGTCACAAAAGTTGTCTCCCTTATAAAAATGGCGGAAAATCTAAATTTATCCAGTCGCCTTTAGAAGAAAGAACACGTTTGGTAGACTTTGTTTTACCAAGGAGACAACATTTTGTGACGCCCTGTTTGCTTTGCACACTAATCCTCTTCTGAATAGGAATTTATTTTAAAGGGGCACGAAAAGGAGCAAATTCTTTTCTTTTTGAGTAGGTAGACCACTATCTGTTCAGAAAGACTACAAAACGATTTTTAACAGAATTGTTCCTCCTGAAATGTATCCATTCCATTTAAAACAGATTTTCTCCTGACGTGACTCAGATGGTATAGTATGCCTGGAGAAATATTTCAGAGTTTGTCTTGAACAAATCTATTGAATTAGTTAAGTAAAGTTAGAACTAAATAGGCGGACCTCATACTGTCATTTTCCTTTAATGAGCAGGCTAAACCAGTTTTCTTTACCCTCAAATGAAGTTTCTCTATAAACATTTTATCTGAAACACGAACCGGAAATGCTTCATTGCGTCTGCGCCGTCTGACGGAAGTCATGCAATGCGTCTCCATCATTTTGTACCGGATACTGCACGGAATCACTTTCCGTGCCTAAACCGACAACTGAATTATTGTAAATTTTGAACAATGCCCGCTAAAGAAAGTAAAGAAACACTAATGTTTGCTTGACGTTCCCTAAAGGCTAAAGCCCTTAACGAGCCATATTTAATTAATGGTGTTTTCATCTGATCAACGTCGTTCAAAGGCTTGTTTAAGAAGTGATCCTGGTGTTATCTGAATCATTTGAAGACTGCGTTTCCGCGAAAAAGCTTCTGTGGCACGCAAGCTCGTGTGTTATAATCTTACCAGTTAATTAATTTACATGAAAATATTGATAATACAAACCAGATATACCTTCAATACGATTCCCCCACAAGCCGTTTCATTGGTGAAGCGCTTAAAGTTGCTTGCATAAAACGTGGTTTTAAGACGAACGAGTTTATTTACTGAAATTTACAATACCTTTCAATAAATATAGGATGATGCCGCATCATGCGGAGGTTTTTTTTTTATTTTCATTTGAGCACGCAGTAGTTCAAGAAAGCAAACGCAAAACAACCCATGAAAATCATTAAGCTCTGATAGTCTGGAGATTGTAATCGATCATCAGTCATTTTGCCTCTTGTGACTGATGATCGGAAAGATTTTTTATAGTCGATTAATTGGAAACTTTTATTTTTCAGACAGGCGATTTTCTCACTTTTTATTTTTATAGGCAAGTTATATAGAAATGAAATTCAAAGCTGTCTTTTAGGGTCATTCTAGATTTGTGGCCAATAAAAGTGAAGAAATTTGATCAAATAGCCTTAAAAAGTCAACCCAAAAGGACTGATATTTTTCTTATTTCTCAATGAAAATATATGTTGTGGTACTCAATAGAAGCGCCTCGCGGAGGCGCTTCTAATGAGTACCCATAACATATGTTTTCATGGAGAAATAAGAACATATTATCAGGATACCCCTCCTACTTATCTGGAGCTATGAATAAGTACTTGGAAGAGGGCTTAACCAAGACTGAATATATCTTCTACAAATCGATTATTAATCGATGATCAGTCGGTTTTACAAAACCGATAATCGATTATGAAATTCTGGCCAATTCCTAACACTACAATTTACAACTGTAACAGATATTTCCAGGCAGTCTTTTAGCGTTGTATTTGGAAGCAAAGCACACATAAATAGAACAAAAAGGTTCGGTTTAATTAAGCCTCTTCATATGCAGCAATGTAGTTTGCGAGACTACATATGCTTCCCCCCGCCCCTCACCCCCCTCCCCCCCCTCCCCCCCCCCTTTTCGATTTTCAAAGTAACCAGAATGGGCTTAATAATCCCAAATAATATTTACAAATTTTTCCACTGCATGGAGGCTGAAATTCCAGAGTTCTACAAGTGCTAAACTCGTCTTCAATTCCGATGCAAATTCAAAAACCATTAATGATTCGATGCGCATACATGTCTGTTGTTAACTGAAAAGTATAGAACGTATAATGACCAATATCTTTAATTCTGATATTTTATAGTGAAGATGATATTAAAATATAATTGTTTCTGATTATTTTTTTTTTTTTTTTTTTTTTTTTTTTTTTTTTTTGTACATGGTAAATATACTTCAGAATCCGACGAAAGACGTCCCGCCAGACACTTGCAATGTTCCGATCTAGCATTCTACTTAAATCTATATTGGATCATGCTTTAAGCGGACTGGACACACCTGGGCTGTATTCAGAAGTGCAAAGTGATAGTGAATGTTTTGCCCTGGACCTTGGTACCTAATGACGAGCACCAACAAGAGCAGGGTCCACGGTAAAACAATCGCGAGTAACTTGCACTTCTGAACGCAGCCCAGGTAGATTTTCTACCTTGTTTATCTGGGAAACAATTATTCTGACTTACTGGTAGCTTTACTGCGCACCAATCCTCTTTAGACAAGGGTTCTATTCTAAAAGGAAAGGTTTTGCTCACATGGGAAGCACAGTGTTTTAGATTGGACTCCTATATAGCCGTCGGTAGTCTGTTTTAACTCTTTCACTGCCACAGGCGATAATAATAGGCTTTTGAAAACAGCATAGATCCAGAGGAGACGGCTCATGAGCCGTTCCATCTGGATCTATGTTGTTCATGAGCCATCTCATCTGGATCTATACTGTTTGACATTCAGTCTTTCAACTTTACATATAAACGTCTTTCCAAACGATAGTTTGTTAAAATAAAAAAAAGCAGACGACAAATGTCGTCTGAAACTTTTCGCCGAAGGAGTTAGAAGAACTGCATCCCCTGAACATATATCCATCGGGTAATTTCTACAGTATACAAAGATTCTGTAAAGATACGACTGTGCGGGTGCGCAGGTTAATCTGTCTGTATATGTGCTAATGGTAAATTTTCACACAGTGTTTGGCTGCGTTCAGTTAACCGAAACGCTCGCAGTTACTCGCAAACTATAGCAAACTTTCCCTTCAGCTGTGACTATTCGGCGAACGGTAGCGAATACTGGCAAACTATTCTCGACCTTTCTTTAGACACAACCAATATGCGGCCTAGTATGGTAGGTAGCAATTGTTCTGACGTATGTCTATTCAACCTTTCGATCGAACGTGGTGTTACCGAATCGACACGACATTCTGGAAGTTTAACATAATGTCCCGCACCACGGGGAACAAATTCTTTCCTTTAAGAATGAATCCCTTTTCAGAAGGGAGATAAAACAATTTTACTAGAGTAGCCTTCCTTGAATGTGCATCAATCCCCTTGAATCCTCGATCCTTGAATCCTCGCTCTTAGCCCTTTTATATTTCCAACAACATACAATTGTTCTACAGAAATGTAAGTGTTTTATAAGTAGTCTATAATGATCTTGTCATTACGAAAAAAGGTAAGAGAAAAGTCCAGGAAGTGCCGCAATCACAAACCGCAGCCCTTCCCAGACACCAAGAGGAAGAGGAAACAGATAAAACCAAACAAGCACAAATCGAACAAACGTACGAAAAAGCACTAAGATTAGCTCTCTCTTCACTAAACGAGGTCTCGGTGGCTCAGTTGGATGCGCCGTCCGACTGGAGACCAGGAGGTCGCGGGTTCAACCCCCGCCGAGGTCGGCAACATTCTTTCGTGGAGATTGATCATGAAATATTTTCTACGGTCATTCTCTCCCTTCCGCTGATTCAAGAAGGGCAGTTGTCAGTTTCTGGCGAAAGAATGTGCACAATACTGGTTAACCGCTTAGAGGACTAAGCCTGCCCAGTAAACGTGTGGTTAGGTAAACTGACCGCGCTCGACATGACCCCATTGGGTTGACTGGGCCGTAAAACCTCAACACAAACAAAACTAAACGAGGTAATCGCAATGCTAAAAGGACTGAAAAACACAAGAACAAAATAACAGAAGGTAAGACATAAAACAAATAGCCTCGTAGAATAAATCACAAAGCAACTAAGAGTAAGACTAACACCGGGATCACCGCCTTAGAACGGTCAGTACAGTAAACCAATGCGGGTCGGGGGGAGGGGTGGAGTTTAAGCATTTTTGCCAACTTCACCCTGTGTCCCGATGCAACTCTTAATACAGAAATACATAAAATTCGGTTCGCATAAAGGCTATGCATCAAAGCAAAAACATAAACATCAAATTAATCACTATAATAAACAAAGACTAGTACTCATGGCTAATTCTGCTGTATGCCAGAGTAAATAAAAACCCCTAGCTGAACCACGGCGGGCCAAGCCAAAGACATATCGTCAAGCCCCAACCCACTAGTTAAAGTTTTACGAAGAGGCCGTCATTGAGTCTGAGGCCCGAACCGCCGTCGTGCAATTAAACAGTGAAGCATAGCCGTCAACAATGATTGGGTTGACAACTAGGCATGCAGTCTGCCGCATAATATCCAGGCTATAGCGAAATCTTTTGTTTAACGTTTAATAGGTTTTCTGCTCCAAAAAGTTAGATTTTCCTACAATTTTTCTAAATCTGTACACTAAGTCACCTTAAAATTCTGGTTCCGATATACCTTGTTGCAGAAGTGTTTTCAGACTGACGTGATATTTTTCTACCAAGGTACTGTGACTGCGATAAAATTTCGAAAACGCCTTAGAAGCTTAAAATAACGATAGCCCTGCCTAAGAAATTTGGCAGAAAGGGCTTTATTACGGCAGTTAAAGTCATTAAGATTTGAAAAAGCTCTGGCGCATCTAAAAAGTTTAGATATGTCTACCCCATATGAGGTACGCCGGGGGACATCGCCATTCAGAAAAGGGAAACTTACTGTATCAAAAGCAAAATCGTCCCGTTTATTATAAATTTTGGTGGAAACTGTACTATTAGATATACATAGATTCAAATCCAAACAAAGGGGCCTTGGTATTGGAAGAATTTGCTCTATTTAATTGGAGTTCTGTAGGGTATATGCGGTCCACCATTTGGTCAAAGTAAATATTGTCAATATTTATTAAATCATCAAGGTATCTTAGAGTTGAATTGAAAGCCTCAATAATGTCAGCCTGATTTTGAACGTGAGAGAGACTTTATGAAATCTCTCTCATTGAAAAAGAAATAAATCTGCAACAAGAGGAGCACAATTAGTTCCAATTGGAATACCAATACTTTGCCTATCAAGTTTAGTTCCAATTCTAATAAAAATATTATCCAAAAGATAAACAAGGGCATCACAGATTTTTTGACACGACCATAAATTGTGATTATTGTATACATCAGAAGTGAAAAAAGCACATTCTTCGTTGCAAGCCAAATATTGGGTATCCTCCAGAATAAACGTTCGGTTAATTAAATCAATAAGTTTATCTTTTATAAGACGATGAAAACACGGCTATTCAAATACATTGAAAATTTTACAACCCAAACTGAAAGTTTTCAGATAAAAAATTCTGATATTTTTCATATTTCTGCTCCAAACATAAATTGTGGGTACTTGTTAGAATATCTATGTTTTTGAGCAGAAATAAGAAAAATAATGTGTACCTCTGTAAACCCCAGTTTTACTATATGAAAGTGGGGTTTAAGGGGGTCAAATTATATAGGCGTGTTTTCGTGATGTAGTGTAGTTTCTGGCGATAACATGAAGCAGTCTCATATTGACTGCCTTGTTAGCACGAGCAAAGATTCTTTGCTAAAGCAGGGATACGTTCAATTAACCGAAATGTTCGCGATCACACGCAAACTATTGCAAACGTTCTGTTTAATTGTGACAGTTATCGGCGGACGGTAGGGGGGAATGTCCTCGAACTATTCTCAAGCTATCTTTTGGCACAACCAAAATGGCAGCCTGTGGGAATATTTTATGTATGCTTTTTTCGCAACAAAAGCTACGGAAATGTGTACTGGGTTGATATTATACATTTGTTCACGTGAAAAAAACAACAACAACAAAAAAAAAAAAAAAAAAAAAAACAAATAAGAGCACCGCATGCGGGTGCCAACGCTCGGCTGCAGTTTCTTTTAGAAATATATAGGGCATGTTTGACATTTTTCAACAAAAATTCTAAGTCGAAAAGGGGCATAACTGTGCCAAAAATATTTTGAGGGTTACCTCCCCTATTGGTATGAGTTCCCCTTTTCATAATGAACAACTAGTCCGAGTTTCAAGTAAATATCTTCAGTAATGACAGAGATATTACAAAATGTCCAAGTTTTTGCACGACGACGACGACGACGCAGACGCAGACGACGCCAGAGCTAGTACAATACCTCGTCGTTTTCTTCGAAAACAGCCGAGCTAGAAACAAAAAAAACCCCAAAAAACAAAAAAAAAAAAAAAAAAAAAAAAACAACATTGATATACTTTATTGGATCTAATATCAAGTCTAGTTAACGAGAATATTGACTACTCTTTAATTTGAGGTCACATAAGATGGGTTTACAATAACCGTTCAAAAGATGCAATTTTGGAAAAACTCGCGAGTTAAAGCACTTTTACGGCCAGCCAACTTCACCCTGGATCCCGATGTAAATCTTAATACAGAAAAAACATAAAAATACAATTCGCACAAAGGCTCCCATCTCAGTCAACCTTTTCGATCATAAAGACCGTTCCAGGATTTTGTCGAATATATATATATGGGGGTCACTGATTGGACCTAATTGGCTTGAACTACTGTATTGTATGTATATTATCACCATATATGGTGTCTGCACTGTAAGTAATTAGCAACCAACTGATAAAATAGTATGCGGTATTTCAGAATTAAAATACTTTAACATTGAAATTCTCAAGCAGCGAGACAAAACTCCAATCCACGCTGACTTCTGCTGAGGTGCCTAGCCATTCAAATCTATAAGATTATCCACTGAGCCACTAGGAGACACATCCTGTTAATTTCTCCATAGGCTACATAAAGTGAAAGTCACTCACTTGCTACTTTTCCCTGTTCCCAAATAAAACTCTGGCTTTGACTTAATGTGATGGCCACTGGAGTCACCAATAGATTCTAGTATTTTCGTGTTCTCAACATTTCGGAGATGATATTTCTGCCCCTGTGAGATCTTCTAACTCAGGGATATAAACCAAGCTAGCATTCTTTATAAACCTATAGCTGGCCCGTTATCGGCCCGTCAGTTACCCGACAGACCGATAAATGCCCGCGATAGACTTATGAAGAATGCTTACTAGGAACTGGAATGACCGACCGACTATCAATCCGCCATGCCAATTGTTCCGCACAGAATCTTTTACTTTCTGGAATGATTCTTCTCCAGAACCACCTGTTGTCTGAAACAGACCAAAACACTTTTAATTTACATCTTGTACACCATCTACTCCGTAAATCATTTTTATTTAAGACTACACAAAACAGTGTCACATTAACAGCAGTCTGGTTCAACTAGCACAGTTTAAAACTGGCTTCAAACTGCCTTCATAGATCAGCTTTTGTAAGTGATCGTCATGCATGATGGTCGTTATTGACCTTTTTTTTTTTTTTTTTTTTTTTTTTTTTTTTTTGCTAGAGCATCTAATTGCGTTAGTTGTTTTACCAACTACGTTTGTATTATTATTATATCTGTGCTATGAAAGCCTTCCTTCCACACAATGGGGAATCCACGTGACCAAATGACTAGGTGCACAGAGTTTGTAACTATTTTTAGCTCTGATTCAGTTAGGATTTTTAAGAATATCTCGATTTATATCTGATGGGATTTTTTCAAATAAAGCGCAGCGTTCGCAGAAAATCAAGCTCTTTCTGGTGGTTTAATCGCTATTCTGCAATCTGATCTTATTTTCGAGAACATTCGAAGAATATTTTTCGTCAAAATTCATGTACATTGTGACCCAGATTGACGGCAAAAACATTCTTCGAATGTTCTCGAGAATTAGACCAGATCGCAGAAAAGCGCTTACACCACCAGAAAGAGATTGATTTTCCGCGTACTCTGCGCTTTATTTGAACAAATTCCATTCGGTATGAATAGAGATATACTAAAAAATCCTACCTGAAGCGGAGCTAAAAATAGTAACAAACTCCGTGTACTTAGTCATTAGGCCACGTGGATTCCCCACACTGTTCCAGTGCGGTATTTCCGTTGCAGTTTTTGTTTTCGTTTTCCTTTCTCTTTTCTGACTAAGTACCGTTTTGTGATATCGTTTTGTGTTATGCAGCCCTTGTTTGTTGCCTTGGGAAGACTGTATTCTGTGATTTTGGCATTTCCTCATTTACTTCTTTAATTGCTAAACTTCTCCAGCAAGTTTATAAGTATTAAAAATTTCTTAAAAACAATGTTTAATTTCATCAACACTGAGAGTTCATTTCAAAGTCGTACAACAACTTTTTAAAAAGGCCTGTCGCAACTCGAGTTTTATGGTGACTGGCTTTGTAAACTGATTTTCTTTTCAGAACAATTGAAAAGATAATTAACTGATATAAAAAGAATACATGCTTAACAGGTAAACAAGTTCAAGTTAGCAATTTTGCTACCCATTTTAATTGCAAGACGGAGAGTCCCTTCCAAGGCGGTATTTCTGTTGCAGTTTCCCTTAGTGTGTTCTTTCTGTCTTCGATACCATCACGAAAACACGCCTATATAATTTTGACCCTCTTAAACCCCACTTTTATATAGTAAAACTGGGGTTTAAAGGGGGATACATTATTTTCTTATTTCTGCTCAAACACATAGATTGTGGGTACTCGTTAGACCGCCCACTGAGGCGGTTCTAACGAGTACCACAATCTATGTTTTGAGCAGAAATGTGAAAAATATGTGTAAAAATGAATTTTTATCTCAAAATTTTCTTTTTTTGGTGGTAGAATTTTCAGTATATTTGAATAGGCTTGTTTTCATAATGAGTACAGTTTTATAATGTCATTCTGTGTAATTAAATAATTACCAAGTGTCCTTGCTTGTGTCATTTCTTAAATGTCTACATACATTGTAGTTATTTAATTCAATAATTTAGACTAATCGCACCTTTGAAATCTATTAGCTTTTACATTTCAGCTATTTCCACCACGCCCCTATATTGCCATTACATTAAAGTGTAAAATATTATTTCTGCACTCTTTTTTCTTTGTTCTTCAGAATGCAACTACATACTCTTGAAGAGTCAAGCAACGAAGAGAAGAACACAAAATATTTAAATGGCACGCCAAGACAATTAAACCTTGTAACACCATTTTCAGCATGTGAGAGAATGGAAATTTTGTTACAATGAGTTTTATTGTCTTGTGTCAGAGACAATACGGTATCACCAGGGAGACAAATTAACCTGGCGGGCGAAACAAACCTAAGATCAATATTTACTTACAGCTTCGCAAATTGTCAAAATTATGGAGGTCTTTTCCAAACAGAGTAGAGCATAATCTATCAAGCCGGTTACATTTGTCGGGAAGAAACCAGATTAATTTCATTATTTTCACCAGAGCGTGAGATTCACATACGGAAGATGGCTATAACTAAATTAGTCTGGTTTCCTAGACGCTTTCCTATCACCATCCGGGCATTTCAAGTCATTGTCTCTCAAGACGCTGTATCTGATCTCCCAAATGTGAGCGCTAAACAGTTTATAAATTCTCGTAAACTCGATTAAAAGTAACGGGTCTAACACTTTAGAAAAGACGCAGTAATGAAACCATAATCAATATTATGGAAAAGGTGTAAGCGCTTAATAAACTTCCGAAGGTAATTTGATTTTAGATGCTTAATATTTCAAGATTATAGAAAAGTATGACTAGCAATACACTTATTTTCCGCACTTCAGAGTATCAGATTTCTGAAGGTCGTCTTGGGGCAAGGAATACTTTTGTTCGTATGATACAAAAATGTAGGGATTAAGGCTCATTCGGCAAACAATGCTGGGAAAATGTTTCGTTCAAGTCATTACTTGTTACTAGCATAAACGTTAGTCAATTACAATGGGTTAATTTAATGTACGAAAAAACAAAGAACTTCTTACACCATTGCAGAGATAGAACTGAAGCCACAATCACAAAAGTACAGCTTTTCCAAGGCAGCAAATGGAAACAGGCAAACAGAATGAAAAAAAATGGACATACGCTGTATAAGGAAGGATAAGCGATTCCGGTTTATACATTTAGGAATAAAACGTTAGGGACCAGGTCCGATTGCACCTTGTATTTACTATTCAGAAACACAAGAATAAAAATGACAATCCGGGTCCCATTGTATATATTGTATTTATTGTTCACAAGCACAAGCATATAAAACAGTTTTCCACACGACATTGTATATTTTCTTTACTGTTCATAAACTCCAGAATAAAAACAAAGCATATACTTTGTATTTTTTTAACTAATAGAAGAATAACTACGTTGCAATAAAAAAGCCGAACCCTCGACTTCACTAAAACCAGTTTCATAGCTAAAGCATAGCAATATATATATATATATATATATATATATATATATATATATATATATATATATATATATATATATATATATATATATATATATATATATATATATATATATATTCACCATTTCTTGGTCAGTTACACATCAATCCATCGGATATTTTTTGATAACGTTAGATAGATTATATCTGTGCAAAATGCTTATTAGGTTTCTTCCACATGGCTTCGGGTTATGGCTCAGGATTCCTTGATATGCCAGACCCAAATTCCGGGACACGTCGTCAATGTCGGGTCACTCGATACAGAGAGACGATGGAACACGCAGACTTTATAGAAATGGACGCATTGCCTCAAATTGGACATAAAATGATACCTCGGCATTTTTCTGACAAAATATTTTCACATACCCATTCACGTAAAAATGTAGAATAATGTCAGATACTATACTGAAACAGACGAATTAGTCTGCATTTGAATTGAAACCAACTATATCATTCGTTTAGTACTGAGATAATGAGTATATAATCAAAACACATGAGATTATTGAGAATATCAACAGGAAAAAAGTCGGAACTATGACCACGAACAGCCTAGCCTACTCCTCTGGCACTCTGCAAGCACTTTAATGTATATAAACTATTCAAGTGAAAATAACACTGAAACTAGCGACCCGCTTGTGGCTCCAAAACAAAAAATGTTTGACCGGTCATAAAATACATACCAGTCCTGATTTTGATTTCTTCTCTTTGGATCATACTAATCTTTAACTAAGCTTTAAGCCGACAATAAAAAACGGCAAGGCCTCTCGAGTCCCTGGAGTAAACTGTGTAACTCAAAATTTATGCAGACGCAACACGCGTCTAAATTTAAAACAAGGGAATACCAGAGTTTAAAATAACGTAGCTGATTAATAATGCATATATCCATTCGAATTTACTGGATTCAAATTAGGAATAAATAAGGAAAATAACTGTGGGTAAGTTTCATGCCAAGTGTCTTGTTCACTTTCAGGATAACCTGTCAATGACAAAATGACCCATATGAGGAGACGACTCGGAAAAGGTTATGTGACTGTAGTGTTAAGAGCGCAATATTTTGCGTCTGGAATCCTCTTATCGATATTATCATCCACCTACGCCAGTCCTTTCTCCTGCAGCAGAGTAATCTACCTTAGCGAAACCCAAACAGAATATGGACAGTCACAGACGGCATCAATGAAACCGTGAAAGAGAGAGAACTCTTGGAACGGCCGAAACAATAAAAAATGTACAAATTGACCGTAATAAAAAGACAGACGTGATACTACCATTAATTAATATGTACATACTGTATAAATTCTTAATATCTAAACAATTTCTGAATACATTAAGCTCATGGTAATTATTGTCTACACTCATGGGCGTTGACAACCTTAGTATTTGTTATTGCTCCGGAAGCATTAGACTGGTCCGTTGCTATTTTCCATGGACTGCTTACCGTTTACCAAGTATTAGCTTTCATTAACAAGCTTGGTCTAAGCTTAGCAAACATTGTGTGCTTAGCGTAGACCAAGTTTTTTTTTTTTTTGAATAACGTTAATACCTGTAACATGCCTAGTTGTGCACATTTACACTTACTACATTTCAGTTACCCACCTGACACTATGGCAAACATATCAATAAAGTATAGATGGCGAAAGTTTGTTGAAGAACAACAATGGAAATAAAGAAATAATTTTGATATCCTCCGAAAGTTATATTGCACCGGTAAAAAGCTCTAAGATTTTTGGGTATATTGTTTATTATCGAGCCAAAGTATACATACACCAAAATTTCCATAAGAATGTTGTCAGCTTGATTAGCATTGACCAATGGAATCAAATCGCGCGTATGTACGAAATAAGGTAAAGGTTATTTATAGCCACACTATTAATGTCGCTATGCCGCCAGAGTGCCATGTAAAGGGGCTTGTCCATTACGAAAACAAGCCTATTCAAATATACCACCAAAAAATGAAAATTTTCAGATAAAAATTTCTGATATTTTTCATATTTCTGATCAAAACATAGATTGTGGGTACTCGTTAGAACCGACTCGACGAGGCGGTTCTAACGAGTACCCACAATCTATGCTTTTTATCAGAAATAAGAAAAATAATGTATACCCCTGTAAACCCCAGTTTTACTATATAAAAGTGGGGTTTAAGGGGGTCAAAATTATATAGGCGTGTTTTCGTGATGCTGTGAATACACGAACTGGAACATTGCAAACAGTGCAGATCCAGATCTGATGCTGCAGAACATGGAGTTTGATCAGGGTCTGCACTGTTTGCTTACATTACAGGAAGTTAAGGATTAAATAAGTCCCCCTTCAGGACCATCTTTTTCCCAACCTACACTCGGAGACAACGGACCCACCAATGCTGTCAGTGTTTTGCTCGTAAACGTTGACGAATGATCGGACAAACAAACGAACCGGAAGGCCTACCTGTCTCCTGCTACTAAAACAGGCTGACAATATGCTTTTAAACTGGGCAAATGAAATAAATACGTGATGCAACTACAAAATGTATGTGCGCACGCCTGGTAGTTGGGTGTTAGTTGGTTGGGGTGGAAAAATGCTATTTTAGTCATCATAACATTTGTTATGTATTTTGTTCAAGCTCCCAATGCAGTAGACAATCCATTCATTTAAATAATATCAGCTAGAACATATGAAATTCTAGTGCCATCTGGGATTCACCCTTAAAGCATCAAGCAAATTTAGAGCAGGCGACATTCTAAAATTAATAGTAATTTTTTTCAGAGAAAGTAAGTCTTGATATTTCATGTGAACTGAGGAATTGTCACATCACAAAAACATTCAAGGTGTCGTCTGCTGTAGTTGTGATTAGCGATTACACTAGTCTGGGCCCATCGGGAGTCCCGTGCAAAGTTTTTTGACGATTTTTATGTGACATATAATTTTTTTTCTGATGTCTTAGTTTCATTTTAAACTAGTTCACCCATCTGAACTCCGTTTCTGAGTTGCTTTATGACGTCATCAAAATGGCTACTATATATAATCAGTTAGTGCATAGTACAGTGATGACTGTATACATGGTTTATTTATTATATCTCAGCCCGTTTTAGTAAAGAGTATGACATTGAAATTTAGGTTTGGACATTGCTCTTTCAGTTTGTATTCAAATATGCAAATAATCTAATTTATATATTCTTGAATAATAATAAACACTTGTATTTTGGTGACAAAATTTGTATACAATATGTAGTATACCAATTATATCTCAGCCTGTAGTCTAAATTTATTGACGAACGTGGTGCAGATGAAAAGCATGGATATTGTCAGGTTAATCTTTACATATTTATCAGTATTCAATTTGTAATTTTTGTCCTTCAAATGAGCCGTCTTGTAGCATTATTTGTTTAGTATTGCTTTTCAACAATGTCATTTCATGAATGCATGGTCGATACAAAAATAGATGAAATCCTTTGTGCCGTAAACTGTTTCGTGCTTGATAACCTGCTGAAAATCAACAGTTTCTATATCAGACCTAATGCATATCGCAATTGGCTATTGCGGCACATGAGCACAACTTATCTACTACAATAACGATATACTCCTATGGTTGGTCTACCAAACAACATACCCATGATTCGTTGGTTGAATTTCATGACGGTTGAGTAACCGTGTTACTTTCTGACAAAAAAAAGACCTTAATGATCTTTGCATGTCTCGATTGATTTCGGTTTGTCAAGATCTTGAACCAGAACCATTGCGTCTACAATTTCTACTCTGTCCAATTCCATTGTTGTCGTCGCCGTATCTTTAGACACTACAGGCTGGTACACTTGTTTTTTTTTTTCTAGAATTGCCATAAACTTTTTTTTTTGTCAGAGCAACGATACATTGATCCATCTGCTGCAAATAAAGATCTTGGTACAATGAAAAGACTATACGTTCCTATAGTTGTCTCTGTATGTATTGCTCTGTTGTATTGTATGTTATGCCAGAGCCTGTTCAAATTATCAGGACTTCATGGAGCGTGGGAAAGTGCTCACTACAAAGTTGTTGAGGCAGGGGTATCAAAAAACCAAACTGGTAGCAACACTTAAGAAGTTCTATAGGAGACATCATGATGTGGACAATCCCTACAATGTGGCAGTTTCCAGAATTGTTTCTGATGTTTTTGCCACTGACGCGCCATAAGTAGACTTCCAAAATCCCGGACATACGCTTCTACCGATATTTCCTTCGTTCAGGCCTGTGGGCATGGTGGGCGAAGCTTGCTTACCAAGTAATGCTTACTATCCGCGGACGCCTGATTACACCCTTTATTTTGGGGTCCATGTCTGTTGGTCTGAACATTCTGATTCGTCATTCGTTTACGGATTTATGAGTTTGGATTATGGCTTAGGTACCATGACCGCAGCTACAATGTATATGTATTGCTGATCTGGAATTAGCAATGTTATATATAAGCTGTTTAATTCTTTTTAATATCATCATTTTCTTTTTTACTACAAGTTTCTATAGAACTTTCTGGAAAATCCTGTTTACAATAACAGGTTGTTTATGTTCTTTTTAGAACTTTCCAGGAGGAATATTCTAGATTAAGCTATTTTGGCATGTCATAGAACATTTAGAATATTCTGGAAAATGAGTGATGCCTCTAGCAAATTCTATCTCTAGAAAATTCTTTCATAGTATATAAGGGGAAATATTTTCATATGGGCATCTTTGTATACTTTCATCGGAAATTATTCTATACTGGATTACATGATATTTTATTCATTCTGGAATTAAACTTTGAATTCAGGGACTTCAAATTGTGGAATCAGAAACTGTTATTCAAGGGATTTGTTTTAGAAATTCTTGTGGATTATTTCTGAGGGACTTTGCGCTATAATACTTCAAAAGTTATTGTTTACTTAGATTTCTTTTGTTTGCACATTGTTTGTTTTTGTTGTTAATAAATATTGTAAATAATTTTAAAGCTTGTTGCTGGTTTCACCTTTATTCCTTTCTCGTTACGCCTGGCTCGTAACAGCAACCATCACGAAAACATGCCTATATAATTTTGACCCCTTTAAACCCCACTTGTATATAGTAAAACTGGGGTTTACAAGGGTTTACAATATTTTTCTTATTTCTGCTCAAAAACATAGATTGTGGGTACTCGTTTGAACCGCCTTGCCAAGGCGGTTCTAACGAGTACACACAATCTATGTTTTGAGGAGAAATGTGAAACATATCAGAGTTTTTATATCTGAAACTTTTCAGTTTTTGGAGGTAAAATGTTCAATATATTTGAATAGACTTGTTTTCGTAATGTATAAGCATTCCCGCAAAGAAACCCCTGTCGTCCTTTAAATCAACTCTTTTATCGCCCATATTTATTTTTGTTTCTTTTAACGAAGCTTTTCAGTACGGTCTTTTTTTCATGGGATTCCAGACACAGACTTTTAAGCGTTTGCTCTTCAGCATTGGCTCGAGAAAATCATCTATTTTGTCCAATCCTACTTTTCGATCGGTGCTAGGTCTTTTTGGACATCTTCAGAAACCAAAGTCTTTGTAACGATGTTTATTATATTACTCCCTTCGTATTCAAACGGGTTAAACCCTTGTAATGTGATTGTAAATGACAATGCAGAGAGAAACAGTTTGCTACGGGCTGCCTTTGACAATTCGTGGTGCTTTGTTGATGGCTTTTGATCAACGTTAGTTATTTATTTGGATTCTACTTTAAGCCTCGCCAACTCCGGAGCTACTAGAAAGATGGTCTGTATGATCAGTGGCCAGTAGACAGGAAGAGGCAGACACGGTAATCATCCTTCATGCATGAAAGAAATTCATCAGGATAGTATAATTCAAATTCATAGCGACTTTTCTCTGGCATCCGAAATTTTTTTACTTACTGCAGCCTCGCAAACAACAGTGTTGCATATGAAGAGACTCAATCAAACGGAGTCTCCAATTTTCGTGATTTTTGTGTGTTCTTTGTTTCCAAAGGCAATTCTTTTTTACTTTTATTTTATTGTGACAGTTTCGTCCTCTCGTAGAGAAGACTTCATCAGACTATAACCTTGACCTTGGTGACGTAGTCAAACAATTCTGGATAGAGAAAACTCGCTGTGCATTCCTCAAGCAGTTGAGGCATACAGGAAAGGGGCGCAAAATCGACATTCATTCGGCCAACACAGAAGTCTTCATTCTGTGCTTAGGTCATTTTTAAAAACTACCAGCTACATATTTTGTGACAGGAAGCGGCCAGAGAAAACGAAGAATACAGTTATTCCTTGGTGATATCAAAACCAGAGATCTTATAGGGCTCTTATAAGATTCCGTGCATTTTCAGGTGCCGACATTAGAGGATCAATGTTATACAAGGGCAAACTTTCATATGGACAGGCATTTAAAATGTAAGTCGTTTTTTTTTTTCGACACTTCTCGTTGCACATTACGGAAACACGCTTATTCAAATATATTGAAAATTTCACCTCCAAAATTGAAAATTTTGAGATAAAAAACTGATATTTTTCATATTTATTCTCAAAACATAGATTGTGGGTACTCGTTAGAACCGCCTCGACGAGGTGGTTCTAACGAGTACCCACAATCTATGTTTTAAGCAGAAATAAGAAAAATAATGTATACCCCTGTAAACCCCAGTTTTACTATATAAAAGTGGTGTTTAAGGGGTCAAAATTATATAGGTATGTTTTTGTGATGAAATCCTAATCTAATAATTTGTTTTGCACCGACCTTTGCTCCTGTGGGTTGAAGATGAGATACTCACGAACCTTGTTGCCGACAGTATAATGACATCTGAGGAGTCCAGTGTCCTGTAAGGAGCATATTTGTGCCGACCTGTAAAAGGTCTGACAGCTAGTACCAAAGGAAATTCAACCAATGAATTAAAGCTATGTGGTTTGGTAGACTTCTGCTACAAGGCCTATTGGATCCTGAATTTTGTTGTGACTTAGTGTATAAGTTTAGAAAAAAATTGTAGGAAAACCTGAGTTTTCTGTTATTCTTAGTAAAATTGACATATGTTATAAACGAAAAGGTGTGATACTGATGCCCGAAAACAGTTTTCGTGCTTAGCAGTTAATCCAATTACGGTTGAAGACTTAATTACTTCTTAAATTGCACGCCGTTGGTTCGGGGTTCAGACTCTATGATGGCCCCAACTAAAAAAAAAAAAACAACAACAAACTATTTATCAGATGGTCTGGGTCGGAACTTTTTTTATGTCTGTTTCTCGACTCACCGGGGTTCAACTGGAGGGTGTCTTTTGCTTCATAATTCCAGTGGTGTTGTTTGACAACCCAGGGATCTCCAAATGTCCCAACACGTTGTTGTTTCTGTTGAGTCCTCATCTTTGCTTCATTATAGGCTTTATCTATGATTTATCTGTTGCCCGTAATGATCCATGGATGAGTTAGATGACATCCACACAATGGATAACAATAATTTTTAACACTATGGAAGTTGAGGGCGAGGGATGTTATCCCGTAAAGCTAGCTTAAGCCCCCAGTACCCAGTCAGCATTCTACGTAAATCTATATCGGGCCGTCATCGGCCCGTCAGGGTAGCTGACGGGCCGATGACGGTCCGATGTATATTTACGTAGAACGCTAGCTGGGTAATTCATTACTGATCGTCCAAGACGGTACTTTCATTGCGGACTTTTTGTTAATTGCAATGAAGTGTTTCACCTTCTAGTGTTTTTCTTTTAACAATCATGTAAGTTGATTATATATTCAGTTAAGTTTGAGTAACAGAGTTCCCACCGTTTAAGGAAAGAGTTGTCAACTCTGCTTGCCATCTGTTCATTTTGTGGTTGCTTTATTGTACTTGTCTGTCTTTATGCCCCCAATTTCGAATGAAATTGGCGGGGCATATTACTTTGCCTTCGTTTGTCCGTCAGTCCGTTCGTCACGCTTTTTTGTGCATGTCATATCTTAAGAACCCTGCATGCTAGGGTTTCAAAATTCTTTATATGGGTTCCCCATGATAAATTAACTGACCTGTATTTTTTTCTTATCCGACATGTTTGTACTTTCAGAGTTATGCCCTATGAAAAAATAAAACAGAATTAATTCTTGTCAGCAAGATATCTCAAAAAAGTATTTAACCTAGGGTCTTGAAATTTTATATAGTGATTGGGAATGCTGTATAGATTACCTGATTAGATCTGAAGGGAATTCAGTGAAAAAATGACATAGTTATGGCTCTTTGTAGTTCTGGGCATTTTAACCTTGTCAGCAAGATTTCTCAAAAAGTGTTTATGCTAAGGTCTTGAAATTTTACATGCTGATTGGAGATGATACGTAGACTATCTGATTAGATTTAGAGGGAATTCCATGAAACTTTACGTAGTTATGGCCCTTTGTAGTTCTGGACATGTTGACCTTGTCAGCAAGATTTCTCAAAGTATTTATGCTAAGGTCTTGAAAAGTTATATGCTGATTTGGGATGGTAAATAGACTGATTAGGTTTTGAGGAAATTGCATGAAAAAATTGACATAGTTATGGCCCTTCGCATTTCTGGGCAGCAAGATATCTCAAAAAGTATTCAAGCTAGGGTATTAAAATTTTAAAAGCTGATTGGAGATTATATGTAGGTCACCTGATAAGATTTTGAGGTAATTCTGTGGAATATTGACAGAATTATTGCCCTTTATAGTTCTGTGCATTTTGACCTTGTCAGCAGGATATCTCTAACAGTATTTATGCTAGAGTATTGAAATTCAATTTGCTGACTGGGGATGATATGCAGATTAACTGATAAGATTTTGAGGGAATTCCATGAAAAATTGATGTAGTTACGGCCCTTTGCGGTTCTGGGCATTTTGACCTTGTCGGCAAGATATCTCAAAACCTATTTAAGCTATGGTCTTGAAATTGTATATGCTGGTTGCGAATGATGTGTAGATTATCTAATTAGATTTTGAGGGAATTCCGAGTTATTGCCCTTTGTAGTTTTAGGCATTTTGATCTTGTCAGCAGGATATCTCTAAGTGTATTAAGCTAGTGTGTTGAAATATTTTAACTATGCTGATTGGAGATGATGTATAGATTACCTGATTAGTTAAAACTTGACATACTTATGGCCCTTTGCAGTTCTCGGCATTTTGACCTTAGCAAGATATCTCAAAAAATATTTCTGCTAGGATTTTGAATTTCAATATGCTGATTAGAGCTGATGTATAGATTACCTGATTAGAATTTGAGGGAATTCCATATACAATTACCAGAATTATGGCCCTTTGAAGTCCTGGTAATTTTGACCTTGTCAGCAAGATATATCAAAAAGTGTTAAAGCTAGGGCTTAGAAATTTAGTATGCGGTCTAGGGATGATGAGTAAATAACTTAATTAAATTTTAAGCCTGGTCTATAAATTTTAGATTGAGTTGGATTTACAATGGAATAGAAAAGAACATAAAGTTTATTATTAACAACCTTGTGATCAAAATGTCTAGAGAACCGTTATATCCTGACTGAATTTATGCTCCTTTTAGGTATTAGTGTTATAGTGTTATAAACAACCTTGTGAACAATTGTATGGTATGGGGGCTTGATATATTTTATTGTGATATGAATGAAGTTTGCAAAGGGTATGGATGTGTCATTGGACCAACGTAGCACTGTAATAAGGTGGTGTGCAAATCCATACTAGGAAGTGCCCTTTGTCCCCACGAAGCGTTTTAAGTTCAGCTGAGTTGTAGCTCCCCAGCTGGTGCACTAGGCCCTGGCCCACAATGCCCACAAAGTGCCCAGATAATAGCATACAAGTCAGCACTGTATTACTATTTGGGAATATTTCTGACTTGGCGTGTAGCTTCTGACGTCAGCTGAACCTTAGGTATTATGTTATGAAAAGAAATGAACATAAGGATGTTGGAATTTCAACACGATATGATAAGATTTGCTTAAGTAGGGGATGCTTGTCACACCTTTAGGCACAAGCATATGATTGGGACACAGTATTTTACAAACACACACACATCTAGTTCCCTTTGGTATTGTAGACTTGATATGAATCTGATTGTATCAGTTCCTGAGTTCTCTTATTTACTTTGCCACAGGAGTATATCGTTATTGTAGTACATAAGGTGTGCACATTGGCCGGAGTAGCGTTAGAATCTGATATAGAAAGTGTTGTTTTTTCAGTAGGTTATAAAGCATTAAATAAGTTAATGCACAATTAAATGACATTTTTTATTTTTGTATCGAGCATGCATTTATGCAATGACATTGTTGAAAAGTACTGCTTAACAAATAATGCTACAAGATAGCTAAAATTGAAGGATAAAGGCCACAAATTTGGTATTATGAATATTCATAAATATGTGAGTGGGTTAAACTGCATAACTGAAAGTTAATCTAAAAATACCAATGTTTTTCTTCTTCACCACGTTCGTCAGTATATTTTGACGATAGGCTGAGATATAATTGATATACCATATATATTAAATATACTATGTATACCGCGATCACTGTATTTGCTTTAGCTGATTATTTATAGTAGCCATTTTGATGACGTCATAAAGCAACTCATCAACTCATACGCAGAGTTTAGATGGATGATCTGGTTTAAAATGAAACCAAAACATCAAAGAACTTATTCATATAGGTCACCAAAAATCGTCAAGCAATTTTTTGTCCCGGTTGGCACAGACTATTATTTTAATCGATGATATTGATGCTATTTCTTTTAAAACATAATATCAATAGACGATTTAATTAATGTTAAAATAGAAGACCAGTCTACAAGAAAAAAATCTATTGCATTTTATTTGCCATACATTACTTATGTTACTGCTTTATAAAACTATTCATTTCTAGTTTTTACACCTTATTGTGAGTTTGGGTAATGTACGGATAGTGAAGACCGTGATCATCCGCGCCTTCTAACAGCGCGTTTGTTATCCCCTTACACATCACGAAAACATACCTATATAATTTTGACCCCTTAAACCCCATTTTTATATAGTAAAACTAGGGTTACATGGGTATACATTATTTTTCTCATTTTTGCTGAAAAACATAGATTGTGGGTACTCGTTAGAACCGCCTCGCTGAGGCGGTTCTAACGAGTACCCACAATCTATTTTTCGAGCAGAAATATGAAAAATATCAGAATTTTCTATCTGAAAGTTTTCATTTTTTTGGTGGTGAAATTTTCAATATATATTTACCTCTAAACAGCGCTTTTGTTATCCCCTTACACATCACGAAAACATACTTATATAATTTTGACCCCCTTAAACCCCATTTTTATATAGTAAAACTGGGGTTAACATGGGTATACATTATTTTTCTCATTTTTGCTCAAAAACATAGATTGTGGGTACTCGTTAGAACCGCCTCGCTTCTAACGAGTACCCACAGTCTATGTTTCGAGCAGAAATATGAAAGATATCAGATTTTTTTTTATCTGAACATTTTCAAGGTTTTGGTGGTGAAATTTTTCAATATATTTGAATAGGCGTGTTTTCGTAATGAGAATCATTATATACTGCAAAATATATCGCAGTAAAGCAACTGTTCTTGTGCGAATGTGTTGGTTGATCTGGAGCCATACAGATCAAACATCTTTTCTCATGGCCTGCCTAATTTATATTCGGTCCGCGTCAAGCTAAAAGGTACCTTCAAACATGCGCAAAAATGAGCAGATTCTGATCATCTTGCGCATGCGAAAAGTTAGACTGGCTCCAGTCTCTAGTGACAAAATATTTTTTTTCTTATAATCTGTTTAATAATCCACTAAAATAAAACCAAAGTAATATCATGACTATAAAGGCTGGTCACTAGAGACTCTAGTGACCAGCCTTAATAGTCATGATAGTTTTTTTTTTTTTTTTTTTTTTTTTTTTGTTTGATTTTAGTGGATAATCAAACAGAATTATGAGAAAAATATTTAGTCACTGGAGACTGGAGCCAGTCTAGCGAAAAGTATCATTCGGACTTTTGCTCTCCATTGGACTATTCTATAATATCCAATGATTCTTTTTGCGGACAGCAAAGGTCTTGATCAGACTGCGCGGATGCGCAGACTTATCTAGGCCTTCTCTGTCCGCATATGCCCATGATGCGGCCCATTTACTAATAACCCACACTTTGGGAAAACCGTGCAGATGCATTCAAGCAGGCTCGTCAGAAGATTTCGTCATTCTTCAGATAAATTGTACAATCGGTTTTTGTATGGTGTAAAGACCCTGATTTGAATTTACTATTCGCCGCATTGCGCTTTCCGTCTTATATAAATTTTAAGCTTTAGCACTCTGTAGGAAAAAGCACCAGGTGAAAATGTGATATTTTTCCTATACTGGTCTTGAAATTTCATTAGAATTATCTCCTATTTTGAAAATTAGAAAACAAATGTTGCCTGCCTTTGTTTATAGTCAACAGCTTAAAGTTTAAGCTTTCAAGTGCGGAATCTCTCTAATGCGCTTCTGTAAAGTTAGTTTAATCGTAAAAACGATTATTATCTGAGTTTTCGTATACAGCCATAATAAGACGCTTCATTTATTTCAAAGCCAAGCAAATCACAATTTCACCACTTTATATACATTACGAAAACACGCCTATTCAAATATATTGAAAATTTCACCACCAAAAACTGAAAGTTTTCAGATAAAAATTCTGATATTTTTTGGTACTCGTTAGAACCGCCTCGCAAAGGCGGTTCTAACGAGTACCCACAACCTATGTTTTGAGCAGAAATAAGAAAGAAATAATGTATACCCCTGTGAACCCCAGTTTTACTGTATAAAAAGGGTTTAGGGGTCAAAATTATAAAGGTATGTTTTCGTGATGAGCATAAAAGATGGGAAACATGGGAGAGAAAGGAAATTACGAAGAAGGTAACTCGATGTATATGGAAACAGAGTTAGCCTTAGGCAATGATTCTGCTTGTCGCTTATGTATTTCTTCCTGTCGCTTAAAACTTTAATAAATCCACAAAGCACGTGTTAAAAAGCCAAGAAAATCGAGGCACAGTCTGTCGTGTGACGCAAAACGTGTCAGTTCCCATAAAATCACATACACGCAACATGGGCGTTTTTCTTTATTGTGTTTTCGTTTTAAACACGGTTTTCTATAATTGAAAGTTTAATTATTTAGTAAGATTCTGTGTGTAAACTCTTTTACCGCCCAGATCAAACGGTTCCGTGTTGTTCGCGAGAATAATTGGGCAACAATTAGATTAACAAACTACTTTCAATTGTTTTTGCTTCTAAGAACGGAGTGTTTTGTTTAAGAATAAAATATAAAATGCCGATTGAAGAACGTCTTACTAATTAATGAGAACAGTTTCTTCCAGGAAAAAAGAGCAGTAAAATAAAATAACATATTTGATTGTCTGTTTAAGTCTTAGAGTCGTAAAAAAGTATTTCTTTTATTGTTCTCAATGCTCGGGAGTCTTTTTGTTTGAAAATATATAGGTGTAATCAGGAAGAGAATCTGAAAATTTATTAAACATGAAATCAGTAAACAAATAAATATTCATTTGAGGCCTCTAGCTTATTTCTAGGGTCTTCATATTTTATCATTATTTTCTTTGGTACATGTAATTTCGAGTTCGTAAGAGCTGAAATAGACCATGGAAGTGCATAGTCTGGTCTTGGCTTTTATTATTTATTGCTAGCTTTAACCTAGTTTTGGTCGATTGTTTACAATCGAGTCACAGTATACAAATAGAGGATCTTACACGAGTGGTCATTTCATATGTTTCATATGAAATGACCACGAGTGTGAGATTCTGTTTATCATATTACCATTTTAAATTGAATTTTATAGCCTTTTAAGTTGACAATTGTTCAACAGAAAATACACGCTTGACATGGACGTCGTCATGATGGTACTTGTTCCCGCCAAAGTGTTATGTAACGTGTGGTCATACGAGTTTTATGACATGAGGTTATGCCATTGAATAATAGCGTCGTCATATGAAAAACGCCAAAATTTCCTTGTCAACGTGATTATCGTTGACTAATAAAATTCAACTATGCGTTTGTACATTAACGATTTATAGTCGCGATATTCTTGTCGCTGTGACGTCAGAATGCAGTGTAAAGAATGTTACCTGTAAACCCTGGACTGCGACGTTTGGGACATTGGCAAACAGTATAGACCCAGATCAGATACCGCAGAACGCGGCGTCTGATCAGGGTATGCACTGTTTGCTTAAATAACAGGAAGATAAGGGTTAAATAAAACAGTCTTGTCCCCGTTCAGGACCATTTTCCTAACCTACACTCAGAGACAATCGACATGCCAGTGCTGTCAGTGCTTTGATTTGTTGCAGGCTACGGGCAAGTTTATTTGTCACTATATAGTATTTGGAAATTCTTCAAATTTTAGTTGACGTTCTAAATATTGAGCCGCAACGTGCGAGAATAGAATGTCCTCCATTACTTACTGACTTCAGTATGTGAGTCTCCTTACCTATTAACTGCTCAGACAGTTAGGGATAGGATAAGGGCAGTTGAGGGATCATATTTAACATACTCGTATCTGGCTTGGCGCTGTTTTCTTGAGGCTTTGAAGGGAGACGTCTTTACTACAGCATCAGAATCTGGGCGGTGTGACAGTAAGTTTTACAAAGATTTAATTTTAACAGGGTTAACTTCCATTGGCATTTAGAGAGAGAGAGAGAGAGAGAGAGACAGACAGACAGACAGACAGACAGACAGACTTTGCTTTACATGCACAGTTATGTCTTTTATGTTATTAATGGAACTCGCGAATAAAAGTGTTTAAATGCGTATACATATCATGTGAAAAGCAAGAAAATTATCCTTATGTCATACACAATAAAGTTCCGCTATTACCACCACTCGAAATTACGCCATCATTGCACAGTCCCAAAAGTACTCTTAACAGCAGAATTTTACTGTACAGGCAGCAATGGCCATGATTGGCTTGCAAAAAACAGCACAGTCTGATCAGGCTCTTTGTCCGCTTACCGATTTGTTCTCACTATTCGGACATACAGGCCTTATCAAAAGCCTTACCGGCGTCTTATCAGGGGCTAGACTGTTTGCCATTCATCCAGCAATGTTTATACACCTGTCATTTGTAGTCCTGGCCCTTACAGAGCCGGGGAATAGCAGTTAGACACAAGAACGGGTAATAAAATAGAGTTGTTCAAGTTTTAGGACAAATATGGTAGGGACTGAAGGAGCCCGAATATTTTGGATAAATACGACATATAATAATTGGAAAACGTAGAATTATCAAAAGGCAGCGTAAAGCCCTGATATACCGGTAACTATGGTTATGTGCAGGATGCCCAGAATCTACGCACATTGCGCATTTATACGAAGACTTCCGTTTGAGGCGCTCCTGTATTATGACTACCGTATTTTACCCTTGTTATCAGGACAGTTTGATTTATTGTGATACTTTTCCAAAAATTTGAAGTCCATTTGACGACATTTTCATCCGTCTAAAAACTACTGAGTGACTGGCAAACAATGTAGACCCTGATCAGACGCCGCTTTATGCGGGGATAAGCGGCGTCTGATCTGGGTCTGCACTGTTTACTGGAGCGATTACGGTAAAAATACGATATTTACCTGTCAGGAAATTTCTACCATATCTATTTCAATTCTACATAAATCATCGCTATAGATATTGTAAACTTGGAAACAACAACGTTAAATTAATTCATGGAAGATGAAAACACAGAAAACAGGAGATAAAACGGATCAATGCTATTCATTGTGTCAGATTATAAATGTTAAACAAATTTACCAGTCTCTGGGCTATTTCAGCAGACGACACATTGACGGTATTTTTTATTATCCTTTCCAGAAAATAGGCTTTGACATTTCATGCAAATCGTGTCCTTAGGCATGAAATGTCAAAACCTATTTTCTGGAAAAATTATGAAAAATATTTCAAAATGTCGCCTGCTGAATTTTTCCCAGCATGCAGAGCGTTAAGTTGTTATTGTATGAAAAAATAATGGGAAGATCAACCGCTTGTTTCAGAACAAAACTGTAGCAATTTATAGCCCATTAGCTTTTACAGCCAGAACAAGATGAGACAATACAGGACATAAGAGTCCTTGTTTGTGGTATTGCTAAATTAAACGTTGATAGCATCCAGTTTAAAATGTTTTAAATGTAATGAATACAACGGATTAAATATACAATGGTGTCTAATAAACCTTAAATAATAAACCTTTCAGGGGAAAATGAGAAATCATAAAAATCGAATTAAAAGCGTTGTATGAAAACAACAATTTTATTAATATGCGTTTCATAATTAGAGAGCATGATCATTATAATAGGACTCATTTTTGTAGTATTTTTATCGCACAAAAAGAATAACTTAACAAATAAAGGCTAGAGTAAAAGCCATTAGTTGTTTATACAAAAGCTATTACTTGTTTATACAAAACTACACTTGTATTTGAATTATATCCATTTGAGATCGTGACGACTACACAAAGTCTATGTTTTGTAGGCTTCGATTAATATTTTATTGAGATGGCACCAAAAAGAGGACTTGAAATACCTGGTTTATTTGCTATGTATTCTCTGGGTCAGTTTAGTATCAATTAATGAGTTTTTATCTGTATAATTTTGTCAAAATTACAATAAAGTAATAGGTTTAAGTGAATCAACCGAGGCTTTCAACACCGCTTTGAATATAAAGACGAAAACAAGATCTAGCGGGCTAATGTTAACAGCTACTATTGAAGACGAAGTTTGTAATTTAAAAAAGGTACAAAATTATTTGTAAAGGTAAATAGTTAGACGCCAACGTGTGAGGTTGGACGTCTCTAACTGAATTATTACAAAAGCTAAATGGTATATCTTAGTGTAAGTAAACATTTTATTACAACCCCGTACCCCTTTCATCGCTAGAGCATACCTGAGTACTAATAAATGTCGCCCACGGTGAAGATGCACGCATAGAAATGGAGTCAATTTGAAGTTCTTTTTTTTTTTATTTCTACAGTCGAACCTCAATGGCTCGAACATCTTTGGGACCATTGAAATTCGTTCGAGACATGGGTAGTTCGAGCCACTTAGGGTTAATCATGGCACCAGTTCAGGAAGCAAATAGCAATAATTTAGGGAAATCTTTTCGATTTTCTACACAATTATTGTATGTTGAGTGTACTCATTAGAATCGCCTCGATGAGGCGATTCTAATGAGTACACACAACATACAATTCCATGATAAAATAAGAAAAAAAATCCCTAAATATTTGTTTTCTTGAGCTATTGGAAGAATTTTGTAGGGACTGAAAAAAGAGTTCGAATCATCCACGGTAAACGAGCCATCCGTGTTCGAGCCATTGAGGTTATACTGTATTTTATTTCAATGATTTGCTGCACTTTTTCTTTGTAAACCATCATGGCGTAGCAAGAACGGTACTACTTTCACGCACACATCACGAAAATATACCTATATAATGTTGACCCCCTTAAACCCCACTTTTGTATAGTAAAACTGGGGTTTACAGGGGTATACATTATTTTTCTTATTTCTGCTCAAAAACATAGATTGTGGGTACTCGTTAGAACCGCCTCGCCGAGGCGGTTCTAACGAGTACCTACAATCTATGTTTTGAGCAGAAATATGAAAAATATCAGTTTTTTATCTGATTTTGTTTTCATTTTTTGGTGGTAAAATTTTCAGTATAATTGAATAGACATGTTTTCGTAATGATATAGAGAAAATGTAGAAAAATGTTCCCTTGTAATGCTTCCGGATAATGGTTTCTCTTAAAGGAAAGAATTTGATCCCAGAGAGAGCAAATTCTTCCTTTAAGAGCAGCCCATATGGTAAGGGGAGAAAATATTTTAATGTTAGGCTATACCTCTATACTGCAAATAGTTTTCTATATGCAATGCGTACTCCGTGAATGTCTGTCAACAAAAGAGAAAACGGAAACGAGAAATTTAGACTAATGTTCAGATTGATAGTTTCTGTAACTGAATCTTTGAAGCTGAGTTAAAAAAAAAAAAAACAGCAAAAAACATCATTTATGACTGATAAATCGCATGCTGTCGATTTTGTAAAATATACATTGTTAGATTGTCAGTCCAAATTAATCTGGAAGGGAATCATTTAATCAATCAAAATATGGTAGAGAGAGAGAGAGAGAGAGAGAGAGAGAGAGAGAGAGAGAGAGAGAGAGAGAGAGAGAGAGAGAAAAGACATAGCTGATCTGAATCTGTTCATGAGCGATAATAAAAAACCTGGAATATCAGTCATGCCATCGCGTGAGCGCCTTATAGAAGCAAACCCATTCCTTTTGAGTAGGATCCATTACGAAAACACGCCTATTCAAGTATAATTAAAATTTTACCACCAAAAAAATGAAAGCTTTTAGATAAAAAATCTGATATCTTCGTATTTCTGCTCAAAACGTAGAATGTGTATACACATGAGAACCGCCTCGTTGAGGCGGTTCTAACGCGTACCCACAATCTATGTTTTTGAGCAGAAATAAGAAAAATAATGTATACCCCTGCAAACCCCAGTTTTACTGTATAAAAGTGGGGTTTAAAGGGGTCAAAATTATATAGGTATGTTTTCGTGATGTATTTTCAGGAAGGGCTTAGAGTGCAGAAAAGCAAACAGGAAGTCATAAAATGTGTCTCTTTTTTAAAAAAATAACGTACCCAGTCCACTTAAATTAAAGTAGCAACAAAACTAAAATGACTACAATAAACAATCGAATGCAAAAAAAAAAAAAAAAAAAAAAAAAAATGATACTAATAATAAAGTAAATAAATAAAACAAGCTTGTTTAGGAGAGGAGTCGATACTTCGATACTGATAAAAGAATTTGGTACTTAACCTTACTCTATCAAACTGTTAGGTTTCTAGAATATGTTACCAAAGATTAAGATAATATCGTTGCCGAAGTTATTCTTAGCGATTTGGGCTTGTCGTCTTTTGGTTTATTTTATCAGGTTGTTCGCTGTAACAGACATCTTCCAAAACACGTCCGTGTATCCAGTGCACAACGCAAGTCTGTTTATATATAACCTTTACCACTCTATGAGCAAATTCAGCAGATGCCAAATTGATGATGTATTGTTACTTTCCCCAGAACATACACTCTATCCCAAGGAGACAATTTGCATGAAATGTCAAAACCTATTTTCTGGGAACTATAAGAAAGCAAATATTTTGGAATGTCTTCTGCTGAATTTCTTAGCCAGAATGCTCAGCGCTAAAAAGACAGGCCGCCTTTTGTTATATTAAAAAGTACAAGACAAAATATTTAGACGTAAACGTCTAAGTGCCGGCGCAAATTTTGTTCATGTTTACATAGAGAAAGGAGACAAGGGCGCGCTAAAGTTTAATAAATTTTCAATGTAACAGGAAAAATCGAACAACAATGTGATTCTTTAATTTTCACTGCCACAGGCGATAATAATAGCCTTTTGCAAACAACATAGATCCATATGAGACGGTTCATATGAGCCGTTTCATCTGGATCTACGCTGTTTGACATTCCGTCTTTCGACTTTACGTATAAACTTCTTGTCAAGCGATAGTTTGTTAAAAAAAATAATAGCAGACGACAAATGCCGTCTGAAATTTGGCACCGAAAGTGTTAATGTTTGCTTTAATTAAGCTTTATGAAATTTCTTAAGTGAAATAAAAATAAACATTAACCTGCTTATAACACAGTTTGTTATAAGATTTTTTTTTATATTTGCCGAGATCGTCACAAACTGACGTCCCGGCAAATATAAAACGTCCTTAGTGAGTTAATGGAATAGTCTACCATATGTAAAAATCCAAAGCTATATTAAGAGACCGGCGCGATTCGCGCGCCGGTCAATAAGTGAAAATAAAACTCATTCAGTGCGATAAAAGAACGTTCAAATTATCTCTTTGTATTTTCCTCAAGCATACACAAGCTCGGTAACTCGTTCAAAAAGCGAAATCTGTACAAAACTTATTTATGTTTTGGAACCGTAATAGATTCTAATAGAAACAAACTCATCTTATTGTTCTTTCCGTCAATAATTGGTTTTGGGTTTTGATTCCACCATGTGAGTTGAGCATCGCTGTTATGTATTGGATTTTAATTATAGTTTGCCTGACGGTTGATACAATGGTGGGAGCAAATTTATCATTAACGACAATAACTTCGCCACGATTCATTCTCACGTGGCATATGCCAAGTCCCTCTCGGGGTCTCTGTTTGGAATGGTGAGATAATTAAAGGGCCAAAACTAATCCCTCCTTACACTGGGTTCCATATGCTACCCAATGGTCGGAAAATATGAACTATCAGACTGATGTCTCACTCAGCTAGTAAATCAAAATATAAATAAATAAATAAATAAATAAATAAATAAATAAACAAACTAGGTGGAACGGGTATTCGTGTATCTTCACTTAGCACAGAGCATACAGCACGTCCCTCCTGTCTCATCAGTTCCTTTGGTGCTTATCAAATGATGCGCAACGCACGATGTAGTCCCTTATATAATTTGCGAACAACTTAGGTCCAGATCCGCGTACGCATCCGTGCATTCTGATCTGAGCATTCTCTGTTCGTTGGCATATACTTCAGTATCCATTGATTCTATAAGCGGACAAAGAAGGCCCTGATCAGCCTGCGCTTATGCGCAGGCTGATCTGGGCCTGCGTTGTCCGCAAATTACATAAGAGCCCTTTACGTACGTTGCACATCAAATGAATCTGGCCTGATCAGACTGCGCTGATGTGCAGATTAATTCGGGAATTCGGCCGTAAAACGTCACCCCGTACATACAGTCAATATTTCATTCTCAGTGATTGCATTTACAGTGAAGGCCGTACTTCGTGACTGTGGTCTTTCCTGGTTAGCTTTATGTATATTTTCGCTGTCCGTATCTGTCCCGAACGCCACAGTTGGCGCAGCTCAAAGAAATGAATCTGGCCCAGAGATTATAAAAAATTTTCATGCTCAACTCAGCTGAGCATGAAATTTTCTCTGCCAATAAATATGAAAATGCCGATAAAAGTTGGCATTTTCATATTTATTAGCAGAGAAATTTTCATGCTCAGCTATGTTATGCAAGAAAGAATTTGCAATTATTAGTAATCTGAGATTTATTAGCAGAACAAATTTCATGCTCAGCTGAGTTGAGCATGAAGTATTTTTATAACCTTGGGGCCAGATATGCCACGTAAAAGAGAAATTCTGGGCACACGGTTATATCTCTATGTATTGGGACGGATCATGCCTGAGCGAACAGTGAAGACCTTGATCGGAAGTCGCGTTCTGCAGCGCCTTACCAGTGTCTACACCGTTTCCACTAGTCCAATGTTGCTCTTGATTTTGTTAGTTTTGGATATCATGCAAAGTTGAATAATTTTGTAGAATCGGCTTGGAAAACATACGAGCGAGGCTTAGGCTGCTGAAAGTAAAAGTTTTTTATCTGAAAATTTTCAGTTTTTGGAGGTGATTTTTTTTCTATATATTTGAATAGGCGTGTTTTCGTAATGACGTACAGACACACCATATAAGTTCCTCGACGCAGTTTAAAAGCGTATTCATGAAAGGAATTAAAGTCTTTGTTCGCACTTATCCCAGGCATCGTAGATGAAGAAGGAAAATACTTCCCTCCAACCTCTTATTGATACCAAGGGAAACAGTTTCCACCAGCTTTCTTCTAAACTCCACCTGTCCCTAGTTACTAAAATTATTATTTATTTATTTATTTATTAATTTATTTATTTTGTAATTCTCTTTGATAAAGACCTTAAAATAAAGCAAAGACAATATTAATATGCTAACATTATGACGCACTGGTCACTAGGTGACCAGTTCTTCATAATATACGCATGTTAATATCGTGTTTGATTTATCTAATTGTCTGTATCGAAGATATCTATAATAGAGTTTAGATTAAAAAAGGAAAACGTACCGTAAGCGTATCGGTGTATGATCTAACCATTACGAAAACACGCCTATTCAAATATACTGAAAATTTTACCACCTATAAATGAAAATTTTCAGATAAAAATTCTGATATTTTTCATATTTCTGCTCAAAATATAGATTGTGGGTACTCGTTAGAACCGCCTCGAGGCGGTTCTAACGAGTACCCACGATCTATATTTTGAGCAGAAATAAGAAAAATAATTTATACCCCTGTAAACCCCAGTTTTACTATATAAAGTGGGGTTTAAGTGGGATCAGCTTTATATAGGCATGTTTTCGTGATGACTGTTGGGCAGTTCGAATAACCTTTGAATAGTCTAGTGAGACTTAGAATATTAACCAATACTGACACAGATGGCTGGCTTTGAAACCCGCGAAAAATGACTTAATTACAGATAACTTAAAACACAAACAAAATGAAACAACAAATAACAATTGTAAATTTATGATCAGAATGATGTTAACAGGACCAATCCATAATTATAGGACGACTTTTGTTTTGTTAGAGTTTGGAGAGTTTTGCTGAAAATACATTGCATGTTCGCTCCTCGTTCATTATGCCAACGGAACAAAAAGTACTATCCTTTCAACATCATTGGAAAGATGCTGCTTGGCGTTAAATGAAAAGGTTTTGTTCTGACTGACCATATCTTATCAGAATTCATTTGTCTTTTCTCTTTCTGCGCTTTGTTATCAAATATTTACCCCAAAAATAAAATTTAGAATTGGTCTGACCTGTGAAAATGTCTATAGTATTTTCTGGAACTTTTACCTAAGATATTTTTCTTTTTACTTTTTTCTCTGCTGATTTAACAGTTATTGATATCTCACGAAGTGTTAAGAAAATTTCAGAAAATTTGAACAAGTGGAACTTGCTGAAGACCTGCTTCTGATGTACCTACCCTATAATTTTTTTTGCATAATTTGCATTCTTTCACTATATGAAATAATAAAAATATTCCAGTTTTTAAAACCAATGACTAGAATAAAACTTTTTGTGCATAAATAGTTTTGCATTAAACCATGAAAAAAGTTTGCAATATTACTTCTTCTATGTTAAACGCCCGAGAAAAATATTCGGACATCTTAGCTTCTAAGCATACTTGTCCTAGCATTCGATTAGGTCCATTTTACTACATGTTCATGTCATCACGAAAACATACGACCCCCTTAAACCCCACTTTTATATAGTAAAACTGGGGTATACAGGGGTATACATTATTTTTATTATTTCTGCTCAAAACCATAGATTGTGGGTACTCGTTAGAACCGCCTCGCCGAGGCGGTTCTAACGAGTACCCACACACGAGTACCCACAATCTATGTTTTGAGCAGAAATATGAAAAAAAAAAAAAAAAAAAAAAAATCAAAATTTTTATCTGAGAACATTCAGTTTTTGATAGTGAAATTTTCAAAATATTTGAATAGGCGTTTTTCGTAACGCGCCAAAACTGGTGGATAAGATGCGAACACTGTGGATCGAAATTCACGCTGTTTGCCATAATAATCCGAAATATTAGGGTAAATATGATAAATTGTGATACCGCTAAAGGTGTCTACTAATATCCCAGCAGGTATACAATGTTGAAACAACGTTGATTCAACGTCAAGATGTTGAATCAACATTATATCGACGCTGTTTCAACCTTGTGTGCTCGCTTGGATACGTCAATTAACTATTTCACTGCTGAATGTTTTAGTCTCCTCCATCCTTGACTTTGGAATGGCTCATTGTATTTTAGACGAAAACATGTGGATACCAATTTTACAAAAAACAACAACAAAAAAAAAAAAAAAAAAAAAAAAAAAAAAAACAAACGGAAAATAGCGTACTTGGTCAGAAGTTAAAATATACATATACAACTATGACAAGTATATTCTATAGTCCAAAATTTGATTTAAGGACATATATATATATATATATATATATATATATATATATATATAATATATATATATATATATATATATATATATATATATATATATATATATATATATATATATATATATATATATATATAAAATAACAGATTATAAAAGGAGTTACCCTTGAGAGCAATGAACACACTCACAACAGCCAAAGTGTCAAGTTTCCTATGCCAGACTGGCTAGTCATCACAAAAACATACCTATATAATTTTGATCCCCTTAAACCCCACTTTTGTATAGCAAAACACAGGGGTCTACATTATTTTTCTTATTTCTGCTCAAAAAATCATTGATTATAGGTACTCTTTAGAACCGCATCGCTGTGGCGGTTCTAAAGAGTACCCGCAATCTATGTTTTGAGAGAAATATGAAAAATATCAGAGTTTTTTTTTTATCTGAAATTTTTCAGTGTTTTGGAATTGAAATTTTCTATATATTTGAATAGGCGTGTTTTCGTAAAGTTCGACCACTGACCCTCTTATATTAACGTTTAGAAAACAAGAAAAAAAAAACAAAAAAAAAAAAAAAACAGAATCATTGATCACAAAGGACATGAAACTATACTCTTGTCTGGGACTGCACTCTTTTCTGAAGCCTATCTGGCCGTATAATTCAGCTCAGTATATCAGCAAATCAAACCCTCACACCCCCGTCAGAAACTTTGATGGCTATATTATATAATCCTGAATCCGTCCCTGTACAGTCATTGGACACTGTAGAATATTTTGTGGAATAGAGAATACCCTGATCAGACTATACTAGATACGTAGGCTGATCTGGGCATTTTTGTTCACAAATGGTATGAAAGTTTTTTTTTTCTCATATCGCGATTCAGTTGTCTTTAGCATTCAATGCCAAGTCTATGAATTGCTTGTTTAGAAATAGGCGTACCTTACTTTGTGGGAACTTGAAGCCCGTCAATGTTGATATTTTCATGGCGCAGAAAAATAATTAAACTTACATACAAAAACCCTGCTGCTTTTTTGAGATGTTTGGAAATTTTTATGTTCTATTTCTATTGGGTTCATTTTCTATGTAAAAGCAAAGAAAAGGAGCCGCCAGTTTTCTTAATTAACAGAAATGGGCCGGCGATCTTAGCGCTAATGAACAAGAGTCAAAACATAAAATGAAACTGTGATACCCTGTTAATGATATAATTGAAAGAATTTACAATAGCCTTTTAAAATCTTTTAGTCAAAACATGTCATTTTATATGCAAACATTATGTATTCCATTATATCTCCCGCAGTGCAATACTTTTACCTTGCTGTTGTTGCAATTTAAGCTTTATAGATTTGTAGATTATTTTTTCTTTATTTTTAGGTTAACCCTTGTCCTGCTGAACCCGGATATACCATGCCTTTGCAAATGGTGTAGATCCAGATCAGTTGGCTTCTTCAGAAGCCAACTGATCTGGATCTGCACTGTTTGTCATTCAGTACATGAATCTATATCAACAATCTTGATTAAGTAATCTGATTGGCTGACAATTAGAAATGGGTGTGGCATCTTAATTTTTGTGGCATGACAAGGGTTATACAAAACAGCCACATGGTAGTAAATAAATGCAAACAAGTTTCATTGTAAGTTAAAGGGTAAAACCAGATTGGTGAAGACTGCATCTTGACAAATGTATACTGTATTTGTCAAAAAAGGATAAAAGTTAAGGCTGTTAAAGAAATTCATAGATTTCAAAACTATTGTCAGGGGTGATGCCATTTTGATTATTTAATGAGGTTATACTTTATACTTCTTAGTGCAGATACCAAAATCATATTCTGGTCACATGTTTGGGCATGAATTTGTTTAGTTTAAAGATATTTGACAAGAAAATAAAACTAATGGATATATGGTATTCTTCTGAATTGCAAAGCCCAAACATAGTGTGGGAGAGTTTATTCAGTCTTTAATGGGTTAAAAGTCAAGCTCTCTAAAGTACTTGCACAAAGTTAGGTTCGTCCATTCAATGGGCAGTTAGATATCTTAAGTTATTTCTGAGCAGAGGCTTATAATTTACTAACGGGCTATGACCCTCGAAACGACTTACAGGAGGAAAGTGCCATAGCACTGGTTGGCTGGCTTCAGCAGTGATCGACTTTAATGGGTTTGTATTGCCCTTGCTCCAAATTAATATCAGATTAAGAAATGGTTTCAAGTTTAACCTTTACCACACTCAGGGCAAATTCAACAAACAACAATTTGATATTTTTTTCAGACGACAGGGTTGACATTTCATGCAACTTTAGGAGATAGTTTGCATGAAATGTCACACCCTGCTTTCTCTGGAACAAATCAGAAAGAAAAATCAAAATGTCGTCTGTTGATGTTTTTCTTTGACTGTGCAACTGGCAGGTGTAATTATTATTTTGTAACCATTTAATGAAGTACTGCAGAAGCTATTATCATACCAGTTTCTCTAAGAGATCTAGATTGTATTCCTGATAAACTTTCAGTCAGCAGCCAATCAGATGATAGGAACCTGCACAATACATGTTGCACACCTATACTAGAGAACTGATAGCCCCCATAGTAAAATTATAAGCCTCTGTTTCTAAAGGTATTTAACACATACACATAATATAAAAAGAATCCTTCATTAATCGGAACTAAGACAAATCCACCATTGCACAAATTTGTATAGTAAAAAACAGTGATCGGAAGGGTGTGTGGTTCAAATATTATCAGGTATAAACGTGGATCGTTTCATTAAATAATATGTTTCTTTGAAAAAAAAGTTTAACTTAAACAATATTTAGAACGGATGCAAAACCTAAGATACTAGGAAGGTAGTATATGCGCCCGTTTCTTTTGCCCAGGTCATTAATGTCACATTAACGAATGTGTCAGATACACAGCAGGACCACTGATATTGAGGTGATAGTCCACCTAGCTGTTACCCACAACTAGTACTTGTGACGTGCACCAGATAAGCCGCCCTTGTCGAAGTATGAGCACCGAAGACACGAGCGAGTCTGCGCAATGGAGCAGTCTAGCCGGGTTTTCACGGATCACTTACTCGCAGTACGGTTAATATTGAAGGAAGACATTAAAGACTTTTGCCAGGCTGCGCGTGCCCAGTTTTTTTGTATTTTTATTCTATTTATTTATTTCTGTTGATGTTGCTGTTCCCAGAAGGGGTAAGGATATTTCCCCCTGTGGAGTCCAAATTACGTGTTTATTGTTGTTTTCCACAGATGAACCCCACCCCTGCATGGAAAAACCAACATTTTTTTTTCAAATACGAACAGAAAGGGATCCAGGTCAACTTGCATATATAGTTCATCAGTCTACTCACTTTCATATATTTAGATCTCCAAAAACTATCTGCGAGTTAGCAAAGATCTGCGCAATCCTGTGCGCATTCACAGCTGGCGCATGCGCCAGCTGTGCACAGGGTTGCGCTATAGCCTAGAGCTTTGCTTTTCGCATGTCAGCAAATGTTTGATTTCTCCAGCAGCGAGTAGTATCTTGTTAGTGTGACACACAAACAGCTTCCACATAACCATGTTAGAGATGGTGGTGAGATTGTTTGGTATTAACGAACATGTCAGTTTGTAAACTTTGACGGCGGAAGCGAAAAAACATCCGGTTGGTGTATGGCATATTATAAAACACGTGAAAATAACTGCAACGCGGCAACATGGTTTTCTTTTGAAACATCTTATTTGACAAAGCGATAAAATTTACAGTAAAACCAATAAATCGAACACCGATGGCTGGTTTTTGAGTCCCTAATAAATTCTTTCAATAGCTCAAGAAAACAAAGATTAGGGATATTTTAGGATTTTTTCCTATTTCATCATGAAAATGTGTGTTGTATGTGCTAATCAGAATCACCTCATCGATGCTGTTCTAATGAGTACACTCAGCATACCATTGTCTTACAGAAGTAAAAAAAAAATCCCTTAATTATCAACATTTGCTCCCCTGACCTTGCGCTATGATTAACCCTCTGGCTCGAACTACCCATGTCTAGAACAAAAAAACTTCCATGGTCCCAAAGTTGTTCGAAAGTCTGAAGTTCGACTAGAAATATAATGGTCAAGCCATTGCAACAGAGGACGGCCCGTTTTCCTAGCTTTGAATTTCTAGTATACTACTACAGTACTTTGATGATAGAAGAAACAATGAAATTGCATCACGCCGCCCTACCCATACATTCTTTGGCCTTCAAACTACATGTTTGTATTCCGAATTAAGGCTGAAATCAACTTACGGAACATATTATTCTGCTTATTAATCTATTTTAAATATACAGAAAATTTTACCACCAAAAAATGAAAAATTTCAGTTAAAAATTCTGATATTTTCCATATTTCTGCTCAAAACATAGATTGTGGGTACTCGTTAGAACCGCCTCATCGAGGCGGTTCTAACGAGTACCCACAATCTATGTTTTTGAGTAGAAATATGAAAAATAATGTATACCCCTGTAAACCCCAGTTTTACTACTTAAAAGTGGGGTTTAAGGGGGTCGAAATTATATAGGCATGTTTTCGTGATGTGTTTTAGTTCAAGATATATAGAAACTAAGTGCGAACAGCGAGCTCCTGGTGGTTCCCGCGGATTGATACGTAACCATTTTTTGAGAATTTTTTTCTCTCCAAAATTTAATTTGTAGGACCTATATTTAAATGCCACCTACATAATTTTGTAGCAACTGTGTTACTGTTTACAATAGATTGCTTTATGAACAGCGTTTTACCTCCATTGAGGAGTAATTTTTTGTAAAATGTCTTCGGCGTTTCACTGTATGAGCATGTGCTTGGTTTCGCCATCACTATTTAATTTTGACTCCCTTAAACCATATTTTTATATAGTATAGGGGTATACACTATTTTTCTTATTTTGCTAAAATATAGATTGTGGGTACTCGTTAGAACCGCCTCATCGAGGCGGTTCTTACGAGTACCCACAACCTATGTTTTGAGCAGAAATATGGAAAATATGGAAAATATCAGAATTTTCTATCTGAAAATTGTCCTTTTTTTGTTTTAAAATTTTCAATATATTTGAATAGGCGTGTTTTCGTAATGTGAAAGACCTTGGTTCGTCACTGGTTGTTGCTGCTCTTTTATGTAATTTATTGTATTTTTGTTGTCATTCTTCGCTGATCGCATGTGCCTTCTACAACCTCCTGGCTATCCAAAGAAGGATAAAAGAGAATCCTTGCATACTGAGTGGATGTACAGGTTGACCTGGGTCTTTGCTGGTCACACAGGTCTTATTGTGGGTTTTGTCGGTCGTGCGCTGGCTCATTTTATATGAGATCGAAAGACATTCCAAAATTATCCCCTTTTGCGTCCTGACCTGGTGCTATGATTAACCCTCAGTGGCTTAAACTACCCATGTCTCGAACAAATTTGCATGGCCCCAAAGCTGTTCGAGCTATTCGACTGTATACCGCAGTACGCATGCTCTGCATCAAAAGAAAATTCCTCATACGATTTATTCTTTTCCTTCACCACAGTTTTCTTTAATGAGGGCAATTGCTCCTACCTCCTGGAAGCTCTATAATGATATGTTACACCATATCGACCAATCAAAAGCTCGGAAACATGTAAACATGTTGCGCGTGACTTTTTAGCATGTAAATATCTTTTCATAGTTTTTTTTTTCCATGGAAACTTCATTCATATTTTTGTGTGAATTTCAAATTATTCTAGGAGCATGTAAACATGTTTGTTAATGAATATTTTCTCGATAAGGATAATCTGATTGGCCTGTAGTAACAGGAAATAATGAGGTCATTAGAATCATGATGAAAAATGGACCTAAGCGCATACTTTCACAGCAGACTTCCAGACAAACTTATGCATCTACGCAATCTGACCAGTTCATTCACTATTCGCCTTCCGGGTATTTAAGACTATTGGATATACATCACGAAAACATGCCTATATAATTTTGACCCCTTTAAATCCTACTTTTATATAGTAAAACTGGGGTTTAGAGGGGTATACATCATTTTTCTAATTTCTGCTCAAAAACATAGATTGCGGGTACTCGTTAGAACCGCCTCGCCGAGGCGGTTCTAACGGGTACCGCAGTGTATTTTTTGAGCAGAAATATGAAAAATATCAGAGTTTTTTATCTGAAAATTTTCAGTTTTTGGAGGTGAAATTTTCTATATATTTGAATAGGCGTGTTTTCGTAATGCTAGGTACATCTTCTGCCATTTTGTACAAGGGAGATACCGTTTCATGACTTCCGGTTTGTTTTCCAGTGCAACAGATCCTTCTATCTATCTATCTATCGATACTGCGTCACCCTCATCACTGAGTATTATGCGCAGGGATGCGTGCGTGAGAATAAAAAGTAAACAAAAATATAGTGAGGGCTAAAAGAGTGATAGTGAAGAATAAAAAAGATGATAGTGTTTAAGTGTTAGTATGAATGAGATTTAAAAGCAGATTAAAAACAATATTACTTTCTATGGCCTAAAGTGATTGATCTTGCTCACTTCTCTCTTGAAGGAGTCAAGATCTCTTAAGAATACAATATCTACAGGGAGCCTTTTCCATAAAACAACAGTCATGGGAAAGAACGAAAACCTGTAGTAATCTGCAGAGGTATATACCTGGCGGAAACTAAGGGGATTATTAAGGCTGTGGCGAGTGATCTCTCTTCTTGGGCCGCTCAAAATATGAAGGCATCGGCACTGCAACAAGGCCATACTGTATTTTGTAAAACATCGCGAGGCGCGAGTCATAGCGATGGTTTTCAAGGGAGTGCCAACCGAGGTTGCCCAGCATCGCAGAAACACTATCATAGGAGCAAATTCTTTCCTTTTTGCTTAGACCCCTTTTAAGAAGAGAGGCTAAATCCATTTTGACAAAGTTGCCCGCCCACGCCCCCACCCCACCCCCACTCACACACACTACCCCTGAAAGTGTATTAGTTCCCCTTAAATGACGAAAAGCAAAGCAGGGCTTGACTTTGATTCACGCAGGCGCGCTCAGACCCTTTTTGTATGATGCCGCATATGATTTTGTCTCATGCCATTAACGATACTAGTGTGTCATAATATATGTATTCGCACAATATCCTTCCTAAGTACCATATTTGCGTAAAACACAATTCTTGTATCAGTGACATTAGACAAAGTCCTATATTGTATATGTGGGCAAAGAAGGCCAAGATATCGAATGCGCAAACCCACCAGGGCCTTCGTTTGCCTACTTAAAGTCATGACACTGTAGAATATATCAAGTTTCCCACTCTCTGGGCTAAGTCAGGAGAAGCCATGACATTTTTTTTCTTATTTTTCCCAGAAAACAGGCTTTGATATCTCATGCAAATTGTCTCCTTAGGCACAACGCACGAAAAGGGCCTTATGCAATTTGCGGACAACGTAAGCCCAGATCAGCCCTCGCGGATACTGTTTGCGGACAACGAAGGTCCAGATCAGCCTGCGCAAATGCGCAGGCTGATCTGGGCCTTCGTTGTCCGCTTACAGAATCAATGGATACTGTAGTATATGTCGACGAACAGAGAATTCCCAGATCAGACTGCACGGGTGCGCACGCTCATCTAGACATTCCCTGTTTGCATATGGCATAAGAGCTTTTTTCCCACGTTGCGCGTCATAATATTATACTTGTCCTAAAGTTTGGATAGTGCCATTTCACTACCTTTTACTGTGTCCAAAAACTACTGGATGAAAGACAATCTGCATCCTTGACGTATGTTAATATTGTGGGTAAAAATCAAACCGTCCCTGCTGTAATTGTAATGTGGAAGAAGTATATGTAGTTAAAAGTATATGTTGATGTCATACGTTTTTGTATGTCGCTTGTAATGTATGTTCTATGTTTGTATATCTATGTCTTCAGAATAAATTATAAAATATGGCATCCTTGACTATCTCAAATATGCCAATAGATTCTGATCAGGCTATGTGAACTATTTGCAAACAGTGGAGACCTTGATCAGACGCCGCGTTCTGCGATATCGACTTACCTGTATTACTCTGTTACAATCACAAGAAAGTTTGTTGTGTGTGTGAAAAGCGATAATAGGTGAGCCGAAATGTCAGGAAACGTACCTTCTGACATGAGCGCCCAACGCAGACTCAAATCAACCTGTGTATCCGCGCAGTCTGATCGGAGTCTTCGGTGTCCGCATAAAGAAACTATGCATCCTTGGCTACCCAAAATGCACCCAGTGAAGATTCTGATCCGACTCTGCGAACGCGCAGGCTCATCTGAATCTTAGCTTGGCGTACATGCTCGAAGGTACATTTCCGTACGTTTCGGCTCAGATGTTTATTGCGTCTCTGACGTAATAAAGAAATTAGCATGTCTTGTGTGTTTGCGACGTCTAATTGGATATGGCACAGAAACAAACAAACTGTGGATGTGCGACTTCGAGAACTTGCCGTTTTGACGTCAGATAGAATGGCAATACGGATGAACAGCCTTGAAGGTCGTTACCGGGTCAAAACATAATAGATCTATATTTGCCCCATTTACTTAAGGGGACACATTTAAGGGTGACAACACTTTTCAAAATTGTTATGGCTCCGTTCTGAAAATGGGTCCGCTCTTAAAGGAAAGAATTTGCTCCCAAATTCTTTCTTTTTAGAGTAGATCCCTTTTCAGGATCTTCGAAGCAAATTATTTCCTTTTAGAATAGACACCATTTCAGAAAAAAAAATGATGTAACGGAAAGCAAACGGACAAAACATTACGGAAACACGCCTATTTAAATATATTGAAAATTTTACAACCAAAAAAAACGAAATATTTTTGATAAAAAATTCAGATATCTTTCATATTTCTGTTCAAAACATAGATTGTGGGGACTCGTTAGAACCGCCTCGCCGCGGCGGTTCTAACAAGTACCCACAATCTATGTTTTTGAGCAGAAATAAGAAAAATAATGCATACCCCTGTAAACCCCAGTTTTACTATATAAAAGTGGGGTTTAAGGGGGACAAAATTATATAGGTATGTTTTCGTAATGGTAGTTTCACTTGTAAAAAGAAATGCGGAAAATCTACCTTTAAGATGAATACATACGCATCCAAAGGAGTTCATTCCGATGCGACAGTATTTTTCCTTTTTCATGGAGCTCCGATGGCTCAGGATCGTGTGTGTTTGTGTATGCGTGCGCGCGCGCTGTGTGTGTGTGTGTGTGTGTGTGTGTGTGTGTGTGTGTGTGTGTGTGTGTGTGTGTGTGTGTGTGTGTGTGTGTGTGTGTGTGTGTACGTGGGTGTGTGTGTAGACACTGTGTATATGTCACTTCCCGAAATAGCAGTTTGACGCCACAGAATGGCGATGCGGATGATCAGCATTGAAAGGTCGTTATTGCGTCAAAACTTTGACGGCAGGGCTGCGTTCAGAACTGCAAAATGATAGCGAATGTTTTGCCCTGGATCCCTGGATCCATATACCTAATGGCGATCACCAACAAGAGCAGAGGTCCAGGGCAAAACATTTGCGAGTAACTAGCATTCTGAACGCAACCCAGATATATTGCTGCTTCCTTTACTTCGCTTAGCATGTTGGGGAAAACCCTTTTTAAATATTCAAAATATTTTCTTATTTGTTTCCCCACAAAATAGATTGTACTGTGATGTTTCACAGACGAGGTAGTGGACACTGACCATATATAATTGTAATTTTGAGCTGCATCAGAATTAAGGGTGAGATTTTGCGCGAATAAAACTGGTTCTACTGACCGTTCCAAGGCGGTCCCTCTGTTGCTGTTCTTCCATGTTTGTGCGTCGATGGTTTCACATGTGGCATTTGTGTTGTCATTATTAGTTCATCATCTCTCCTTCTTTTGGAATCTCGGGTAGGTTGTGCTTCTTGCATTACGAAAACATACCTATACAATTTTGAGCCCCTTAAACCCCATTTTTATATAGTAAAACTGGGGGGTTACAGTGGTATACATTATTTTTCTTATTTCTGCTCAAAAACATAGATTGTGGGTACTCGTTAGAACCGCCTCAGTGAGGCGGTTCTAAAGAGTACCCACAATCTATGTTTTGAGCAGAAATATGAAAATATCAGATTTTTTTTTTATCTGAAAACGTTCTGTTTTTTGGTAGTGAAATTTTCAATATATTTGAATAGGCATGTTTTCGTAATGATTCTGGCATTTCCTTGGTATCGTTACTTATATTTTTGATATTTCATACAAATTGCCACTAAAGATGAGTTAGTGGTGCAAACTTAAAATGTGGACATGTCTTTAGGATGCGTATGTAAATGTGCATGGATATATCAAAATTTAGGTCTGATTCTTGGAGAAGTAGTTTTCTCTTTAACAAGTTTTGCTGGATGGTTGGATCAGGGTACTAGTGTGAGTCTTGGGAGTGGTGTCAAATTGATTTTTTTCAGAACATGGAGACGCAGTATATCAGATCTACTGGAATAACAAGTAAAACAGGTTTGCACCGAAATATTGAAACATAGCAGGGTTCAGCTCCGAAGTACAGAGATTTGCAGCGCCGAAATACGGAGATTTGCAATGGCGTACCACCGACTGTGTCCCTCAAGTTTGAAGATACATGTATAAAGTATATTGCACACGCCGGTGCTAGGAAGCATAGGTAATGTCGTGAAAATTACATTATTGTTTATGGACAGGCTAAAAAAAGCCAAAGTTTTGTTTTCAGAATTTATTTACTGATGATAATTCCAAGTACTTCTTGTTTTGCTGTTTCCATCCTCGTTTCGTCAGTAACTTTCCATCTTAGTATTTCTTCTGTTACTGCACTGTCATTTTCCATCATCCTTCTCTGTTTCTCTGTTTCCTCTCATCTACTAGTTCTTCTGTCCATTTTCTCCCTGTCTCTGGGAGACGACACATAATGACTGTCAAGAATTGATTAGTTTGGCTAACAAAAAACCCAAGCAAATGAATAAATGCTTATATACCCGGGGATAGCTGTAATCACTGCTTGCTGAGTATTTACACCAATATATTTTGAGTCATAGCTGATGTTGTGTAAAGATTATTAAATAATTCAACAGGTCAAGAGGATTAATTAGAATCATAAACTGTGTACAAACAGATAATGCTAATGAAACATACACTATGGCAATCCTATTATAAATATCCTGTCATTATGACAAGATTAACCGCAGTGGAAGCAACATATTTTCAGGTGAGCAGCTTAGCATTGTGTGTAATACATTTCAGCAGGTGACATTTTGAAATATTTTGTTTTAATCTTCCGAGTAAATAGGTTTTGACTTTTCATGCAATTTGTCTACTAAGGATGGTCGATGTTTGAAGAAGAATGGTAAGTAGTTTATATGGTTTTTGTTTGTTTGTGTTGAGGTTTTACGGCCCAGTCAACCCAATGGGGTCATGTCGAGCGCGGTCAGTTTACCTAGCCACACGTTTACTGGGCAGGCTTAGTCCTCTAAGCGGTTAACCAGTATTGTGCACATTCTTTCGCCAGAAACTGACAACTGCCCTTCTTGAATCAGCGGAAGGAGAGAATGACCGTAGAAAATATTTCATGATCAATCTCCACGAAAGAATGTTGCCGACCTCGGCGGGGGTTGAACCCGCGACCTCCTGGTCTCCAGTCGGACGGCGCATCCAACTGAGCCACCGGGGCCAGTTTATATGGTCATAGTGTCTAAATACTTTGGTTGACGTAGTTAAACGGAAAACAATAGTCGATAATTTGTTGTTGACACAAAATTATCAACTTGTCACTACGCTTCTTCTCCAGATGCATTGAAAATGTTTTCATATATACACATATGCAGGCTACAAACAAACACAATAACTGTACTGTCAGCTTTTAATATTGAAAATACCACCAGGACGTCCCTCTCATATTCACTTAAATAAAAAAGCAATGTTTGTAAAGAGTGAATCCGAAATAAAATATCTTGAAAAAAAATGTATTTTGGCGCAAATTTGATCCAAACTGGACGAAAAATTATAAAGTTATCGGGGCTTGGTGAATGTTAAATTGCTTTTATAGGGACCGCTATTCTATTCTGGTCTATCTTCATAATATGCCACTCTTTATTTGTTCGGTGTATCCTCTGGTAGGTAGGTAAATATTTCACGAGAACTAAACATTTTATGGTGGTCATTATCTACATGCGATTTGCTATAACATATTTACATACATGTCCCTATCTTTAGCTTCAATATTATAATCCAGAAGTCTACCTAAGGGCAACGACCCGCCTCATATGTATCTTCAATATGTATTACCTGGCATACAGTTCCAGCAACCCTAACCTCTCTATCCCAGTTTCTTCAATGTCAAGAATCACTGACGCATCAAGCTGAGTGAGAAACTCAGCGTCTTGAAGATACAGAACAAGTTCATTTGTGGACATTTGTCTCTGTAGGCTTTCCTTTTTGTTTCGGAAAACGCACATTCACCAGTAAAACCCGGTCTCGGTGGCTTAGTTGAATGCGCGTCCGACTGGTGATCAGGAGGTTGCGGGTTCGATCCCCGCCGGTTTGGCAACATTCTGTCGTAGAGATTGATCATGAAATATTTTCTGAGGTCATTCTCTCCCTTCCGCTGGTTCAAGAAGGGCAGTTGCCAATTTCTAGCGAAAGAATGTGCACAATACTGGTTAAACGTTTAGAGGACTAAGCCTGTCCAGTTTAAGTACGATCAGGTAAACTAACCGATTTTGACATGACCCCACTTGATTGACTGTGCCGTAAAAACCCAAACAAACAAACAAAAATCACTAATAAAGTTCTGCCGGCTTTCAATAGCTAGAGAACATACTTTACGGGCTGAATTGACAAAGTATTGATTAAAGGTATCTTTACTTGGAGTATGTATGTCCCTTTCAATAATTTGCATTTCACCTGTGTCCGTCTACCTACTATCATGTACATTATTTCTAACGGTTGATCATACATGATGACGTCCCCTCTGTCTTCAGATAGGACACTATCGAAGTCCAGATCCTGTTGTTTTCAATAACTGTAACGGAGAGTACATGTCATTTAGATGAATTCGTCCGCGATTTGCCCTGTTATCCATATCCCAGCCCATTACATGCACGTCTGACTGACTATGTGCCAGTAGGTCATAGGTGTCCGCAGCTGTTTAATGCGGAGCGCTAACTGATACAATCTTTGCTCCAGGGTATCTGTCCTCTAGCTTTAGTAGCAACGGGTTCTTATATCGCTTGTAATGCACTCCACCCTGTCTAACTCCCAGCTTTATGTTACTTGTAAGATCTAATAGTTCGTCTGCATTGAATTTTCATTGGGCTTTATGGCGTCATAGAGCCTTAATCAAACATGCAAGATATAAATGAATAATATTTGCAGTATCTAACATCCTTATTTATTTATGTGGCTTTTCTCTAAACATATATTAATTTTTTCTTGAAATGACATTATTTTATGCCTTAAAAGAAACTTTTTATTTAATAATTTGAAAGGTTTGCAATCTAATAAAATATTCAACGTGGCGATGTTCTTGATAATACTTGTGAAAACATTCATCACGAAAACACGCCTATATAATTTTGACCCCTTTAAACCCCACTTTTATACAGTAAAACTGGGGTTCACAGGGGTACACATTATTTTTCTTATTTCTAATCAAAAATATAGATTGTGGGTACTCGTTAGAACCGCCTCGCCGAGGCGGTTCTAACGAATACCCACAATCTATTTTTTGAGGAGAAATATAAAAAATACCAGAATTTTTATCTGAGCATTTTCAGTTTTGGGTGTTGAAATGTTCAATATATTTGAATAGGCGTGTTTTCGTAATGAAACGTAATTGATTTTCTTAGTTTAATACTATTTTGATAAATTTGTATCAAAATGCATGGTTTGTCAAGATCCTCCATCTCAGATACATTCTTTACCAAAATTGCTTTTACCTTTATGCGTAAGCACTCTTGGCCCAGTTGTTCAAACTTTAAGGAAGCTACTCACATTTTTGCAGCAAACATATCAATGTGTTTAAAGTACCTTAGCTAGAACGGTTAACGAGTTTGTCATTAACAAGCTTAAGCTAACAATGCTTTGAACAACTGGACCCTGTATATAGATTTTATTTACAGTAACTCATGGAGGGGAGTATATAGAGGGAGCTAATAAACAGTTTTCTATCCATAAGAACTAGGAAATTAGAGAACTTACTTCTTATTGAATATTATGACAGGAAATAGTAAGTATACAGTGTACGAGTAAATCGTCAGATAACTCATGGAGACAGGAAGTGGGTAGAGGGATATAGTACAAAGTTTTCTAACAATCAGAACTTGGAAATTAGAAAACGTTTTCCTATGGATTTATTACGATGGGAAATAGTAACTATACGGTTAAAAAGTCAGATTGTATTTAGAATATCAACTCTTGGAGGTTGGGAGTGGGTAGAGAAAGCTGATCAACAATTTTCTATTCACCTGAACTTGGAAATTAGAGAACTTGTTTACTGTTGAATTATTATGACAGGAAGTAGTAACTGTAAAATTATCATTTAGCATAAGATATGGAGGCGGGGAGTGGGTGGGGGAATTAATAAACTGTGTTCTATCTATCTGAACGTGAAAATAACAGAACTTATTGACTGTTTAATTGTTATGACAGGAATGAGTAACTGTATAGATAGAGCACAAAAACTTCACATTTGCCGTATGCTTCTTGAAGTATTAGATGCAATAGTCTTAAATAATTTCTGATTAACAGTCACCTCTTCAGTGAAGATTTTATGCCACATTACGAAAACATGCCTATTTAAATATACTGAAAATTTTACCACCAAAAAATGAAAATTTTCAGATAAAAAATCCCTATATTTTACATATTTCTGCTCAAAACATAGATTGTGGGTACTCGTTAGAACCGCCTCGACGAGGCGGTTCTAACGAGTACCCACAATCTATGTTTTTGATCAGAAATAAGAAAATAATGTATACCCTTGTAAACCCCAGTTTTACTATATAAAAGTAGGGTTTAAGGGGGTCAAAATTATATAGGCATGTTTTCGTGATGACCCCAGTTAGTTACCATTATAAATAATTTTGTCGTCGTAGCGAGTGTCGTTATGAAGTGGGTTGACTGTACTTAACTATAGCACCGGGTATTATGCCATTTAAAGTTTTGTAATTGTTGTGCATGCACACTAAGGGCTTTCGATCAAAATGAACAATGAAAATATGTTGATTTTATGCTGGTTAAATTCGATAAAAATGAACATTACATTAATTACTCAACCTATTTAGACAGTAATGCTTGAGTTAAACAGTCAGTTTAGCCGTAACAGATCAGAATGTACTTGCATTTTTCTTCACTTGTATTTTTTTGCACAGTAAGGTAATTCAAATTTTAGAATAATTAGGTTAAATGATTAAGGTGTTTGCATCTTCTAGGAATATAGTTTTGTATCAGGATAACTAAACTGCTGTGTTACCGCCAACTACCTGTATTGAAACTATCGTACATTGTACTTGTACCACACATCCAATAAGGAGCCACGCAAGTAAATCCAAGATGGCATCTGCTCGCATTTTAATCTCCCCATAAGGGTCAATAAACGGAAACACATGCGGAAGACAGTGCAAAATACAGAGAAATAGTTTCAGATCTATCTTTGGTGTCTCATCGATCGACAATGATAAGGGACCGAAGAGAAGTGAGGTTATCTATATTATTGGTCAAGATAAGAATGGTGCATTTTACTCTTACAGTGTAAAACCATATCAACTGCTCGACGCTCGACCACATGTGCATAGTCTGTATTTCTGTCTCCCAATTAGCAGACAATCAAATGGATTTCATCAGTTCAAAGGATAAAGACTGCAACGTTTAAGATGTCCAAATATCTGTGTTATTCTACTTTCTCCACAAAAATGCCAAAGAAGTAGTTGCGGTCATGGTACCAAAGCCGTAATTCAAAATCATAAATCCATAAACGAATGACGAATCAGAATGTTCAGACCAACAGACATGGACCCCAGAACAAAGGGTGTAATCAGGCGTCCGCGGATAGTAAGCATTACTTGGTAAGCAAGCTTCGCCGAAACGTCAGAAACTGTACCTTCGGACATTGGCACCCGGCGAAGATTCAGACCAGCCTGCGCATTCACACAAAGGATGCAAAATTTCTTCATGCGGACAAAAAAGACTCTGATCAGACTGCACGGATGCGTAGGCTGATTTGTGTCTTCTTTGGGCGCACATATCCGAAGGTACGTTTCTAGCTCACTTTGGCCGAAGGCTCCAGGGGAGTTATAGGATGGTAGTTCATCCATCGTCCGTCGTCCGTCTGCACCTTTGACCAGTTATATCTCAACAGTCTACAGGTTGATCTCATGCATTTCTCATTTGTAGCCTACCTCTGGTGGGGGATTGAGGACATGAGGTATTCATGGAAATCCAATGAAGACTCGGTGTCTATGGCAACCACGACGTCCCAAAGACTTACAATGGGAAATATTTGTCATCAACATAACTCCATTTTGATCGGATGTTCCTGAAACTTGCAGATAAGGTGGATATGGATAAAATATCGGACGAGTGTGAAAAGTGGCCGGATCTGATCATCCTTAGTTACGTCCCTTTGATTCTTGAAAAAAAACAACCTTTGTTTGATTCTGTCATCAGCGTAACTCTTTCAGTTTTGATTGCATCTTCCTGAATCTTGCAAATAAGGTGAACATGGATAAAATCTCAGACGTTCGAAAACTGGCAGTATCGAGTCATTAATCTCAGACTTACATACCCTTGATTGATGAAACAGCCTCTGTTTGACTTTGTCATCAGCACAATTTGTTCAGTTTTTATTTTGAAATCACGGACAAGCTAAAAAATTGTCCAGATCAAATCAGTAATCTTGGTGTTACGTCCCTTGATTGCTGAAAAATAGCTCTGTTTGACTATCATCAGCATAACTTGTTCAGTTTTGATCAGATCGTCCTGAAATTTGCAGATAAGGTGGACATGATTCAATTCTCGGATGAGTTAGGAACCTAGTTGGCTCGGATCGTTGATCTTAGTTACGTCCCCTTGATTGCTAAAATGACTCTGTTTGACTTTGTCATCAGCATAACTCGTTCAGTTTTGATGTAATCTTCCTGAATATTGCAGATAAGGCGGACATGGATAAAATCTCGGATAAATTCGAAAACTGGTCAGAACGGATTATTAATCTTAGAGTTACGTCCCCTTGATTGTTGAAAAGCCTCTGTTCGACTTTCTCATCAGCATAAAGGATTCAGTTTTGATCAAAGTTTCCTGAAACTTGTAGATAAGGTGAACATGGATAGAATCTTTGTTGAGTTCAAAACCTGGCCAGATTGGTTCATTTGTCTTAGAGTTACGTCTTCGTAATTTTGAAAAAGACTATATTGGACTTTGCCATCAGCATAACTCTTTCAGTGTTGATCGGATCATTCTGAAACTTGCAGATAAGGTGGACATGGTTGAAGTCGTGTAAGAATTCGCAAATTGTCCAGGTCAGATTATTATTTTTCGAGTTGTCCCCTTCATTGGTGAAAATGCCTATTTCTAACCTTGTCATCAGCATAACTCCTTCCGTTTCGATCAGATCTTCCTGAACCTTACATTTAAAATCGGGTTGAAACTTGGTAGACAGTTAGACCATGAGGTGATATAGCGCATATTGTTTTGATGTTAAAGTACACCAACTTATCATACATTTACTAGAAAATATGTTCATTTTGCATATGTGTTACTAACATGGCTTTCAAGCACATATCACTCTTGTGGAGCGCAAAAGGTGTGATAATAGGTCACGTGGGTGATACGGCTTTTTTGCCCGGGCAAAAACCCATATCACTAGGTCACGTGGGTGATGCGGCTTTTTTGCTCGTGCAAAAAACGCATATCACCACATTCGGAGCACTTGGCGGTCTTGCCTTTGACTCCGCATACGAAAGCTTGTCAGAAAGAAAAATGTATGATAAATAGATTATGATATGGCAATTTTCATATCATACCCCATATCAACCCAAGACACCTATATCAGCCCGAGGGCCGAAGGCCCGAAGGCCGATATGGGTGTCTCAGGTTGATATGGGGTATGATATGAAAATTGCCATATAATAATCTCTACCACTATTTATTAAAGATGTTTCAGATACGACTTCGTTTCCAGATACCTCCTACTAGAGTTTTCATCGAGTGAGTTTAAAACTTGGTGGACAGTTAGACTTTGGGGTAGTAAAGGGCATATTATTTAGAGATTACAGTACACCAAATTTTGATAGCGTCATAACGCTTTAAAACTTGTTTCGATATGGCTTCATTTCAAACAAACTCCTCCTACAATTTTTCTTGGATCAGGTTGAAACTAGGTGGACAATTACACCTTGAAGTGATACAACTCATATTATATCAAGGTAAAAGTACACCAAATATTGATAGAGTTATCATTATTTTCTCAAAGCGTTTTCAGATATGACTTGGTTTTCGGATAACTCTTCGTACAGTTGTCTTTCACTGAGGTTGAGGAAACTTAGTGAACTGTTAACTGTGAGGTTGCAGTACACCAAAGTTTTGGTTAAGTCATCATTCTTTAAAAAATGTTCAGATATGAGTTCATTTCCGGTTAGTTCCTCCAATAGTTTTACTCGGACTATTTTGAGGTTACAGTACACCAAATTTTGATAGAGTTATTGCTCTGTAAAGATAGTTCACACACGACTTCATTTCCAGCATGCTCCTTCGACAGCTTTTATCTATCAAGCTGAACGTTTTTGGATAATGAGACCATGAGATAGGACAGCATGTATTCTTTGTAGGTTACAGTACACCAAACTTAAAACATTATAAACCTTTAAATATATAAAAAAATTGAAATCCGACAACCTCTGATAGAGTTATGTCCCTTGATTGATAAAAGACGCTTATAATTAATGTTGTTTGCTGCATAGCTCCATTGGTTTTAATTAGATCTTCCTTAAAATTGCAGATGAGTGGACATGGATATGTTAAGAGCTATGTCCTCCAGATTAATGAATGCTGCAGACATTGAGCGACCTTGACCACCTACTTTTCAGCACAGGTGAGTGTTAAGGACCAGTATGGTTCTCTTTTTTTTTTTGATTTTGCGACTGAAATGGTTATTCAATAAACATAAAAAAGATTGCCTTAGAAAACAAAGATCACACTACAGATTAGAAAATGGGAATCTTGGTCAGTGTTAGAGAAAAGAGATACAAATTGTGGTGTGCTCTAGATATGTTACCATAGCAGCCAAACTGAAAAGCTGTTATAGAAACTGCAAAATGCTGCCTAATATTGCAGTATGTAGACTACCACATACTCATGTTTTCGCTATATATGTTTGGTGATTTTTGCAGTACACATCATACACGTAATGCTTTAGTGCATTTAATACCCAGGGGGACGTGTGGCATTTAGAATCTGGATTTTATATAACGGGACTTATTTTGACAGCTCGCACTGCGTTAATAAGTTACTGCAATATACACCCCTACATACCCCCACAACGTATAGCAAATAAGCGGGGCATGCACATTAGACAACTTTTCGAAATTTCATTGTTTTCAAACATGATTTAAATAATATTTCTGTCTCGGGACTGCACACATCTATTGAAGTAATCTCAGACCTGATGTTAAAATTTTCCTATTTCCCCCCATTTTTACATAGTTAAAATACTCTGGGCAAGAAGAACGTATTTCCTATTGGCGCATTTTATAACGAAGTGGAATTAACAAGCAGACCATGAAGGCCCTACATCTCTAATCTGAATATCATGACACTTACAGAACCTGACCTAGAAATGACGAAGGCAAATATTCTGACCGAGATTCATCATGGTTATATTAACGAGTAAGATAATGTAGCATGCTGAAGACTATGAAATATAGGTCTTGAGTGTTAACAATGTTTTCCCTTAATTTGTTCTGGTGACCTAGGTTTTACCCCAAGTGATCTAGTTTTAAACTTGACCTAGAAATCATCGACAAATATTTTGAACAAGTTCCATGATGATCACTCCAGAAATGCGACCTCTTAGGCATTAACAAGGTTTTCCTTTGATTTGGCCTGGTTACCTAGTGTTTTTTTTATCCCAAGATCCAGTTTCTAAGTCAACCTAAAAATATCAAGACAAATATTTTGAGGTAGATTCATGATGATAACTTCAAAATGTGACATCTAGAGTGTTAGCAAGGTTTGTCTTTGATGGCCCGGTGACCTAGTGTTTTACCCCAAGTGACTCAGTTTCGAACTTAACCTAGAACTCATCAAGAAAATAATTTTAGCATGATTTATGATGACAAAAATAAGACCTCTAGAGTGTAAAAAAGAATTTTCATTGATTTGGCCTGGTGACCTAGGTTTTAACTCCGAGTGACCCATTTTCAAAGCTGGCCTAAAAATCATCAAGACAAACATTTTGAGCAACTTTTATGATGATGGTTACTTTAAAAATATGACCTCTAGAGTGTTAACAAGTTTTTCCTTTGATTTGGCCTGGTGACCTAGTTTTTTGACCCCAAGTGATCCAGTTTTATAAGTTTGAATAAGATTCGAAAGAAATTTGAGATTGTGACCTAGTTTTCGAGCCGACATAAACCATATTAAACTTGAGTGGGATTCATCAAGTCAAACATTCTGGTGAAATTCCATAAAGATTGAAGAAAAACTGTGGCCTTGAGAGGGTGAACAAGGTTTTAAAGAAATTCGACCCAGTGACCTAATTTTTAAGCCAACATAACCCATATTCAAACTTGACCAAGATATTATCAAGACAAATATTCTGATAAAAAAAATATTAAGATTAAAGCAAAACTAAGGCCTGTAGAGGGTAACGATGTTTTAAACAAATCTGACCTAGTGACCTACTTTTTAACCCAACATGACCCATCTTCGAACTTGACCAAGATAGCTTCAAAACAAACTTTCTGGTAAAGTTCCGTGAATATTAAAGGAAACTGTGGGCTCTAGAATGTGAACAAGGTTTTAAAAAACTTTGACCTAGTGACCTAGTTTTTAACCCAACATGACCCATGTTCAAACCTGACCGAGATATCACCAAGTGAAACATTCTGGTAAAAATTTATAAAGACTGAAGCAAAACTGTGGCCTTTAGAGGGTGAATAGGTTTTGAACAAATCTGTAGTAACCTAATTTTTGATTCGACATGACCCATATTCGAACTTAACCAAATAATCATCAAACCAAAGTTTCTGGTGTACTTTCATGAAGATTGAAGCAAAACTGTGGCCTCTAGACGGTGGAGAAGAGTTTAAAGAAATTTGATTTAGTGACTTTGATTTTGACCCGACATGATATGTATTCAAACTTCGTCGAGATATCATCAAGACAAACATTCTGGTTAAGTTTCATGAAGATTGAAGCAAAGCTGTAGCTTCTAGAGGGTGAACAACATAAATGTGTACGACGCACGACGCCCTACCACGATACACGACACACGACGCACGTATGACGGGCACCAGTTGATCACAATAGCTCACTTTGAGCACTTTGTGCTCAAGTGAGCTAAAAACAGTTAGAAAAGAAAGAATATTGTACATTGTTTAGAAATGACGAGCAACGAATTTTATTTTTACTTTCACATTTATATTCGTGAAAAGAATAGCTGTTTTAAATCTTACCATCTAGACTGACACAGTCTTATGGACACATTGTTCGGCAGTTTCCGACCCTATGATGTTACATGTTTGCTATGGTACGAAAGGTCGGTGATGACATTCTTCACAGCTCATACTTCAAACTCTATACTTCAAAATACATGCTTCACACTTTACGCTTCACATTTCAGTTCATAGTTTGTAATTCGCATTTCACAATGCATAATTCCCTATGATACTTCACAGTTCCAAGTTCACAGTTCACATTCAATTGTTCACCGTCTTTAGTTCACACTCCACAATTCATACTTTGCAGTATGCTTTAAACGTATTTTATAGCTCACGGTTCATCACAGTTCAAAGTTTATAGTTCATACTCAGCACTTCGCAGTTCAGTAATTCCAAATTCGCAGGCTTACACTAATTAGATGCAATCTGACTAGTCCAGAGCAATTCCAGAACGGCATTTATTCTTCGATGTGATGTGTGAAGTATACACTGTGAAAAATGAACCGTAAAGTATATACAGTAAAATATGAAATATTAATTGTGATATGTAAAGCAAAAACTGTGAAATATAAAGTATAAACTGGGAAGTATAAGCTGTGAAATATGAAATATTAACTATGATTTATGAAGCATAAACTGTGAAATATGAAGTGTGCCGTGTGAAGTATAAACTGTGAAAAATAATAAATTAACTGTGATGTGTGACGCTAGAAATAAGAACCGTGAAATGTACAGTATGAATTGTGGTATATGAAATACAAACAGTAAGTGTGAACTTTGGACTGTGATGTATGAACTGTGAAGCGTGAAATATGAACTATGAAGTGTGAACTGCTAAGTGTAAGTGATGAAATGTGACGTATGACGTGTAAAGTATTAAATATAAACTATAAATGCGGACTAAGAGGTATAATTTTTGACTTTCCAACTGTAACATATGAGTTGTTACTTACTGTTCTCAATTGTAGATATAATAATGTTTTAAGAAGTGTGACGTGTGTCGTGTGAATTAAGAAGTCTAAACTATGACACATGGAATTTGAATGATATCACCGGTCTTTCATAGATAACGATGAATTTTAAGTGTTCGAACTAAGAAATAGAGGTTGTTTACTCTTTTGTATAAAATACCATAAATATCTCTCATAATTCGCGACAAATTTGGTATTTTCATGAATGCGAAGCACATGTGGGAATCCAAACTTTTCGTCACATGAGATGAATATGTTTCTTTTTTCATAGAAAAAAAATGTGAACTTTCTTTTTGTTTGATACTTTTTATGTCACACTGTTTTTTTTTTTTTTTGCATGCAAACCCTTATCCACACAACTTAATCCAGAAAACTTCACGGACAGCACTCCCTTTCCTTCTTCGCAAAATGCTGTGTAAATCAATTCAGAAGAGCTACTTCCGATTATGAAGAAGAGGAAAACCAAACGTGTAAGTACACATGATTAAAGATTAAACTTATGCTTTTCGAAGATGTTTAGAATCAGAGAATGTTACGTTGGGGCCATTGATTAAAATTTCATCATCTTCTGTCGATCGGCTGAAACAATCCGCTGAGGTCTGAAATTCATGCCGAAGCGAGTGCAGCAACGTGTGCTTTTCAGAGAAGCTGTTCATTTTCAGCGTATATACGTGTCATAAATCTTATTCTTACACCTTTCTATCGTCTCGCAACACATTTATCACAATTGATGATGATCAATATGTGAGTCCATATAAAAATATTTATTGTCGTGTTATATCGAAAATACAATATCCAGTGAAGAACAGGGCTCAACGATGAAGAAGACGAACAAACTAAGAAGAAGTGATTAGCTATGAAGAAGAGCAATAAAATTACTTGCAGTAAATGAGGTGCTCAAAGAACTGGAAGTTTTATCGGTGTAATGGAAACTGACGTCACGTGATATTTCTGTTTAAATGACCGTCGTGCAAATCGCGCCGTTCTCTTAATATAGCTTTGGATTTTTACATATGGGAGCGTGTTCGATTAGTTCACCAAGGACTTTTTTATATTTGCCGGGATCATCGGTTTGTGACGATCTCGGCAAATATAAAAAAAAAATATCTTATTACAAACTGTGTTATAAACAGATTAATGTCTATTTTATTTTCATTTCAATCAAGACATTTCATAAAGCTTAATAAAAGCAAACATTAACTCTTTCGGAGCCAAATTTCAGACGACATTGACGTCTGCTTTTCATTATTAACAAACTATCGCTTGAAAAGAAGTTTATACGTAAAGTTGAAAGACTGAATGTCAAACAGCGTAGATCCAGATGAGCCGTCTCATCTGGATCTATGCTGTTTGCAAAAGCCTATTATTATCGCTTGGGGCAGTGAAAGTTAAAGTATCATATTGTTGTTCGATTTTACCTGTTACATTGAAAATTTATTAAACTTTAGTATACCCTTGTCCCATATCTCTATGTAAACATGAACAAAAATTGCGCCGGTACTTATACGTTTACGTCTAAATATTTTATCTTGTCTTTAATTGCACTAGCAATGATGCTCAAAAAGGGGATGCGCATAGATTCTCTCATCATTTTTGAAAGATGACGCTATATTTTCCGTTGCTAGACATAAGTGTTGCCCACTTTCATAAACTCTAAACTTTTCAAAACAAGAATTGGAAAAATAGGATACATGCCATGCGATCAGCTTCCGCCTCTTCGAAGACATTTGCATGCAGATCCTGTACCAGGTCACTGCAGGTGTAAGGGTAATTTGTACCTGAGATGATTTTCTACTTTCATTACGAAAACACTCCTATTCAAATATATAGAAAATTTCACCTCCAAAAACTGACAATTTTCAGATAAAAAAAACTCCGATATTTTTCGTATTTCTGCTCGGTGAGGCGGTTCTAACAAGTACCCACAATCTATGTTTTGAGCAGAAGTGAGAAAAATAATGTATACCCCTGTAAACCCCAGTTTTACAATATAAAAGTGGGGTTTAAGGGAGTCAAAAGTATATAGGCATGTTTTTGTGATGCATATTCAAATCAACCACCCAAATTACAGTAAAACCTCAATAACTAAAAGTCCAAGGGACCAGACAAGTTTGTTTGAGTTATTGAGACTGAGAATAATCTAGGGTTAAAGTGTTTACATATATTTCAATTCTGACTTCAGGATCACTGAATTATTGAGAATTTCGAATTATTGATGTTTGAATTACTAAGGTTCTACTATATATAATTTAGATAATTAATATCTACTGCAGAATTGTCTCAGTAATACATGTTGACAATTCTCGCATCAAGGCAGGCAAAAAAAAAAAAAAAAAAAAAAAAAAACATTACGAAAACACGTCTATTCAAATATACTGACAATTATTTTACCACCAAAAAATGAAAATTTTCAGATAAAATTTATGATATTTTTCATATTTCTGCTCAAAACGTAGGTTGTGGGTACTCGTTAGAACCGCCTCGGTTCTAATGAGTACCCACAATCTGTGTTTAGAGTAGAAATAAGAAAATTAATTACCCCTATAAACCCAGTTTTACTATATAAAAGTGGGCTTAAGGGGGTCAAAATTATATAGACATGTTTTCGTGATGTTTAGAAACAAAAAAAAAAAAAAAGGAACTATTCAAATTATTTACGTATGTTAGCAAAACAAAGAACCATATCACATCTATAAACAGTAAATTCAGAGATTAAATACATGAAGCGTTCCTGGTCGTTATACTTTATTTAGTTTTATTTATTTATTTATTTATTTATTTATTTATGTATTTGTTACCTAATAAGTCTATGTTTTCAGATTAGTATTTGCTGTCTAGTTATTCATTAAGAAAACGCGCCTATTCAAATATACTAAAAAATTTACCATCAAAAAATGAAAATTTTCAGACGAAAAATCTTATAGTTTTCACATTCCTGCTCAAAAAATAGATTGTGGGTACTCGTTGGAGTACCGCCTCGGCGAGGCGGTTCTAATGAATACCCACAATCTATGTTTTTGAGCAGAAATAACGAATATAATGTATACCCCTGTAAACCCCAGTTTTACTATATAAAAGTGGGGTTTAAGGAGGTCAACATTATGTAGGCATGTTTTCGTGATGGTATTTTTATTGTTCTAATAATAATAATAATAATAATAATAATAATTATTGTTATTATTATTATTATTATTATTATTACTTTCGTTGTTGTCGTTGCTATTATTGTTATTATTCTCATTTTTATTACTTCTCGTCCTTTACTTTGTCCCAAAAGATTCCACACGGGTAGGAAACGTCATAATCGGAGCCATTGGCTCTGGTAATTAAATGTTCTACGAGTCATACGGAGCATGCGCCGAATATAGCGACCCAAAACAACGATCGAAAAAAGGTAGATTTATCATTTGTTGTAAAATTTGTTTTTGTGACGGAAATACTAAAAAAAAAAAAAAAAAAAAAAAAAAAAAAAAAAAAAAAAAAGAAACAGAATGCCATGGAATGCACATGTCGTTTAGCTTGTTTTCTACTCTAAGAAAGTTGCCAAATGTGTATAATCTTATCTGAATCATTTGTGGCGTGGAGTGAGCATTGGTCAGTTTACAGATCGCTAAGCAATCATCGACACTTATAACGACTGATTTTGCCATTCAATCGTCATATGCATGAGTTTTCGTGTTCGTAAAGTGTGAACAGATTCTCTATTCTGACCCGATTCACCAAAAAATAAAAATTAAAACACAATCAGTTCACACTTTAGGACTACCAAAATCCTCAAGCTTGTATCAATTTGAAAGCAAAATCAACCTCAACTGACGCCCATGTTTTCTTGCTTACATATAATGCTCACTCCACGCCACAAAAGATCGAACATCTTTGGCAATTTTTCTTAGAGTAGAAAACAATTAAAAGACTAGTCCTACCTTACCGTTGTCTTGTACCGCTACATTCGGAGCGGCACGTGCTCCGGAGACGCTCATAACATTTAATTACCATTACGAAAACACGCCGACTCAAACAGATCGAACTTTTCACCACCAAAAACTGAAAGTTTTCAGATAAAAATTCTATTTTTCATTTTTCTGCTCTGCCTTGCCGAGGCGGTTCTAACGAGTACCCACAATTTATGTCTTTTGAGCAGAAATAAGAAAAATAATGTATACCCATGTAAACCTCAGTTTTACTTATAAAAGTGGGGTTTAAGGTGTTGGGAGGGGGGGGGGGTCAAAATTACATAGGTATGTTTTCGTGATGTGCATATTGCTTTGGGCTTGTCTGTTCGTTCGATCGTCCGTCCGTTTGTCACGTTTTTTTTTTTTTTTTTTTTTTTTTTTGTGCATTGCATAACTTTTGAACCGTCCATTCTGAAACTGTTTTCTTGAGTTATGGCCCTTTGCAAAATTCAGGACTCTAACTCTGTAAGCAAGATATCTCGAAAATGTGCACAGCATTACTTTTGAAACGTGCATACTGGCTTTTTTTTTATTGAACTTCATATATGGAATCTTCATGAAAAAAATAGTTGACTCGTATTTTTTTCTTATTATGATTATGTCCCTTTCTTGAGTTATACCCCTTTGAAAAAAAAATGCAATGGGATCTTCTAAGCAAGATGTCTTAAAGACTAGTCAAGCTATTATATTAAAACTTAATATGCTTACAGGGGATGATGAGTAGATGACCTGATTAACTTTTGTTTCGTAAAAATCCGATTTTTTTCCTTAGTTATGACTTTTGAAATTTTCAGCATTTTGACCTTGTAAACAAGAAAACTGTTTAAGCTATTGCCTTGAAGTTTGACAGGCTGATAGGAAATGATGTGTAGATTAACTGATTAACTTCTGAAAACAGTTCATTTTTTTTAATTACGGCCCTTTGAAATTTTTGGCATTTGAACCTTGTAAGCAATATATTTCAAAAACATTGAAGCTATTGCCTTGAAATTTGATAGGCTGATAGGGATGGTGAGTAGACCTGTTTACTTTTGAAAAATTCTGATTTTTTTCTTTAGTTGTGGTTCTTTAAAAATTTCAGCATTTTACCTTGTTAGCAAAAACTGCTTAAGCTATTGCCTTGAAACTTGATAGGCTGATACGAAATACTACTATTCAAATACATTGAAAATTTTACGACCAAAAAAGGAAAATTTTCATATAAAAAATTCTAATATTTTTCATATTTCTGCTCAAAACATAGATTGTGGGTACTCGTTAGAACCGCCTCGGAATTTCTGCTCCAAACAAGAATTGGAAAAATAGGATACATGCCATGCGATCAGCCTCCGCCTCTTCGAAGACATTTGCATGCAGATCCTGTACCAGGTCACTGCAGGTGTAAGGATAATTTGTACCTGAGATGATTTTCTACTTTCATTACGAAAACACTCCTATTCAAATATATAGAAAATTTCACCTCCAAAAACTGACAATTTTCAGATAAAAAAAACTCCGATATTTTTCATATTTCTGCTCGGTGAGGCGGTTCTAACAAGTACCCACAATCTATGTTTTGAGCAGAAGTGAGAAAAATTATGTATACCCCTGTAAACCCCAGTTTTATTATATAAAAGTGGGGTTTAAAGGGGTCAAAATTATATAGGCATGTTTTCGTGATGCTGATACAAGATGATGAGTAAATGACCTGATTAACTTTAAAATATCTTGAGTTATGGTCCTTTAAAAATTTCGGCATTTTAACCGTGTAAGCAAGATATCTCAACAACTTTTAGCTGATAGGGGATTATGAGTAAATAACCAGATTAACTTTCTAAAAAAACATCTGATTTTCGTTTTTGAGTTATGGTTCTTTGAAAATTTCACCATTTAACCTTGTTTTCTAAAGTTTTTTTTTGTTTTAACTTTTTTTTTCAGGTGACTATCGCAGCTTCTTTTTTTTCAGACGTCTTCGGTCTATACTCTTCAATAGTTCTACTATGCATCCGATGAAATAACCAAAAATGAAACACAACAAAATACATAAGAACGAACATTTATTATTCAATATTAACAACAAATTTTCAAATAAATATTTTTAACATTTAGCACTCAATGGACTAATTCAGCAGACGACAAATTGATATTTTCTATTTTTTTCCTAGGAAAACAGGATTTGACATTTCATGCAAATCGTCTCCAAATCAAACATCTGCTTGTTTTTATTTTATAATTATTATTATTTTATTTTTTTTTTGTCATATACATGCTACATTATCCTCATAATTATAGTAACATTTTAATCTTTACCACTCTCTCTGCATATTCAGTGGACTGCAAATTGGTGATATTTGTTTTGTTTTTGTTTTTTCAGAAAATAGCCTTTGACAATGCATGCAAGACAATTTTTCATTGATTACAATGTCTACTTTCTGAAAAAAAAAATAAGAGAAATATTTCTAAATTTTTATCCAGAGTGCAAAACGTTTAGCGTCATTCAAAATTATTGCAGACTACATCCTACACTTGTTTTCAATCCCTTTTTTTCAGGAAAAAAAAACAAAACAAATATAAAACAACAAAAAATATATATTTAAGAATGTCGTCTGCAGCTGTTATTTTGATAGTTAAATAAATATAGCATTAGCGAAGAGCGGTATTCCCAGAAATTGTTGTCTTATTTCTAAAACATTACGAAAACGCACCTTTTCAAATATATAGAAAATTTCACCTCCAAAAAGTGAAAATTTTCGGATAAAAACTTTGATATTTTTCATACTTCTGCTCAAATCAAAGATTGTGGGGTACTCGTTAGAACCGCCTCGGTGAGGCGGTTCTAACGAGTACCCACAATCTATGTTTTTGAGCAGAAATAAGAAAAACAATGTATACCCCTGTAAACCCCAGTTTTACTACACAAAAGTGGCGTTTACAGGGGTCAAAATTCTATAGGCATGTTTTCGTGATGCAAAAAACAAAAAACAAAATGTTGTAGAGCACTTATAAGAAGCGCCTCGCTGACACGCTTCAAATGAGTTCTACAACACGCTTCTAATAGGTACCAAAACATATGTTTTTGAATGAAGAAAATACCGATATTGTCAGGATTCCAGAGCTAAAAACTTTAACAGTGCAACTAACATATACTAATGTTCGTCCAAAGCAATCGTCAGGCAGACATGCGGGTATGAAAATTAAAACTGTAATGGGTTTTAATGAATTACATCTCTTTTCCAAGTAAAAGTGCATACCTATATTCGAGTCACACAAAAAGAGGCAACACAGTGAAGGACCAGATTAGCTTGCGCATGCGCAAGGTCTGTTCTCCTAGACGTAGTTTTCACACGAATAAGCATACCGGAAAAATCAGATTTCGTCTATGATTCGGCTGACCCGGTTCTGAGCTGAGAGCATATCTTTAACGCTTAACAGTCTGCATGTGCAAAACATTCAGCAGACGACATATTGAAATATTTTTCTTAGTTTTCCCAGGAAACAGCAAGAAATATTGACAATTTTTCATGAAATGTCAGGATTTTTTTTGAAAAATAAGAAAAATATCACAGACATTTTTTGAGTTCTAATATTACAGAAGTGTATAGGGAGTAGGTTGTCCCCTTAACTCCTTCCACAGTTTTTGGCCGATCCTTTTGAAACTTTACATGGGCTTTTAAGATGGCCTGAAAATATGCATGTGTTTTTTTCAGAATCCTGAAATAATTTTTATCACTTTTTCCGCATTTTTAACTTAGATATTTTTTGAGTTCTAATACTACAGAAGTGTATAGGGAGTAGGTACCTTGACCCCATAACTCCTACCACAGTTTTAAGCCGATCCTTTTGAAACTTTACAGGTGCTTTAAGGATGGTCTGAAGCTATGCATGTGTTTTTTCAGAATCCTGAAATTATTTTTTATCACTGGTTTCCTGCTTCAATACTTAGGTAAGTGATATAGGACCAATGGTCCTCTGTTAACTTACCCATTTTTAACAGCTCAAACAAAAATAAGGCGGGGGACATAAATTCCCTATGGAATTTGCTTGTTAGGTTTGCAACTCTCAGGCGAAACTTTAACTCGGTATGCATTAACTTCTCTCTTGTAGTGGTAGTAGTAGTAGTAGTTATAGCAGCAACAGCAGCAGCAGTGGTAGTAGTAGAAGCAGTTTTATTGAAAAGAAAAAGCATATCATGCATGAGGTGACAATTCAGAGGATGTATAGTGTATACATGTACCGTGAAGATGTATCAGTGAATAGGCAGAACCTGATCAGACTATGCAGAAGCAAATCTAGACTGGCTCCAGTCTCCAGTGACTATTTTTTTACAATCCTGTTTGATAATCACTGAATAAAATCAAAATAATATCATGACTATAAAGGCTGGTCACTTGTGACCAGCCTTTATAGTCATGATATTACTTTGGTTTTATTTCAGTTGATTATCAGACAGGATTATAAGAAAAATATCTAGTCACATTGTGACTGGAGTCAGTCTAATGCAGATCTTCTACAGACAGAAAATCACCGGACAACATATGTGGCCACATGTGTTGTCAGCTGAATATCTGTCTGAAGACTGTTCAACTGAATTCCTTGAAAATCCGAGGACCGCAGCAACTAACCGAAACTCAATGAAAAAAACAACAACAAAGAAACAAAAAAAAAAACAACAAAAAACAAAAAAAAAAAAAACAAAAAAAAAACGTCGCATCATAAAACGAAACATGCATAACAAGCAATTGAAAGGAAAATATAAATTTGATCTTTAACCTGCCGAATTCAACTAGTAACAGACGACATTTTTAAACATTCTTACTTTTTCCAGAAAATAGGGATTTATCAAACGGACAGCTCCAAAAGGGATAAAACAGAGCTGGGGCTTTTAAAGCGAACTGACTCCGAATTCCAAATAATGCTATTTGCATGAAATATCCAACCCTGATTTGGGCGAGTAAGAGGGAGGTGTGTAGGGAGGGGCTCAGAAAAATATCACCCAATTTGGCACCTGCTGACTTTGAACAGACACAAGGGTTGATTCAGAAGCGTCCAAACACTTATTTGTGTTCTTGGCACGGCATCCGGGTTGTACTGAAATGTCAAACCCTATCTTCTGTCCTCTAACATAATCGGAACCGACATTTCTTTCGAACTATCGCTATTAATCTTTTAAGAGTTAACCACAACTGCAGCAGACGACAGTTTGATTCTTTGTATTTTTTCGGAGAAAAGGGCTTAACATTTCATTTGTATCGTCTGGTCTAAATTCATATGAAATGCCAAGCCATATTTTCCCTGAAAATGATAACAATAACAATAATAATAAATAGAATTTCGTCTGCTACAATTTTGTTTAAAGCTTTTTAGGGTTAACACATTTTAAAATATTGTGTGCTAATATTTAAGCTTTACCACTCTCTGGGCTTATTCAGCAGACCACAAATGGAGGATGATTTTCTTTCTTTTTTTTTTCTTCAGAAAATAGACTTTGACATTTCTTGCAAACTGTATCCCTAGGAAACAATTTGCATGAAATGTCAGTCTATTTTCTGGGAAAAATAAGAAAGATATTTCAATATGTCGTCTGCTGAAAATTTCACCCAAAGTGCAATGCGTTAATTAGCCTACATGTAGTTTTAGGTAAGTAAAAAAAAAAAATAATTGTGTTTCGGCAATGATTAAGCTCATCGTTAGAAAGCTGAAGAAGATCATCGTTAGAAAGCCGAAGAAATGCAGCAATGATAAACGAACATTTATTGTAATAGTTTACAGAGTGGCATTGGCGCGTGGCACTCTGGATAAAGAATTCAGCAGACGACATTTTGAAATATTTTTGTTTCTTATTTTTTCCAGAAAAAAAAGGCTTTTACACTTCGTGCAGACAATTTACATGAAATGTCAAAGTCTATTTTCTGAAAAGAAAAAAAAATGCGAAAAAAAATGTAATCAATTTGTCGTCTGCTGAATTTGTCTAGAGATTGGTGAAAGTTAGAATAGCAGCATTTAAAAGTGACTGTGTCGTTTTACGTCAAGTTTTCAACGCCGTCACCACTGACATCAATGAAAAATAAATTTCTGAAAAAATTGATGGCATATTTTTGGGAAACTTTTAGAATCTGTCCGCCACCTAATCTTACCTTATCTGTCTGAACATATTCCAGAGATAGGTATATTTAACATAGCATAAAATAACATAATCCTAACCATCAGTAACCTAGCTCTGAATCCCACCCCCACCACATTTCTTTGTAATGTCCCTTTTAATATGGAGCGCTAGGCATAAATTGGTTAATTTCCTACCAAATCTTATAATACATGTGAATCAATGGAATTCTTGAAAAGTTGACTAATTTTTTGGCACCGTAATACAGTCGACTATCGTCATATCGACTTCGCTTATCTCGAATAACCGCTTATTTCGAAGTGAAAATCTGGTCCGTAAATCTAACAGCAGGTAATAAAATATTATGGAATTTTCCACAATATTTATTTTCATTTGTGAAAATGTAGTTGTTCTATTTATTTTTTCCTCAATTTTGCAAATCTGGTATGTCGAGGTACGGATATCTCGAAGTATTTCAGAGTGTCCCTTGGACTTCGAGATAACGAGAGTCGACTGTATACAAAATGCATACCCAGGACAAACATTGCATTAACAAGTCAAAACAATGTGTACCCACATATGCCACAATATTATATAGCGAAAACAGAGGATGTAGGGTCTATATTACCAGCGGATTTTCAGAATTATGCAGTCTTTAAACTCTTTGAAATTTATTTGTTTTCTTTTAGCGATCTCTTTTACAGCACAAATCTGTCTTTTTGTTTTATAACCAAACTCTTGCTAATTTCCTACATTTCATGCTGAAAATACCACTGAGGTAAAGGGAGCATCTTAATTTGCTTAATAACTAAAATTTTCCTCATTCCCCATATTATATGTTGAAAATGCCATGAGTTACAAGCTCTAGATAAGAGAAGTATCAATGTACTTTTTCTTATTTCTTCTAAAAAAACAACAACAATAAAAAAAACAACAACATATGTTGTGGGTACTCATTAGAAGTGCCTCGCAGAGGCGCTTCTAATAAGTACCCACAACATATGTCTTTCTGGAGAAATGGGAAAAATATTATTTGGTTGTGGTTGTGAGGGTTTAAGCATTGGCTTATCTAAAGCTATCGTTTAGAAGTTTACATTTATATAGATGTGTTAACGTAATAACTCAATTTGGTCAGGACATGCACAAATCATCCTAAGAAGCTTTGCGATTTGCAGACTGCATGCGGAAGGCCCTGGCCAGATCATAGAGGTGCAATATATAAACATTTTTTTTTTTTTTTTTTTTTTTTTTTTTTTTGAGTTGACGAGGCACTTGTGTGGTGTACATAAGCACAACCGATAATCAATGATCTTTGTTAATTCAGCAGATGACAATTTGATGGTATTTTTCTTATTTTCCCCAGAAAATACGCTTTGATGTTCCATGCAAATTATCTCCTTAAGAGACAATTTGTACGAAATGTCAAAGTCTATTTTCTGGAAAAAAAAAGAAAATATTTCAAACTGTTTTAGCTAGGATACTTAGTTGTCAAAGTAAAGTTTATAGAAGTATCAATGATTTTCGAAAATATGGCAAAAAAAAAAAAAAATCAGCGGACTTTTTACTCAGCATGATAAGCGTTAAACTACAATAAAGTATATATAAGTAGCAATGATTTCTTTATCTGAAAATATGGCAAATTTCTACTTACAAAAGTTTATTTTCGCACTTTTCATTGAACGCCAGTCTTTACTCTGTATTGAAGAAAATATATACCACCCGTGTGAAAAGGTAGAATAGCCTTTAAAAAATAGAAGTATTTTAACACTAACCCACTCGGACTTAACCATGGCTCACATTCCCAAACGTCACAAAACTGACATAAATGTTTCTAATAGATCATTCACATCTAAGACATTTAATTAAAAGTCAAAGAAACAGTTTAGCTCATTAAGCTACACGCATCGTAAAGTTTGTTTTTTAGTTGTTCCTCTGTCAAAACTGTCTCTATTTCCGTTAACGCTTAGCACTCTGGGTAAATTTTCTGCAGACGACATTTTGAAATAGTTTTCTTATTTTTTCCCAGGAAACAGGATTTGACATTTCATGCAATTTGCACGAAATGTCAAATCCTGCTTCCTGGGAAAAATAAGAAAATATCATCAATTTGTCGTCTGCTGAATTAGCACGGAGAGCGTTAAAGGTTAGGAGAATTAATACACTTTTAGGGGAATCAACTTTGTTTTCTTTCCTTCCAAAAAAGGATCTATTCTAAAAGGAAAGAATTTGCTCCCATGGGGAGCAAATTCTTTCCTTTTAGAGTAGACCCCTTTTAAGAAGGGGAATGGTATTTAGGAAAGCAAACAGAAAATCATAAAAGTTGTCTCCCCTATAAACAAAGCCGAAAAACTACGTTGTCTATCAAATTCTCTTAATTCTGTTCCTCACCAGAGTCTTTCAATCGAGACTGCATTAAAAATTGTGCCATCGTCTGCTGCCAGCGCTGAGTAGACGGATGACTGAGGCTCGCACCGGGAACCATGAGTGAGTGTTGCCCGGCTGCATTTAACGCCATAATTTGATAGCTGGACAGGTAACCAGTAAGACCTCCCCAGCCGTACTGACCAGGGTTCCGAAAAGCACTTGACCTGTGCATTCCGGCTGTCAAAGTTTCAGATTTCAGCAAATGTCTGTCTAACAGAGGTAGCGATGAGGACATATTTATATCCCTCTTGGATTCCGTTAAAGAATCGTCTACATTTACAAACAAACTTTCGGCGTCCTCAGACTCTTTCTGTTCATCTGGTGTACTAGATTCCAAGTGAAGTCTTTCTGTATCACAATTAGTGTTCTTATCACTTGAGTCAGTCACCAATTCAGAATCACTTTCAGATTTTACGTCAGTGTTATGAGTAACACCACTTTCACTAATCATTAGACCAGTAGTTTTTTGTTTCTTTGAATCAGGCGCAAGTAAACTGTCCATATCAAATGTTCTCTTTGTTCTTTTTGGTTGTTCGTTAGTTTCTGCATTAATACCAGTACCCAGCGACTGATTATCTGCGGCGTCCTCGTTAGACGATATCGTTTGTGAATGGTTTGCGGTCGCCAGCACCGCGCTACGGTCCAAACTAGAAAAGCCATCATCGTTTGTTTCATCAGCATCATTCCAAGGGTTTACAGGAGACTCGCTTGGACTTGGACTGTCCTCGTCATCTGGTACCGCCAAACCCATGTGCTTACGCACCCGTCTTTGAGCTCGCCGACGACGGAAGTCACCCTTTTGGAAGTCGTCAAGGTTGGCAGGGTGTATTGCCCAGTAGTGTCCTTTACCATTAGCGCTTCGCCCAGCTTTAATGAAACAGTCATTTAGTGATAAATTATGCCGAATGCTGTTCCGCCAGCCTGGCCCTCTGGTCCGAAAATATGTATAATTGTCCAAAATCCATTGATAGATGTCACTTAGTACCAGTTTCTTTTCTTTTGCACTTAGAATAGCCATGGCAATTAGTCCGATATAACTGTGATTTGGTTTCGGTTCTTCGTGTATGAAACGAGCCCGCGGATCTTTATAGAAATAAGGATGAAGATAGGGATTAGCCAAGTGCGAATGATACGACAGTCCATTCATCCCTACCTGACTCGGATAGGCCCGCATCCCTAGCTGAAGTCTTTGGGTATACTCCTGTAACTGTGCCCGTTGTAAGTCCAGGGAAATTGGGCTTGAACCCATTCCCAGGGCCATGTACGGGCCCTGCGTTGGTATTTTTATTCCATACGACAACATTGAGGAATTGATATTCAAGTTTGAGACACTCATAACTTTGATTATTTATGTTTTGTGTGTGTTCCTTTTTGCTCTTTCAAGCATACAAATGACTTGTATTGATGAAAGCTTCATTTATATGTTAATACCCTGCTTGTAAACTTTGCTAAACGATGTCAAACTCTTTAGAAAACTCGTTGTAAATGTTTACTTTGTTCTCATTGGCTTATGCTAATATTTCACGTCAATAACAGACCAGAGCTCCGCCTTTCCCAGCAGCCATTGTTAATGAAACGGCATTTTCTCCAATACTCCTTTCGTGGTAAAAATCTGGTTGGGCTACACGAACAATTGGATTTCTCCGCGAATAGAAAATTGGAGAAAAAAAAACATAGTGCTTATCGCCGTGCGATGTCGTCAGCAAAAGCCGTTGACGATGTGACAAGTGATTATCACCTAATAAGAGCATTAACTCTTAAAGCGCTGAGCAAAATTGCAGCAGACGACATTCTAATTTTTTCCAAATATTATTTTTTCAGAGAAAGTAAGACTTTGCATTTCATGTGAATCGTCTGATTCACATGGACTTCCGAGTCTTATTTTCTCTGAAAACTAAAACAACAAAAATTAAAATGTCGTCTGCTGCCGTTGTGATATGTCTTTTCAGGGTTAAAGTATTTTTTTCGAACATTCGAACATGCTAGGATGTGTTTCTACTGGAAATTTGTTGAGATAGCATTGTTAATCATATTTATTTTATTGTTCATTTTATTGTTTATATAAATTTGCACGTAAAAAAAAAAGTTCTATGGAATTTATAAACCAAACGCTTTCGGCACCACGCGCGTTTTTTTTTTTTTTTTTTTTTTTTTTTTTTTTCTTTTGCATACAACAGAGACGCTCCGTAGGAATAAGAGCCGTCTTGTCGGGATCTTTGCTGTTTGTCATTCAGATTTTGAATTCTTTTGCCAATTTCTGAACCGCGACGTGAGAAAGTAGTCTTCGGGACATATGAGAACAGGAGATATCCAGATCACCCAAGCTGCACAATCCAAGGGTCTTTACAGTATATCGACATATTCTTTGGCATCCGACGATTCTGTAAGCGGACAGCGAAGGCCCAGATCAAACTGCACGATAGCGCAGTCTGATCTGGGCCTTCGCTGTCCGTATATTCCCACGAAGACACTCTTTTCGCGCCTCATTTTTTTTTTTTTTTTTTTGCATAGATGCTTAGAAATCGTTTGATAAACATTTGAAAACGACATACTATTGTCTGGAGTTAAGCATCAAAACAGATGATCTGAAGTTTGCTGGATTCCAGTTTAACCTGGTGAAATTTTCAAAATTCCTTTTATTTTACCCCGAAAACATAGCTCTTTTCATTTCATTAATGTCAAGCCCAATCTTTTCCGCGAAAACAAAAATACCATTTGTTAATTACCGGCATATTAAGGATGCCATTTTAAGGTTCTAGTTTTGCAAATATTTGAGACTTCGCTAAATTTGTTATTTTTCATCCGATCTCTATGAAATTTTGACTGTATGTGCTTAAAGGCTTTTTGAACACATATACATCAATATCAATTTTGAGTAAAGGAATGTTTTAAAAACAAGGTTTTATTCAAACTTGTGTTAACTTTTGATGGAAGAATAGCAAAAACGCGGATACTCTTTCTTAAGATATGGGTTGCTTAGAATGTAGTATTATGTACGTGTACTGTTCTTTTCTGGAAAAAAAATGGCTAAAGAAATGTTTTACCAATGCAAATTTGGTTGTCTCCTGAAATGGATCATAAACTTCAAAATAATACACTTAATACACTTTCTTGGTAAAGTTTGAAAATACCCCTTGAGCATTTCTAGTCATACAAAAAAAAAAAAAAAAAAAAAAAACATTGTCAAAGACACATTCTCTCCTTTTTGCACTCATCATCCTATGGTTTATACAGCTACTGCCCAGAAGTAATTTTAATACATTGCTAAAATGTGGAAACTAATCAGTTATCAATTTCATGTTTTCTTTATGATATCTAGTCACAACAGCAAAAAAAGATAATAGGTAACTGACCTTATTTTCATAAATGACTTGCTATTGTGCACCTTCAAATTACCAATTACCATCAGAATTAATAATCTAAAATCATAATAAAGGTCAGAACTTGCATTCAGCACTGTAGCAGAAAATACATATGTATATATATATATATATATATATATATATATATATATATATATATATATATATATATATATATATATATATATATATATATATAGTGTGTGAGTGTGTGTGGCTTATTGGTATGTTGGTGAGCCATGTATTGTGGTCAGGTGCCTAAAATTTGAATAAAAAGTTAAAAAGTCATATTGGTGCTATAGAATTTAAGGGATAAACTGGGTAAAAAGAGAAAGGTGCTGTGCCATTCGGTAGGTATAGAACAAACAAGACCTCAGTAAATATGAAAAAAAAAACAAGACCTATATAAATTCAGTAGATTTTAACCACAAACGAAATCATAACTTTGTTAACCCAACAGAGAAAAGTGATAGATTTCAAACTATCCCACTTATAACTGGAATTTTCGTTTTAATTTCTACAAACATATGGTAAGCACCAGAAGAGTGTTGATTTTTCCAGCTGGTTTTATGTACATGTAAGGTTATTCAAAATTTTTAGACCCATCTTTACTGCAGCTGGAAAAAATATGAGTAGTATAGGGTGACACAATGGACCCCACAGGAAAGTCCATAGTGCCACCCTGTACTACTAATATGTTACTGGCGAGTGGTCCTGTACCCTTATTTGATTAGCACAAGTCATTTTAGCTCCGTGTGAGACATCAGGTTCTTGTCGATCCCTAAAATATGTAGTTCTTGTCGATCCCTAAAATATACACGTTGCCAGACTTATTTCGCATGTTTTGCCACAAAGAGGACATACATATGAGTAGTGTTGGGTGGCACTTTGGGGACACCCAAAGTGCCACTCAATACTACTCATATGCAAACTTTCAAAGTCCTAGAACATTTATTTTCTCCCATCTTTTCCTTTTTTTTTTTCTTGGTTTGGGCTCATAGGCATTGGGGTGATATGAAACATGTTTACCATATAATTCTTACCTTCCCATATATCTGGTTACACCTTTTCCTTTCAAATCCTTTTGGACCTATGACTGTTTGTCGAAAATTCAATCAGGTATATGGGAAGATAAGAATTACATGGTAAACATGTTTCATTCCACCCCAATGCCTATGAGACCAAACCAAAAAAAGAAGGGAAAAGATGGAGAAAAAAATAGTTCTAAGACTTTGTATGTCCTCTTTGTGTCAAAAACATGCGAAATGTCTGGTAACATACACATTGTAGGCATAGACAAGAACCTGATGTCTCACACAGAGCTAAAATGACTTGTGCTAATCAAATAAGGGTACAGGACCACTCGCCAGGAGCATAATTTTCCCAGCTACAGTAAATATGGGTCTAAATATTTTGATAACTGTACATGTACATCATAAAACCAGCTGGAAAAATCTAAATTCTTCTGGCACTTACCATATATTTGTAGAAATTTAAAAGAAAAAAATTCTAGTTATAAAAGGAATAACTTGAAATCGTTGAGTAATAATTTCGTTTGCGGTTAAAGCATCCTGACTGTCTACAGGTCTTGTTTGTTCCATACCTACCTAATGGCCCAGTACCTTTCTTTTTTTTACCCACTTTATTCGTTAAATTCTGTAGCACCAATATGATCCTTTTATTCAATTTTAGGCACCTGACGACTTAATACATGGCTGACTAACATACCAATAAACCACACTTTATATATATATATATATAGAACAATGCATGAGTATTTTACATAGAACAATGTCAGCAAATTCGGCCCGAGATGAAAAAGTTGGCCAAAACACAACCCAATAATGGCCAACCAAAAAAAGAAAACACGGAGGACTGGACTGTAAAGGCATATTCCGTACATATTCAACCTGCCAGGTTGAAAACCCGACAGTACATGTATACGAAAAGGCTACAAAATACAGAGACACATCAAAGTTTTGATGTGACACACCCCAATGTCATCTCCCAAAAAATACAGCAAGCAAACAGATGCGTATACTGTGTCCTTAAGGAGAACTGTGAATGTTAATTTCCTCCCCTCTAATTGTGCGTACATATATATACGTATACCTTTTACCCTTATAAAATACTATTTCTGCTACAGTGCTGAATGCAAGTTCTGACCTTTATTATAGTTTTAGATTATTGATTCTGATGGTAATTTGAAGGTGCACAATAGTAAGTCATTTATAAAATCTTTCTTTTTCCTGTTGTGACTGGGTATTATGCTAACAAACATAGAAAACATGGTAATTCCACATTTTAGCAATGTATTAAAATTACTTCTGGGCAGTATCTGTATAAACAATTGAATAATGAATGCAAAAAGGAAAACATTCTCTTTGACCATAGTGATTTTGTATGGCTAGAAATACTCAAAGCGTAGTTTCAAACTTTACAAAGAAAGTACACTATTTTGAAGTTTATGATCAATTTCAAGATATAACCAAATTTGCATCAGTGAAAAATTTCTTTAGCCAAATATCCTGAAAAGGATAGTATACGTATCTTAACACTACATTCTAAGCAACCCATATTTTATAATAAGAAAGATTATCTTCGTTTTTTGATATTCTTCTGTCAAAAGTTAACACAAGTTTGAAGAATAAAATCTTGTTTTTAAAACATATTTCTTCCCACAAAATTGATTTATATTTATCCAAAAAACCTTTAAGAACATACAGTCAAAATGTCATAGAGATCGGAAGATAAATAACAATTTTATTGAAGTCTCATTTTTTTTTTTTTTTTTTTTTTTTTTTTTTTTTTTGCAAAACCAGAACCTTAACGAGGGTCTATATAATTATATGTCTAAAGGCGAACACATCACACGAAAACATGCCTATATAATTTTGACCTCCTAAAACCCCACTTTTATATAGTAAAACTGGGATTTACAGGGATATACATTATTTTTTCTTATTTCTGCTCAAAGACATAGATTGTGGGTACGCGTTAGAACCGCATCGCCGAGGCGGTTCTAACGAGTACCCACAATCTATGTTTTGAGCAGAAATATGAAGAATATCAGATTTTTTTTATAAGAAAATTTTCATTTTTTGGTGGTATATTTTCAGTATATTTGAATAGGCATGTCTTCGTAATGACATTTCAAACCAGTTATGTGGGTGTGGGTGTGCGTGTGCGTGTGTTTATGTATTTGTTAATTTTATGACATACCTGATGACGACACTACGAATAATTAATCTGCCTACCTGACAGAGTTAACGACAATTTGCAGAAGAACCGTAACTTATGTGAGAACTTTTGGCCCAACCCCTTTGATGTAACTATCATTTAACAGTTACAGTGCTATGGGCAAATTCAGCAGACGATAAATTGATTACATTTTGCTACAGAAATAAGATTAGACATATCATGCAAATTGTCTCCTAAGGAGACAATTTGCATGAAATGTCAAATCTTATTTTTTCCGGAAAAATAAGAAAGATACATCAAAATGTCGTCAGCTGATTGTTTTACCCAGCATGCTAAGCGTTAAAACTGACAGTTTGAAGAACTGACAACAGCAATGTGGGTCGCATTGTGAGAAAACGTACCTTCTGACATGTGCGCCCAACGAAGACTCAAATTATCCTGCGCATTCGCGCAGTCTGATCAGAGTCTTCGTTGTCCGCATCAAGAAGCATGGAATTCTCGGTTATCCAAAGTGCATTCAGTGAAGATGCTGGTCAGACTGCGTGAATGCGCAGGCTGATCTGACCTTTTCCTGAGTGCGCGTCATCAGATACGTTTTCTGACGTTGCGACTCAAGCGTTCACGTCACATATCCCTAGAATAGGCGAGGAAACGGCGAAAACTTTACTACGACTGCGTGGTTGGGCAAGCTGATAGGCCCTGCCCTACTCTAGTACATCATTGTGTTTCCGTTTGCTTGAGCATTTTGTGGGGGTAAATCATTAGATGAAAATTAACGATATTTATCTCATTTTTTACAGAATATAAGACTTGACATTTAATTCAAGTGTCTCCTTTTGGAGATCATTTAAATGAAATTTCAAGTCTTATTTGTTTTGAGAAGAATAAGGTTTTTTGTAGTTGTTGTTTTTTTTCTTCTTCTTAAAATATTGCCTCCTTTTAGTTAAAGTCTAATCTTTTAACTTCGGAACCTCTTGAAAGTGCTTGGGGAAGGTGAAGATCCGCCCTTGTTCAATGAGCGGTTTATTAGATTAGAAGGGTTTTAAGTATCAACTATGAGGTTTTAAACACAATCATATAATAGCAATGATTTTTTTTTTTTTTTTTTCTTTTTCTTTTTCTTTTTTTTTTTTACAAAATCCAGATATCCTTTCTAATTCAGCAAAGGAGGTGGGGTCAGAAATTACGGGTAAATTTACGTAATGTATATTAAGTATGTTAATTTCGCCTTTTGTGACACTCTTCTTGAAAATCACATGCATGTGTCTGAAAAGCAAACCCATTGGGTTTGCACTGGTTAACCCTTAAAGTCTCAGACGACTTTCTAAGACAAGATATATGTTTTCAGAAAACGGTAGTTGTCAAGCAAAATCAATAAATGTCTAGGGAAGAGGCTCTAGGTAAATATTGCTGCCAATATTATTTTGTCGAATTACACATTCTAAATTAGGGATTCATGACGTCATAAAGCCTCATTTAAATTAGAAATGAGCCGGGACACCGTAGAGATCGCATGTTCACCAAGTAATGACTCAGATCAGCCTGCGCAACTGCGCAGACTGATCTGAGTCATTACTTGGTTCTTAAAGGGTAGCCAAACATTCAAGCCGCTTCAGAAGGACGGCAGGGCTTCTGCTTAGAATTTTTGGATACACTGGCTGATCTGAGTCTTCGCTGGGCACACAAGCAGTCTTTGTAGGGAATGATGTGCTCGGCTCAAATGACAGTGTACATTAATGGAATTCTGAGATCTTCACAAAACTGATAAGTCCATGTTTTATCCTGTTTTAATCAAATTTACTTCTTCATATACAGTGTTGATCAACGTTGCCATTCCCTTTTCTCGTGACTCGACCATAGAGTTACAAGCCACATGAAGCTTTATTTTCTCTGAAAAAAAAAAAAAAAAAAAAACAAACAACAACAAAACACAGACATGTATTTGTAAAACACTAAGTCGCCTAACAATATATATACTTGTCCATACAAAATGCTAACGTTTGAAATTTAACTGATTAATCTGATTTTTTTTTTTCAAAAGTTAATCAGGTAGTCTACTCACCATTCCCTGTAAGCTCACCAAGTACCATGTGGCCCTATTGTTCAAATAATTTTCGAGTAACTTGCTCACGATTTCATAATGTCGCTTACGCTGCATGAGTCGAAAAAGGGCATACCGCCAGAAAATAAAATTCCGATGAAAAAAATAATAAATAAATAAATAAATAAATACGGATCCGCTCATTTTCCATCCGTATTCCATATACAAAATTTCAAGATCATATCTCTAATGGTTGTGACGAACGAACGAACGACCCAAAAGAATATGCCCTTCCAACTTCTTCGAAGTTTGGGCATTATTAGAATGTCGTTTGCTGCAATCTTTATAAGGGTAAAAAAGAAAGAATGTATGAAACTATCTCTAAGAATGTTCAAGTGACAAAAATAAAGACTACTTAGAATGACACTTGGTGTTAATTACCACTTTCTTTAAATGTTCCTCAAAAGTTGTTACTTCCGGATGTTCACCGAAATTTAAGGTATAATTCAATAAGTTTTCAATTTGTTGTCAGTTTTTAAACAGTTTATTTCTCGCAACATCTTGGTAGAGCTGGCTCCCCGCATGTTTTGTTTTATGTTGTCAACAGTAGCATGCTCTCGCTACCCGCTAACTCGGTTTTGTCTCTCAACCGGCGCATGTGGCGCTGTTACGAATGGGCGTGGTTGCCCGCCCACTCTCCGCTGTTCTCCGTGTCATTACGAGCACCCGACAATAGAGAAACAATAATTTAAGGAGCTAACAATAAAGACCCGACAATACACAACAGCTAGCGGGCAATATAATAGCAACATAATACACTGAAAACACCGCATGATTATGGCTGCCCTTTGTTACCCCGATCAAATTTATCCTTTATCATGTTGTTGGCAACATCTGCATAAAATATTTTTATATCATTTTTTTAATCAATTTATTTATTTATTTTAATCAATTTATTCTTTTATTTATTTTACTGTCATCTGTTTATTTATTTATTTATTTTTACAGTTATTCTTTAATTTATCAATGAAAACAGGCCGTGACGTTTCATTCAAGTTATCCTATTTTGGTAACAATTTGAATGAAATTTCAAGGCATATTCTCAAGAAAAAATAAAGTAAAATATTTTCAAATGTGGTCTGCTTCCATTTATGGAAATGACAGACTTTCAGGATAAACAAGCCCTTCAAAAAAGTTTTACTTTCCTTCCCAGTAAGCATTCTACATAAATCTAAAGCGGGCCGATAACAGTAGATTTATAAATAATGCTAGCTGGGTTCTGAAAAGAAATCTACCCTAAAAGGAAAGAACCCGTCCCTGTAGTATCAGGAGACCCACAAGACGTTGTCCTCGGCCCTCTGCTATTCCTTCTATACATTAATGACTCCCCGGACATAAATGCCTCCATCACCTCGCTCTTTGCATATGACAGTCTCCTTTACCGATAAATAAAAAGTGAGGATGACCAACATATCTAACAGGAATACCTAAAAAGATTAGAGGAATGAGAAAAGGTCTGGCAGATGTCCTTCATCCCATGTACTAAGTGCAAGGTTATTAGGAATTGCAAGAGGAGACACCACTTAACGGTACATGTATACACAACCACTAATTCGCCACATGCAATCAAGACTCGAACCTACCTTGGTAGTCTGGCCCCAGACCCTTTCTTTATTTTTCTTTTCTTTCTTTTTCTTCTTCTTTTTTTTTTTTTTTTTTTTTTGAGGGGACACAACACTTGTATAGCTTATAGAATTTTTGTTTACTTCAGTCCCTTGTTCAGCCATAGGTAACTTGATGTTGGATTAAAGAGGATCATGATAAAAAAATAATGTAGAGAAAGAGAAAAATAGATATTAAACAAAAACGACTGGAGCCAGTCTACTACCTTGGTGTCATACTAATAGAATCCCTCTTGCGATACGCGCATGCAGACCAGGTCAACAAGGCCAATAACACACTGGTATTTCTCAGAAGGAACCTGTCCAGCTGACGTAGCCAGCTACCAGAGTACGGTCAAATACGTGACATATATGATCTATGCTAGATATCTGACAGAGGATTACCGCACAACAAGCAATGTATCGGAAATGATTGCCGACCTTGGATGGGAAACCCAGCAACAAAGACGCACACAGGCGAAGCTGGTCTTGACGTATAGGATAACCCACGGCCTCATCGACATCTTTTCCTCACAACTTCTACATCCAGCTGCCTTCAATAAAATATGCACTTCCTGGTACCCTTTTTCAGGATCGGTGCTTACCGGTGCTTATTCTTTCCATCGGGTATATGCCTAGTCAGTTCAGGAATGCTTTTTTTTTTATTGTTTTTGGGTCGATTGTTTACAATCGAGCTTTAGATGTTTAGTTTACAAACGCCAAAATTTCCTCAAGATACTTGTCCACGTGATTATCATTGACCAATGTAATCAAACCGAGCGTTATTCTTGTCGCTGCGACGTCTGCTGTTGATAGAGGGTTATCTGTAAAACTAGTGACACTTAGGACATTGCCAAGCAGTGAAGACCCAGATCAGACGCCACAGAACGCGGCGTCTGATCATGGTCTGCACTGTTTGCTTAAATTACAGGAAGTTAAAGTTAAATGAAGCAGTCTTAAGTCCCCGTTCAGGATCATTTTCCCAACCTACACTCAGAGACAATGCACCCACCTGTGCTGTCAGTGCTTTGATTAAACTGCTTTTAACCACACCTCAGGTGCATCTTGTAAATATTCACAAAACGACGATGCTCCAGAAAGGGCCTGTACTTACTGAGGGAAGAAAAAGAAGTTATTCTCTTTTGCAACAGTTTCTTTCCTTAGAGTACAGCCCTTTTCAAAAGGGACTTTGTGTGCAGGATAGCAAACAGAAAGTCATAAAAACTGACATTTGGAAATGTCATCACGAAAACATGCCTATATTAATTTGACCCCCTTAAACCCCACCTTTATATAGTAAAACTGGGGTTTCCAGGGGTATACATTATTTTTCTTATTTCTGCTCAAAAACATAGATTGTGGGTACTCGTTAGAACCGCCTCGGCGAGGCGGTTCTAACGAGTACCCACAATCTGTGTTTTGAGCAGAAATATGAAAAATATCAGAATTTAAATCTAAAAATATTCAGTTTTTTGGAGGTGAAATTTTCTACATATTTGAATAGGCATGTTTTCGTAATGTTTTCCAGAAAATAGAACCTGAAAATAAAAACAGAAAATAGAAAGGAAACAGATTTTCTTCTTGGGCACCTTCTCTTTACTATTTTGATATTTCTTGTAAACTGTTTTCTAGGAAATATTAAGCCTTATTTTCTGTGAATAATAATAATAATAATAATAATAATATTAAAAAAGGTTTAAGCTCCTAACTTTGGAAGCGCTCTAATGTTCTTGCGCTTAGTTAGACTGCACCTTTTTTAGTAGAAGGTTTAATGAAGAAAAAAAGTTTTTTTTCTTATTTTAAATTTAGCACTGAGATTTTCAACACAGCCATAAAAAAGAAATGATTCATTTATATATTGAGGTGAACCTGTCCCAACTCCTTCCCTACCCCGCCCCCCACCAACCCAACGTAGAACACCACCACAATTCATCTCTTTATAGAGTGTAAAGGTGGAACTGGGGCGGGGTGAAGGGCGTACAAATATAATGTGGAAATTCCTTTTATGGGACGGGCATCATATTAACGCTTAGCACTCTGAATAAAATTTTCAGCAGAAGAAATATTAAAATATTTCTCTTTTTCCCAGAAAGCAGGTTTTGACATTTCATGCAAATTCTCCAAAGGAGACAATTTGCATCAAATGTCAGATCCTATTTTCTGGAAAAAAATGTTTTTCATCGGCTGAATTAGCCAATAGAGATGTAAAGGACAGAGTCGGGGCACCCAAGTGACATTTCAGATATCTTCTGTCGGTTCGGGTAGGATATTCTTGAATAACTTCCATAATACTGGGCGGATTTTATTCAAATAAAGGTCAGCTACCAATATTTCACTGTCTTACAGTCAATTTTTAAAGACGTCACACAACAATCCATCATTACATCATTCCCTGTTGACTGCTTCACTGTGCATGTCAGTAGTTTATGACGCGGTGGAAGGGTTTACATTCCCAAAATCAACATTGACAATTGTTTGAATCTGAATGATTCAGGGGGATTAATTCGTTCGTTCCTCACCCCATGTCTTATGGAAAACAATACTATGTGCCCACATGGGACATGGGTCCAGTAGTGTTGAAAGGAACGGAATTCCTTTGGAGAGGCAACTCTATCAAAACTGAGTTTCCTCTCTCATGGAAAGGATCCTACTCAAAAATGGAAAGAATTTGCTCCCATTGGGAGCATTTTTTCCCTTTTAGAGCAAATCTCTTTTCACAAGCTACTTGATATGCAGGAAAGCGAACAGGAAATCGCCAACGTTGTCTGCCTTGTAAAGAACAGCAGAAAACGAGCAGATGTGAATACATATGGGTGCATATGACAGGCCGATGTCCAAACCTATGTACCAAAAAGTCAGTAATTAGTAATGCATTGACCATTATAATCTATCCAAATAACAAATAAGATGTGAAAATCAAATTTTCCCTTGCAACACCGATCTGGCCACTTTTCGAACTCATTCGAAATTTTATCCATGTCCGCCTTGTATGCAAATTTCAGAAGATCCGACTAGAAGTACATGAGTTATGCTGATGACAATGTCAAACGGAGGCTTTTTTAGCAATCAGATTCCACGAGCTCGTTTCGGTGCTTGTAAAAATACTCGAGCATATTGTATTAGACTATTCTTTTTGCAATGGTAATGAAATAATTATTTTTCTATTTTTTTTTTTATCGAAATGGAAACTGTAGACGTCTAGTATATTTCAGATGTGGTTAGGCGATCAAAGCGGCGTTTCCAGTAATTTTAATACTTAGGAATACATACCGGTCTGGTATTCACACAACACTACGAAATCTTGTCAATGTGCATAAAAAAATCTCCAAAACATTTAAGAAATGCAGAAGTTTTGTATTTGTATTGTATAGGAAAAATATAAGAAATCGTTGATCTTTCAATAGATTTTCATTGATGATTCCCAACCCATCAGACTAGTGAAGCCACAAAATACGTCAAAGTGATCCGTGGTGCTTACCCTACATTAGTTCAGCCCCATGTGGCACAAAAAACTTTTCGATCCATCTCATGAAATTGTCATTGTAAAGTCAGTGGATGTTTGACATTTCAGCAACCTGATATTATCAATGTCGTGTGTTTTCGAGCATGTTCACGAACGTTTTGGACAAACCTCGCGTATCCTCATATCAAAAATTAGGTGTGGTCTGTGTCCTCGGTTTGCGTTTATGTTCTGAGGTCGTTCTGTGCGTGATGCGGTTCGTTTGAATTTTGCAGAAGCTTAACATAATAGCAGCGCAAGGATACGATTTGTTTTAGGATCATCGGCATGAGCGCATGTTCCGACTAATTGTGCACAGGCGCAGTCGAGTCAGAGCATGCGTATTTCGTGTACTCTATATTTGGATCTTGAACAATTTAAAAAAAAATGGATTGCGCATGTTCGCGACTTTCTGCGCATGTCTGTTACCTATTCTAAGCATGCGCATGCTACATCTGCTTTGTTGCGTCACAAAGATGACGTTAGCTTTTTCGCCAAGTTGTACAAAGGAGATAACTTTTGTGAATTCCTGTTTGCTTTCCCACACACAAAGTCCCATTTGAAAACGGGTCAACTCTAAAAGGATAGAAATTTGCTCCCAAAAGGAGCGAAATCTTTCCTTTTAGTGTAGACCCTTCTTCAGAAGGGAGGAAACCCATTTTGACGGAGCTGCCGCCCATGACAGTGCCGCATCACGAAAACATACCTATATAATTTTGACCCCACTTAAACCCCACTTTTATATGGTAAAACTGGGGTTTACAGGGGTAAACATTATTTCCTTATTTCTGCTCAAAAACATAGATTGTGGGTACTCGTTAGAACCGCCTCGCCGAGGCGGTTCTAACCAGTACCCACAATCTATGTTTTAAGCAGAAATATGAAAAAAAATATCAGAATATGGTGAAATTTTCAATATATTTGAATAGGTGTGTTTTCGTAACGGTATCAGTCACCTTTACGATAAAAGCAGGCTCTTCGCATACTTCACTATAGTATGGTTTATTTTTTCATGTCCTTTGTAATCACTGAATCCATTCCCATTTATCAGTGATGCGGTCTGCTTGGCTGAAGCCAGCTAGCCTGGTCCAGAAAATTTCAACAATTCATCTGTTGTCATATATGTGTATCTGTTGCTCCAAATGGCCATTCTTTTCTTTTGACACAAGACATGCGACAGTCAGTATATCGCACCTGTTTGGAAACAACAGTTCTGTTAACTGTATTGATAGGAGATGACGCAAAGAAAAACAATGCGTATGTAGTGGTGTTCGAGAACCTACCCATTGCCGCAGAATGATCAGGTGATGGCTTCTTCCTAATTAGGTTAACCCTGAAATCGCGCAGCAAAGTTGTAGCAGATGACATTATATTTTTATTATTATTTTAAAGAGAAAATAAGAAATGACAATTCTTATTATCCCTGAAAAAAAAAAAAAAAAAAAAAAAAAAAAGATTTCTAAATGTCGTCTGCTGTAGTTGTGATTGATACGCAAATTTAAAGGTTGATACGCAAATTTAAAGAGCGCACTTACCCTTACTATGGAATAATTTTGGATGAAGTTGTTTATCAGGAGGACAAAATTCTTGTATGTATAAGACAGAATGCTAAATCATTACAAAATAGACCTCCACCCCTCACCCTCACTCGCTTACCCCGGCCTCTGTGGAAACAAAAGTGGAAAGAATGTGAACCTGCCAAAACACGGAAGTCGGGCATGAAGAATACTGCTATTGCATTTAAAGGTGACTTCCTAAATTTTATAGAGTTCCCTTCATTTTGTACAAGGGAGATAACTTTTGTGACTTCCTTTTGTCGTACCCCTTTCATCCCTTATTTTCTGAAGTGGCTCTTTAATTCTTGAATTTGGACTTTTCCACTCATGCAAATAGGAGTTTCAGGATAAATAAAAAATCGAATGACAAAACTTCTAGATCCAGATGAGACGGCTCGTTATGAACCGTCTCATCTGGATCTACACTGTTTGCACAGGTACTGGTTCTGATCTACCGGGCTGAAAGGGTTAATTATATACCAAACCCCTTCTGAAAAGGGGTCTATTCTAAAAGGAAAGAATCTGCTCTCAAGGAGACTCATTTTCAGAAGGGACATTACGAAAACACACTTATTCAAATATATTGAAAATTTAACAACCAAAAAAAGGAAAATTTTCAGATAAAAAAATCTGATATTTTTCATATTTCTGCTCAAAACATAGATCGTGGATACCGTTAGAACCGCCTCGCCGAAGCGGTTCTAACGAGTACCCACAATCTATGTTTTTGAGCAGAAATAAGAAAAATAATGTATACCCCTGTAAACCCCAGATTTTACTATATAAAAGTGGGGTTGAAGGGGGTCAAAATTATATAGGCGTGTTTTCGTAATGAGGTAAAACGATTTTGACAGAGGTGTCTCCCCTGACAGTGTATCCGTTCTCCTTAAGCCAGATTTATGCGCTAAACAAATTCGGATGCATAGCCTGATCCGAACACTTACTGTTTGCATAGCTTCAAATTCACAGATTTCTTGGCAGAGTTCTGACAATTAAGGAGCGGTTTTTCGTTTTCTTCATTTTGGAATAATGAAGGTCATGAAATTATTATTATTTCAGAGCTATTAACGCTCAACATTCTGTGTTAAACTTTTCAGCAGACGATATTTTGAAATATTTTTTCTTATTTTTCCCAGAAAACAGGCGTTGAAATTTCATGCAAATTGTCTCCTGAGATTGTCAGATTGTCTGAAATGTCAAAGCGTTTTTCTGGGAAAAATAGAAAATATCAATTTGAATTTGCCCATAGAGAAACGGTAAACGAGACGCATCAAACAAAAAATGCGCCTCGTCGCACACTCGTGAAACCCAGGCGCGTTTGTCACTAAAACGCAATACTGTAGACAATCATTATAAAATGGGGAAAACGGTACAATGCCGTTGTTGTCAATTAACCGTCCTCTCAAATTTAAAACTCAGACATTATGTAAATTCTTCAAAGGTTCTCTGCTGTGTTGTAGATTCCCTAAAAATGATTAGTTTTCCAAAAATTATTATTTACCACCCGCTTCATTGGCTACGACCAAATTAATCAAACTACGACGTGTAAGCTTACGCCGAAGATAGCTTTTGGAGTATCCCATATTGCACTTTTTCCACTTCTCGTGTCGCACTAACACTTCCGTTCAGTTAATATCACACCTCTAAAATCCGGGCTTTTGATTTATGGTACCGCAGAGAATTTTTAACAGTTCCGCAGCGATATTATTTTCCGTCGAGATTTAAAACCGGTGTATTTGCTAATCACGGCCTATAATTTACACAACAACTGCAAAACAGCAATGAAAAAAGAGCAGAAAGACAGATTAAATTAGAAATTAGTTTTGTCAGAAGCAATAACACACAAGAAAAGGCGTGGAGTAGCTCCGGTGATTGATTTGGAGATTGTCGGGTGGGTTAGAAAAATAATATATTTAAATTGTTACTTCCTTATTCTATATGAAGGAATTCTCTTGAGACAATTCCGGCTTGTAGTTTTTATTTTCTTGTCCTTTGTGATCACTGAGCCCATTCCGGGATTTTTGGAAATTCATAGGAGGGTCACTGATGAGGCCTAATTGGCCGAAACTAGCTAGTCTGGTCCAGAATACTTGACATTAGAATCTATTGTTTATTATGTCGATTGCAGGAAATTATCCAGGGCCCAGTTGTTCAAAGCTAACGATGTCGTTAGTTAACGATTCGTTAAAATTTACATCGAGTGATACGCAAATATGCTGAATTTTTTTGCTGAAAAAATGTGAGTAGCTTTTGCAGTGCAAAAGCTACTCACATTTTTTCAGCAAAAAAATTCAGAATATTGTAGATTGAATCCGCTAAAACAGTTAACGAAATGACCCTTAACGAGCTCGTTAAGCTAACGACACTTTGAACAACTGGGCCTAGATTAATACTTCTTTGAAAGAACGACATTAAAGTCAATATGGTATTTACAGGGATGGGTTCAGATGGAATTCAGGGGGGTTCAGTCGAACGCAACACCAGCGCCCCCCCCCCCCCCCCCCCCCACACACACACCTCCCCCAACACACACACATACACACACCCATTTAACTCAAAGTTTCGTTTTCATGGATATTTTGGATAAACTGAATAAATTTGGGCTACCGTATTTACCCTAAATATTCACACCCCTTACTTTTTACTTTGTACTCTTCAACAAGTCCATTTTATTACCCATGAATGTGTATATAATTGCTGGATGAGTAGCAAACAGTGTAGACCCTGATCAGACGCCGCGTTCTACTGCGTCTGATCTGGGTCTACACTGTTTGCTCAGGCTTGTCTTTCCGAATACGAACAGTACGCTAATATAATCAAATCTAAATCCCTCAGAAATCATCCTAGATCCAACCCTGGTATACCCCTCCCCTAGTTCCCCATAATATTCGTACTATGAAAACAGTGTTATGCCGGGGTCTAAATTACCTTGCAAACTTTCCGAACTTTGTAATTTATAAACCGTATTCAATTTGCTATTTCTGTCGATCAGCTACTGAATTAATCTGTCTAAATGTACTCTGGGTATGTAACCCAATATTTCCCATTTTCCTTTTATTATACTGTGAAAATGTACTATGTACATGAAAGAGTACCTAGCTCTATCTGAGAAGGGCATCTGGATATGTTTCTTATTTTTCCTCGAACTAATATATTGTAGGTACTCATAAGAAGCGCATCAGTGAGGCGCTTCTAATGAGTACCAAACATCTATTTTCGCGGAGAATATTTCAGCATATTTCATTGCTATAGCAAACACAGACAAGGAGTTAGACTACAAATTCTCACAACATTACAACACAATTATTGAATACAAACGTGAAAACTGGATTAACATTATTTCATACTTTCTTTGAAAGTAAGTAGGAGAGGAAAAGAAGACTAAGCAAAAAACTAAGCAAAGAGACAAAAGTAAGAAGAAGAAGAAGAAGAAGTAGAAGAAAGAGAAACTTAATACTTTTTCGTTGAAAAAAAAAATCTTATCTAGAGTTACGGTTAAGAGGTTTACATTTTCATCACGAAAACACGCCTATGTAATTTTGTCCCCTTAAACCCCACTTTTATATAGTAAAACTGGGGTTTACAGGGTATATATATTTTTTCTTATATCTGCTCAAAAACATAGATTGTGGAGATTCGTTAGAACCGCCTCGCCGAGGCGGTTCTAACGAGTACCCACTATCTATGTTTTGAGCAGAAATATGAAAAATATAAGAATTTTTATCAGATTTTTTTTTTTTTTTTTTCATTTTTGACGGTAAAATTTTCAGTATATTTGAATAGGCTTGTTTTCGTAATGACATAGGTATGTTAACGTAATGGTTTGCACGAAAAATCATGAAAAGTATATATACAATACATATCATGTGATGGACTAAGATAACAAAAGAAAACAGGTTAAAAATTTTAGAGAAGATACCTAGAAAATGTCAAGACTATTTCCAAGTGAAAAACAAAGAAAAAGTATGATATTGACAATACATCGATTTTTTTCATATTTCCAATAAAAAAAACAAAGAATTACTCTGACATGGAAAATACATCATATCCATTAAAATAAAAACGTCATTAAATTTAAGAAATATAAGCCAACCCGTACAAATAAAGAAAAGATAAAGAAAAGAAAGAAAACAAACAAACAAACCAAAAAAAAAACCCCAAAAAACAGTGCTGCTCCTATGGGCCTCTGGTGCCTAGCAACTTACAACAGCGCTGCTCCTATGAGCCTCTGGTGCCTAGCAACTTACTAACTCACTAACTAATTTAAGTAGGTAAGTAACTAACCAATACCAAATTTACATTGCCAGCTATGCACATTTCTTTCTTTTTTTTTTTTTTTTTTTTTTTTTTTTTTTTTAAATATCTGCAGTGTCGCTAAATTCCAAATGTTGAAATCAAGCCCTGTATGACTACGTTCTTGTTCTTCACTAGGTTAACGTCGACTGACATGACCCGCGAAACACAGCAACCACAGACATAAGGCAGGAGATGCTTAAGCAGTTAATAATAATAATAATAATTATTATTATTATAATAATAATAATGTGTGCAAAATAGCGCAGTAAACTGCCTTGCTTTTAGCTTATTTTGTATTGTTTAAGCAATTCTTGCCTAGTGGATTCTACATGAAGTCTTTGAACAAATCCATTTCCAGTTGAAGGGGTGTCTGGTTAGTTTTACTATTACCATCTTAAATACAAATTCCTGTACTTAATGTAAACAGAGTAGACCCTGATCGGACACCGCGTTCTGCGGCGTCTGATCAGGGTCTGCACTGTTTGCAAAGGCCACTTTTATTTTATGGGACGTTAGGCATAAATGGGTTAATAATAATAATAATAATAAGAAGAAGAAGAAGAAGAAGAAGAAAAAGGAGTATACTCAACAAAATAGTTAAAGGGTCACCAGTTTCATTTTCTCTTTGATTAACAATCAAATGCGACCCGTCAGTTGTTAAAACTATTCTGCGTGCAATACTGCTATTTGCAAGCCCATTTCAATAAGCTCAACATGTTAGCAATATGTTCAGCTACCAAAGTGTCAATGGCGCGAACATTGTCAGCCTAGAAGATTCTGAGAAAAATGGGAATTTCTGATAGAAAATATTTTTTACTCCAAAATGATGTTGTTTTTTTTTTGTTGTTTTTTTTTTGTTTTTTTTTCAGAATATCTGATTTTTTTTCTATTTTTATTCAAAACAATGATTGACCCTAAACACATTCTTGCAAGTTCCACTTTCTTAGGGGTAAAAGATGCACAGATATGGCCAGAAAAAGAGGCCAACCCTTTAAGAGGCTAAAATTGCCTCGCTGATTCCCCATAGACCGTGAATAATCTCTAGAGGGTACCTGTAGGAAAATGTGAGTATCTTGGTTGAAATTAAAGCTTTCTCTATGATTTATTCACAGTTTGAAGTCAAGACATTACTTATCATGTCAATTTTCCATTTTGGGGTAAAAAGTAGCATTTCCATTTCAAAATTTGTTATTGGAAACATAGATTGTAAGTACACTTCTTTTCGGGTTCCAGTTTAACAAACAGTCAATAACAATTCAATACCTTCAAAAGTTGCACATCTGGAAAATTGCACTAAGTGACCCTTAAATTATTCATGTTGCTTGGTATTATCAATCATGTCTCTTCGTACTTCCATTACGAAAAAAAGCCTATTCAAATATATAGAAAATTTCACCTCCAAAAACTGAAAATAAAAAACTCTGATATTTTTTTTTCATATTTCTGCTCAAAACATAGATTGTCGACACTCATTAGAACAGACAAGTTACCCAGAAAAACTGTATGAGGAGTTGCCCACAAAAAATACCCACCATCTGTCTTCAAATGCCTAAGTCGAAAAAAGGCGTGTTTTTGAGCAGAAATAAGAAAAATAATATATACCCCTGTAAACACCAGTTTTACTTTATAAATGTGGGGTTTAAGGGGGTCAAACTATATAGGCATGTTTTCGTGATGATAGTGCACATTCTGGTTCATTTTCCTTGGGAGTGTTGTGCGTCTTCTGGTATCTTGGAAAATGGAGGTCCACTTAAACCGGTGCCAGGGGACGTATGAAGCCATTGCAAACTACATTCCTCTCATATGAAGAGTCTGAATAAAACTAAGATTCCGCTTTTCGTTCTTTGTATCCAAGGGAAACTTTTATAGATGTATTTCTTCTCTATCATTACGAAAACAAGCCTATTCAAAACACTGAAGTGTTTACCACCAAAAAATGAAAATTTTCAGATAAAGATTCTGATATTTTTCATATTTCTGCTCAAAATATAGATTGTGGGTACTCGTTAGAACCGCCTCGTCGAGGCGGTTCTAACGAGTACCCACAATCTATGTTTTTGAACAGAAATAAGAAAAATAATGTATACCCTGTAAACTCCAGTTTTAGTGGGGTTTAAGGGGGTCAACATTATATAGGTATGTTTTCGTGATGTTTAGATGGATTTCACTACATTGTCAATTCGGGATACATATTAGATAAGTACTATGACTCTCTTCTTCCCAATACCTTTTGTATGATATTTCAATGCAAATTACCATCATGTCTGTATTGCATGTGCAATCGATACTGTTTAAACTCAAAATATAATATAATAACATTGAAATTAAATTTTTAAGGTGTCAAACATAAATAATCAAATAAAAACGGGAAACGATAATACCCCGCCATTATCGTGTCGCGAGCAGATAACTCTGTCAAAAAGTGACGAAACTTGCCTATTAGCAATCCAAACTAGATTTCCACAATATCAATGCACATATCAAGTTTGGTAATTTGCCCATTAGCAATCCCAAACCAGATCTCCACAGTATCAATGCACATAGCAAGTTTGGTGAAAATCCACCGAATTTACTCGTTAACCTCCGGAAACGAAAATACGGACCTACGATAGACGGACCGGCGGACGGACGGACGTTCATATGAATGAATACTTATGTGGTTATCCTGAGTAATTTTGATACTTATGTGACTATTTTACAGCCATATAAGTCGATTTTTAGCCACACAATTCAATTCAAGACTTTTATATGTCTACGGAATAAATCCCATTTTAATACATTAGGACTGCCCGTCAAATACATCTGTGTGTACGGATAGACGGATAGACGGACGGTCACACGGACAACCAACGTGAAACTATAATACCCGTCCACCGTCGTGAGGCGCTGTATAAAAATTGAAAAAGAATTAAACTTAAACTGACAGTGAAGTATATCTTCCGTTGGAAAAAAAACATTCCGGGAGTTTGAGGTATATTTAAAAAAAAAAAAAAAAATTAGCCCATACATGAATATATTCTACTTGTCAATAATTTATCATGTTATATTTAGTGTTCATGGTTATATTTATGTCGTGAAAATTTCTAAATATATGGTTCCATTCACTCAAAGGCATAATGTATTTCGATTGTCTTTGGCTGACCTCAAATAGGCTGGTGTTATGGGACCGACCTAGTTTTCCAAACAACTAGGTCGCTGGTCACGGTGGCACTTGGAAGGTGCACAAATGGAAGATGCATAAGCACGCGGTGTGCCTTAGAAGTGCCTCCATGAATGTATCAAGAAATTCAAAATCATTTAAAATGAGCAAATGAAACTATTTCATCAAATTAGTGTCGGAATTAACAAAATAAAAGAAGAAATCATGGGAATAAATGTAAATATGCAATTTAACACACACACACACACACACACACACACACACACACACACACACACACACACACACACACACACACACACACACATATAGACAGAGATGTAGGTACAGTTATCAGCTTGCAGTGTACCATTGATATCGGTTGCCGATAAAATATTAAAATATTTAGGCCTCATGGAACAGTCTAAACGTTTTTATTATTCAGTAGCCTAGTTTTATTGACCGGCGCAGGAATCGCGCCGGTCTCTTAATATAGCTTTGGATTTTTACATATGGGAGCGTGTTCGATTAGCTAACTAAGGACTTTTTGTATTTGCTGGGATCGTCGGTTTGTGACGATCCCGGCAAATATAAAAAATCTTATTACAAACTGTGTTATAAACAGATTAATATCTATTTTATTTTCATTTCAATCAAGAAATTTCATAAAGCTTAATAAAAACAAACATTAACTCTTTCGAAGCCAAATTTCAGACGACATTGTCGTCTGCTTTTCTTTTTTAACAAACTATCGCTTGCAAAGAAGTTTATACGTAAAGTTGAAAGACGGAATGTCAAACAGCGTAGATCCAGATGAGACGGCTCATATGGATCTATGCTGTTTGCAAAAGCCTATTATTATCACCTATGGCAGTGAAAGTTAAAGAATCACATTGTTGTTCGATTTTACCTGTTACATTGAAAATGTATTAAACTTTAGTATACCCTTGTCCCATACTTCTATATAAACATGAACAAAATTTGCGCCGGTTCTTAGACGTTTACGTCTAAATATTTTGTCTTGTTATTATTGCGATACCGAAATATGTAGGGGAAGGGTTGTAGCTAAATGCTGTAAGACCTTGTGACTAAACATTGTTGTAAAAGGAGCAATAAGATAATTTTATATTACACTACAACGTTTTCATGAATACATGTTTGATGCTTATGTATACATACATTTTTTTACTTTAAAAGAAATACATGTAATAAAAATTTTGCAACATGCCTAATGTCGTGCTACTAGGCATATCGGCCCGATAACTCCACATTAGCCCACTGGTCTAAAGGCTCTAGAGCCAATATTGAACTGCCCTGGCCGATATGCCAAGTAACGCGGCACTAGACATGTAATAACTTCTAATTAGCCAATTCTGAACTGCCCTGGCCGATATGCCTAGTAACGCGGGGCTAGACATGTAATAACTTCTAATTAGCCAATATTGAACTGCCCTGGCCGATATGCCTAGTAACGCTGCACTAGATATGTAATAACTTCTAATTAGCCAATATTGAACTGCCCTGGCCGATATGCCTAGTAACGCGGCATTAGACATGTAACAACTTCTAATTATACTACGCCGTTATCAAAAGTGCCGAAACCACCTATATTGGCAACCGATAAAATATTTTAGCGCCTTCAGCCGGAGAGATTGAATAAGCACCGCTAATTTGTCGCAGCAATGCCCTCGAACACTTCGGAAGTATGTAGCAACCTAATGAAATGATAATATTTGCAATCTGACTTGATTTTGACGTAATCAGAACCGAAATCATCCGACCATAAATCACCAATGATTTGCTTTCCACCGGGCCTCGTGAAATTCGCAACTATAGCTAATTGCATTATCGCGTGAAGTTTATTAAGTTTTATTGCATTTTACATCGGATTAATTACCGTTTCTCTTTCTCATCGTGTCTTTTTTGATACTCTAATCGATTTCTTTAAGAATTTATAAATTGTTTAGTTCGCTCGGAGGGGAAAACTCGCAATAAGAAAATTCTGAGACGTCGCTTTGGGTAAACAGTGTCATTTTTAAGCTATAAGCTTAAGCGGACAAATTGAGTTACAGAAGGGTATAGCTGTGAGAATCTAACACAAGAACCTCTCCGGGGAGTATCCTCACAGACATCCGTAAATATGAGCCGCAACGTCTGAAAACGCACCATCGGACGTGTGCGCTCAGAGAAGATTCAGATCAGACTGCGCAGTCGCGCAGTCTGATCCGAATCTTCACTGGGCGCATATTGGATAGCCAAGGATGCGAAGTTTCTTCACGCTGACAATGAAGACTCTCATCAGACTGCGCAGATGCGCAGGCTGATCTGAGTCTTCGTTGGACACGCATGTCAGAAAGTACACTTTCTCACATTCCGGCTTATATTGGCTGGTACGACCAAAACCGTCATGTCGGGAATATGGACCAGTATTACAGTGTTGTGAAATATCTGCTTGTGATTGCGATTTTGAAAGGTGCATGTGGGTGTTTAATAAAATTCAATATTACATTAACAAGTCTGTGTATTGTGTGCACCCATGTCTCTTCCCACCTACCCCACCCCACATAATTTTTTATACTGAAAATAGAGGTGTGCAGGGGAAATATGTCTGATTCCTGCAGACAAGACCGCAAATTATGTTGTCATTGTTTGCCGGTAACCTTATGCCATCACTTTAAAACAAGAAGTTGGTTGCAGTCAGACTTCCACTGATAAGGCGTTCATTATGGACATCACTTTCTCCGTACCAAGTTTGTTGTTAATGGAAAGGAAAGCAATGATCAGGAATCGACACAACTACAATCGATACAACTACCTAACACCTTCCGTCCAAGACACCAAAGGGAAAGAAGAGCGCACTTAAAGTAACGGAACCACAATCAAAACACTAAACAGAAAGCCAAAAGGACAATTTCTTTCCCAAAAATTGGCCAAACGGCTATCCAAAATAAAAATGTCACCAGGACATACATGCAAAGACATACAATGACGGAAATAATAAACCACAGCAGAAGCACCGCCTTGGAACGGTCAGTAAAAATTTTACTAGGGGCTTAAATCGATTTTACGTGGCCACAACCCTCGCCCTTAGTTCTGTCGTGGAATACACAAGACATTTGTTCATTCCGCGTGAAGGGTTTCTAACTCATCAGTGCAACATCTCTGAGATCATAAAAATCAAACGAATACAGAGATGAAACAACGATTAGGACTCGACAGCCAAAAATAACTGTAATGCTTGACCAAAAGAACACCAACAGTAGGACTCCGGTGGGTCCGACCAGAGTCAGAGCATCAGGCACCAACCGACTTACTTAAAAGTCTTTAGACCGGGCCGTCATAGAGTCTGAGGCCCGACCTGCCGGCGCGCAACCAAAATTACTGAAGCTTCCGATTTTGTGTGCTTTACAAAAAAAAAAAAAAAAAAAAAAAAAAAAAAAAAAAAACTACGCAACTTTCTAATGAAATCTGTAGTTTAAGCACTTCTGTAGAAATAACAAAATTATTAACGCCTTCTTTTACAACCATCAAATCATTTGTAATAAAGTACTGCAATCAAGTCTATGAAAGGTTTGGCAGATTTTTATTTTATAGTTCTTTTCTGGCATGTCGGTCATAATAAAATGACTGTTTTCATTTGGTCATAATTTGTTCCTCATACAGTCGACTCTCGTTATCTCGAAGTCCAAGTGGCACTCTCAAAAACGTCGAGATATCCGTATCTCGACATATCAGATTTGCAGAATTGAGGAAAAACTAAATCGAACAACCACATTTCTCAAATGAAAATATGTAATTTGACCCCTGAAATAAGAGATATATTGAAAATATTGTGGAAAAGATGAGGAATTGGAGCCATTTCTCCTCTTTTCCACAATATTGTGTTACCTGTTATTAGATTTTCATGTTTAAACGGGGGCCAGATTTTCACTTCGAGATAAGCGGATATTCGAGATAAGCGAATTCAAGATGACGAGAGTCGACTTAACTTCTTCTCGTGGTGCCTCAGAAAGGTAGTGCTCCGTGCTTTTGGCCTTTTCACGGTAACTTCGTTAACATTTTTGGTATGTTAAAACTGGTGAATTCTTTATGTGGTTATTCCAGACCGATCAAATTTAGAAATTCTATTTTTCGGGGCGGTTGCCAAAATGCCACCAGATATAAAATACCACATTTCGACCATCCGTTTTCCTGTTACTATCAACCTAATAACTACCTAACAAATAGTTCCTTGCTAACGCTGATAACGCTAAATTGTGCATTCGAACATTTTTGTCTTATACACTCTGATGCTTATAAATAGCGAATAAACTAACAAAATGAAAGAAAACTTCAAACTTTTGAAGAAATAAGATTTTAATCATATTAAGTACAATATGGGCGGACGAATATATAAAACGCGCCAGATCTAGACGCATTAACTTGAATTAATAAGAAAATACTGAAATGAATAAAATCTGTCCCTATTCTTGTCCATTTAAAAAAAGACAGGTCTTTTTTCAGTAACCGATATCCCCTATTCGGCTAGATTTAGTATTCAAGCTGCCCTTTTACTATTTTTTTTTTCCATTTTGAACTCCTTGGGGTCACAAGCCTAACTTTCTGCTCTCAGATTACATTTTACAAATAAATTTGTAGGCCTTTATGTATAGCTTTTTTGTTGTTTCAGCGTAAATCCCAGTCAGTTCTAGAGGCTTATAGAAATCAGGCAACCGCCCCTATCAGCGCTCTCAGTGCTTTATTTTATTTCATTTTTTTTATTTATTTATTTTATTTATTTTTTTTTTCACAAAAGAGCTTTCTATAACACAAACTCAGTTTTTTCTGTATGTAATTAAATATTGTTGTTACAACTAGATAGGTAATGCAATGTTCAGAGAAGCAAACAGCATCTGCAACTCAGCAAATATTTTCCACCAGTCAGACACCTGGTGTTTACTTCACTCATAAATTCAGTTGCAATTTTTTTTTTTGCTGTACCATCTCTATTAATTCTGTGACATGATTTAGTTTACACACACACGCACGCACGCACGCACGCACACACACACACACACACACATAATTTCGCCCAAGAATACAATATTGTCAGCAGGAAGTATGATGTAAGTTCTGGCTAATTTAGTAAGTTACAGATTTAATAAGTTGGTTTAGATGTAAATACAAATTATTAAATTGCATTGTTTAATTTCTCAAGATGCACTATAATACATACAGGTAAAATTCGAACATGAACGGACGAGTAATAAAAACTTCATATCAGTTTGAATATTCTGCAATAACTTGTCGCTTTAATGGCAGAAATCTATTGTAGTGTCTCACAAGGAGTGGTATAATATTATTGGTTTTTGCGTGATAAGCTGAACTGATTTAAGTGAAAATATTTTGCACACAATTTCTTCCAGTTTCCTTTATTTGGTAAATCTCTAAAGAAATATGGCTGTGGAAACGCCGTGTATTTATTCGCCTGGAAGATATTCCAAATACGTGTCCAGTGTATCGAAGATGCTCTCTATTCGACTTGAAGACAAATATTTTTATAACAAACCCCAAACTTACCCCAAAGGAATCATACAATTAGGATCTAGAGCTATCTGTACGCATGTACTGATCGGTCTTCGGTCTTCGGTATTTTTGAAGCGATATTACATGTATGGTTTGTGTATCATCACGAAAACATGCCTATATAATTTTGACCCCCTCAAACCCCACTTTTATATAGTTATATTGGGGTTTACAGGGGTATATATTATTTTTCTTATTTCTGCTCAAAAACATAGATTGTGGGTACTCGTTGGAACCGCCTCGTCGAGGTGGTTCTAACGAGTACTCACAATCTATGTTTTGAGCACAAATAGGAAAAATATCAGAGTTTTTTATCTGAAAATTTTCAGTTTTTGGTGATGAAAGTTTCTATATATTTGTATAGGCGTGTTTTCGTAATGTATCAAAATCGGAAAGTCACTTCAAAGATGGATATCATGAGCTGGATGCTCTGGTGTGATAGTAACGACCATTTTCAAAACAACAGACAATATGGTGACTGCATATAATGCGACCCGCGGACTGGTGACACAAGGGAGTTGTACGTGGTGGGAAGAACTGTACTGGTTGATTGTGTGGCATTTTAGTAACACGTACAGTCCTCCCTCTTAATCTGTGGGTTCCAAAATGGTGTCTATATTGATCTGTCTCCCTCCCTCTCTCCCTCCCTCCCTCCCTCCTCTCTCTCTCTCTCTCTCTCTCTCTCTCTCTCTCTCTCTCTCTCTCTCTCTCTCTCTTGCTTTGTCTGTAACTGAAAATCTCTCTTCTGATTAGTTTAAACAATCAAAGCACTGACAGCACTTGTAGGTAGATTGTCTCTGAGTGTAGACTGGGAAAATGGTCCTGAACGGAGACGTAAGACTCTTTCATTTAACCCTTAACTTCATGTAATTTAAGCAAACAGTGTAGTCCCTGGCGTCTGATCTGGTCTGCACTGTTTTCCAATGTCCCAGTCCAGGTTTTACTGTAACCCTCTTTAATATACTGCCGTGACAAGAATAGCGCGGAACCTGGATTCCTCTAACGCGCGGTTTGATTACATTGGTCAATGATAACCACATTAAGGAAATTTTGGCGTTTGTATACTATGGCACGACTGTAAATAATCGACCCAAAAACTGTAAGGTCTTTGAAACTGGGACATTTTGAAGATGCAGGCGGAGATCAACTCTACTTCACCTCTACTACTTGTTCTTGACCACACTTCGCTAAGTTAAGAAAAAAATGAAACATCGAGCGTTTTTTTTTTTTTTTTTACTTTTATCGGTTGCGTTTTAAATAAGCCTCCGGTGACAGCCTGGAACACTTTTTTTGCACCTACAGTCGACTCTCGTTATCTCGAATTCCAAGGGACTCCCTGAAATACTGCGAGATATCCGTACTTCGACATATCAGATTTGCTGAATTGAGGAAAAACTAATTTGGTTAACCACATTTAACAAATATATGTGTAATTGAACTCTTGAAGTTAGAGATATATTGAAAATATTGAGGAAAAGAGGAGAAATTGCTCCTTAGGAGCAATTTCACCTCTTTTCCACAATATTTTTACATGTTGTTAGATTTTCATGTTTAGGCAGGGACCAGATTTTTACTTCGAGATAAGCGGTTATTCGAGATAAGCGAGGTCGAGATAGCGAGAGTCAAATGTATTTTATTTACAGCATTGAAGTTAGAGATATATTGAAATTATTGAGGAAAAGAGGAGAAATTGCTCCTTAGGAGCAATTTCACCTCTTTTCCACAATATTTTTACATGTTGTTAGATTTTCATGTTTAGGCAGGGACCAGATTTTTACTTCGAGATAAGCGGTTATTCGAGATAAGCGAGGTCGAGATAGCGAGAGTCAACTGTATTTTATTTACATCTTTGGCAGATGGTGGCATTTACGAGGGTCCTGCAAAAAGTTTTGTCACTGGGTTCGGATTACTTCAGTGCTACGTTTTATCAAACATATTTTTTTACAAACCTTCAAAGTATTCCCCCTTTACTGAAACACATTTTTGTAACCTTTTTACCCAGTCGCGAAAAGCAGACACATAGTCTTCTTTTGGTAACTGTTGGAGACACTGATAAATAGCGCTGCCAAGAGAACTTCTAGACGTATACTTATTTCCAGAAAGCATTTTCTTAAGCCTTGCAAATAAAAAGAAGTCACAGGGACTCAGGTCAGGTGAATAAGGTGGATGGTTTAAAACTTTCACCTTTTCAGAAGCCAAAAAAGAATTAACAACCTCACACTTATGAGAGGAGGCTTTGTCATGTAAAAGGTGGACTCCTGACCATCCTTTGCTTGGTCGTTTCTTATTGTAAAACTCTTTCACTTTCTTCAGCACAGAATTCTTGTAGAATCGGCCAGTGGCTGTATGACCAGATGGACAAGGCGCTTGTACGACTGGCCCACTTGAATTAAAGAAAATTGCGTACAACATCTTTTTCGAACTTATGGTTCTCTTGGCAATACATGGGCGTTTTTTTTATCTTTTCGCTTCCATTGCTTATTATCAGCCCTTATTTGTGGCTCAAACATGTGCACCCAGGTTTCATCACCTGTTAGCAAGTTAGAAATAACCCGACTATTACAGCCTTTGTATGTTTTCAAAAGATCCCGGGCACATTTAAGGCATTGTGTCTTTTGCTCCTCAGTGAGCAAATGAGGTACTCACCTAGCGCAAACCTTTCTAAGGTCCAAACGCTTTTTCAGAATTATTTGCACACTGCCTTCTGATATGCCAGTACAACTAGCTATATCTTTGACAGACAATTGCGCATCCTGTTCGACCACAATCTTTACAGCAGCGATGTTAGCCTTGGTAACAGAGGTTTTAGGCATTCCAGGACGGGTATCATCTTCAACAGAAAATTTCCCAGCTTTAAAAGCTTTAACCCACCTAAAAACTGTGCGCATGAAATGGTCTGAGGTCCATATATACCACACAATTCATTAAATGTCTACTTTGAATCTATATTAAGCCTAATGCGGCACTTAATATAGCTACGAATTTCAGTCTTCTGGTCCATGTTCCAATGTAACAAGTAAATTGGTCAGTGTATATGACTGCATCTATGTCACTCTGAAATAACTCGGTCAGTTGGAAAGCAATTTGCACGAAATAAACGGGTATCGTTAGGTATTCAACACACCATTCAAGTGCAGTGAAGCATTTTAAAATATACCCGAGATAAAACTAAGGAAGCCTATTAGTGACAGAACTTTTTGCACGACCCTCGAACAAAAGGCTGGGTCTTGTAAAATAATAATTTTCATCTAATTAGCAGAACATTTATGACTAATCACAAGCTGGAACCTTCTGGAGAATTGGCGTAGGTCGTCCGCTACAAACTTTGTCGCATATTTCTTTAAAGTCAGAAAATAAAAAAAAGGTTTGTCTTCATGGCACTCATTTGATGTACCGTACTTATCGTAAATATTGGAACAGACACGTCTGAGCAAACAGTGTAGACCCTGATGAGACGCCGCATGCGGCGTCTGATCAGGGTCTACACTGTTTGCCACCCATCCAGCAATTTTTCGAGACAAAAACAGGTAGTTAGATTTAATTGTTCAGAGTTTACGACAAGTGTGGTAAAAAACTACGGTGGTCAAATATTCAGGGTAAACATGGTAAGTTCTAATTCCTTCTGTTTCTCCTGTTTCACAGATGCCTGAGGAAGCTCATCCAAAGCCCCTCTAGGCGAATTCAGCAGACGCCAAAAAAGAAAAATATTTCAAAATTTCGTCTTCCCAGTTTGCTAAGCGTTAAGATATGAAGCATTCGCGCAGGCTGATATGGGCTTTCGTTGCCCGCTTACGGACTCACTGGATATTTCAGAACATCGACAGAGAAATCCTTGATCAGCCTGCAAGGATTCATAGGCTGATCGGTACCCACGGTGTTCACAATATGGCTGAACGGTCATTTTCTTGCGTAAAGTCCCTGTCACACTGTCACGACATTTTAGGCGACATGCGGCGATATAGACGGCATTACTCGCTGCGGTCGGCCACGAATTTTCTAGCAGAATGTTTGACAAGTGTTTGTACGAATGTACCGCGATATCTCTTCGAAATAGGTGGACATACTGCACGAGACTCTTGCGATTTAGTACGGGTTTCTGCGACATTCCTTCGGAAATCTTTCGACAATTCTTCGACTTTATCACGAGTTTTCGCGGGTTTATAGGAGTTTTGTTGGATTACATACGAGTTTATTTGTTATGGCACGATATGTTATGACATTAGAACGACTTGCTACATTAGGACGATTTTAACGTCTTTAAATGATTTGATACGATTACAATGTGACTTCTGTAAGAGTTCAACAGCATTTTGGGTATAAAAAGGTGCGCATGAAAGAAGTGGTCATACTCGCGGCCTTTGTGGCTCTTGGGTTGAAACAACAAAAAGATAATCTTGAACCGACACAGAGGTTATTTCGAGGAGAGAGCCACAAAAGCCTCATGTATGGATTTCCACAATCTCTCTCAGGATACAAGAAATACCAGAAGTACAGTCGACTCTCGTTATCTCGAATTCCAAGGGACTCTCTGAAATACTTCGAGATATCCGTAGTTCGACATATCAGGTTTGCAGAATTGAGGAAAAAATAATTTGATTAACCACATTTAACAAACTGATAGGTAATTGGACTTTTGAAGTTAGAGATATATTGAAAATATTGTGGAAAAGAGGAGAAATTGCTCCTTAGGAGCAATTTCTCCTCTTTTCTACAATATTTTCCATCTGTTGTTAGGTTTTCATGTATAGGCAGGGACCAGATTTTCACTTCGAGATAAGCGGTTATTCGAGATAAGCGAGGTCGAGATAACGAGAGTCAACTGTATATCAGCAATTATCGATTAGTAGCCAGATGGAGTATTAAATACTCATACCATTCAATGAGAATGGCTTGAAGTTACCAAGGAATTTCCACTTCAATCGAACTTCCATCACACCACGGGAATGACTGGCGGGAAGTACATCACAACAAAAGACGATGGATCACTGAATTACAACTATTTCCGAGCTTCTTTAAAATAATAACATGAGTGTAATTAGAATCGCCTCGTTGAGGCGATTCTATTGAGTACACACAACGTTTTTCATGATAAGATTAGAAAAAAATCCCGAAATATTTGTTGTCTTGAGCTATCTGAAGAATTTTCTAGAGAGTCTAAAACGAGTTGAATCAGCCACAGTAAATGTGCCATCACGTTGGTCGAGTCACTGAAGTTTCTCCGATACTTACAGCACCGTATAAATGCAAGAATCGCCAGCAAATTACTTGTTGTAAAGACCGGTAATTTGAGCAAATTTACTAAATTCTCGCAATCTCTCGGACAAAATGTAATCAAATGTGCTCTTTTGGGGTCTTTCTTAGCAATTTGCGAAATTAAAGACAGTGCAACTAAACATTATTGGCGGAATTCACAAGCGAATAGCGCTCTATCGAAACTATTTAACGGTTATTTTCAGTAAATTGTTATCGACATAGCGAATCTGTCTAAGTTGTGTCCTAATACAACCATTTAAGAATATTCATAGAAAGAACTTTTTTGAAAGCTCAGAGACAGCTTACACACTGAGAGAGAGAGAGAGAGAGAGAGAGAGAGAGAGAGAGAGAGAGAGATAGTTGTTGAGTTGATGTATTACGGCCCAGTCAATCCATTAGAGTCATGTCGAGCCGGTCAATTTACCTAACCACACTTTTACTGGGCAGATAGTCTTCTAAGTGGTAAACCAGTAATCAGCATAAGGGAGAGATTGACCGTAGAAAATATTTCATGCCGCGATGAATCTCCACGAAAGATTAAAAATGTTGCTAGATCCCAAGAGAGAGAGAGAAAGAGAGAGAGAGAAATTTGACAACATCAAACAATAAAATCAAGGTCGTAACGTTAAAAAGTTTATGTAATGTGTAGCCCCATGTTCCAATCATAAGGTATGGCGAAAACAGGATTATATAAGGGTCTACATTAGAAGAGTGATTTTTTTTTTCTTCAGAATTTCGCAGTGTTTAAACCACGTTTTTAATGAGTACCCACAACATATGTTTTGTGGGAAAAAGAGAAAAAAATGTACAAAAATTATCTGATCTAAAGCTAAGAAGTATACTTTATATAGATGTGTTCAACTTAATGATTTGACGGCCGCCAGAGCGGTCGTTCTCTGTATTTGTGTTAGGAAATGCTTTATGGATTTTTTTTTTTTTTTTTTTTTTTTTTTTTTTTACTATTGATATGGAAATCGTGGCAGATGCAGGAATCCAGTTATGCGTTTGGGTCACCTCCGCCCAAGTCATTTCGGGCCCATTCTTAAGTCATTTTGGCTGCAATATTTATGATGTTTTTGGACTGACTAGAGTAATTTGGGATCCATATTTTTTTTTCCGTTCAGATTCTGTCTTCGAATTCCTGCCTGTTTTCACATTTTTTGCGGCGTCTGATCTGGAGCTACACTGTTTACTTAGGCCTGTCTGTCCGAAAACATAAAGTACGGCAATTTTATTTTATCAAACCGACCCCCACCCCCTCAGAAATCATCCTGGATCCGCCGTTCTAACAGGGTGGTGCTAGTGTTATTCGTGTTTTTTTTTTCTTTTTTTTCTTTTTTTTTTTTTTTTTTTTTTGTGGAGCCCTACGGCTACTCGCTACGGGGCTGTTTTCATGTTTGTTGTCTTATTGTGTCTCGTGGGTCCTGTCTAACATTGTGATCATCTCGTTTGGGAAGAGGGAGCCTTTCGTTGGTTTGTCCGTCGTAGTTTATGTCATTGTCATTGGTAGGCTATGTTCTGTGATTGTGGCTCTTACAGTAAACTTTCAATGACTCGAACACTGATGGCTACTTCACCGTGGCTGATTCGAACTCATTTAATTCTTCCGATATAACAAAAAAACAAAACAAAAAAAAAAACAAAAAAAAAAAAAACAAATATTTAGGGATATTTTCTTATCACGAAAATATGTGTTGTGTGTACTCTTTAGAAATATACCATTATTTTATAGAAAATTGAAGACATCCCTAAATAATCACCATTTTTGCCTCCTGAGCTGGCGCTATGATTAATCTTCAGGCGTAAAAAATAGCTGTGTTTCCATTAACATGCTGAAAAAAAAAAAAAAAAAAAAAAAAGGTCGGTAGGTAGGAGAAACTTTTTTTTATTATTCTATTTTTTCTCCAGAAAAGAACAGGGTCGGGCCTGTAATTTTATAAAAATGCAGGTATTTTGTTAAGGGTCGGTGCTTTACTTTTTTATTTTGCATTTTTACTGATAAAAAAAATAGCAGAGTCGGGTGTTTGGAACATGGTCGGTCGGGTTACACACAATGGAAACGCAGCTATTTTTTTACGCCTCAGTCGCTCGAACTACCCATATCAAGAAAAACATTTCATGGTCCCAAAGATGTTTGAGCCTTAGAAGTTCGATTGTAATTTTACTTGATACACAGTTACATTGTATGTGGTATATACAATAGGTATGAAATGAGAAGCAACGTGAGAAAACGTACTGTCTGTGATGTGCACCCATCGAAGACTCGAATCAGCCGCTATAGATAAAATGAATGGACAGGACTGTATGCTATTTGAGTCGCAACGTGAGACATTACGAAAACACGCCTATTCAAATACACTGAAAATTTTACCACCAAAAAATTGAAAATTTTCAGATAAAAATTCTATATTTTTCATATTTCTGCTCAAAACATAGATTGTGGCTCAAAACATAGATTGTGGGTACTCGTTAGAACCGCCTCGGCGAGGCGGTTCTAACGAGTACCCACAATCTATATTCTTAAGCAGAAATATGAAAAATGTATATTCCTGTAAACCCCAGTTTTACTTTATAAAAGCGGGGTTTAAGGGGATCAACATTATATAGGCATGTTTTCGTGATGAAACATACTTTGTCATGTGCGCCCAACGAAGACTCAGATCAGCCTGCGCATCCGCGCAATGTGATCAGAGTCTTCGTTGGCCACATGAATAAACTTTGCAGCTTTGGCTAGCCAAAATATGCCCAGTGAAGATTCTGATCAGACTGCGCGAATGCGCAGGCTGATCTGAATCTTCGCTGAGCGCACATGTCCGAAGGAACGTTTTCCGACTTTGCGGATCAAATAATAAGGTCCTTTTAAAGTTTGCTACTGCATACCACGTAATCTGGTTTTTATTTTAGCTTCTTTCGATCTTTTATTTTCTACGTCTTCCTTCCTTCGTTATTTCGCTCTGTCTCCTCCTGTCATTGTTTTGAAGAGGCTAAATGTAGTTTCAATCTTACCACAATTACCCTAAATATCTTGATGACTTAAGGGGAATGGGATAGTAGCCTCGTCCTACGGCTATGAGTTTTAGTTTTTTAGTATAACAAGAGTAAAATATTCCTCCATGACTATTTTTCTACACGTCATCTCCCTTACCTGACAGAAACTAATAATAATAATAATAATAATAATAATCGACCTTATTTATAGAGGGTAACACATTTAGTAATCTAGTACTAATCTTCCATATGGTCCTCTTTTTTCCTGGGTAGAAACCAGTACCAAGCAATGTGGATAAAGTCTCTTGCTCAAGGAAACAACACTTGCTGTTAGTGGGGATCGAACCCGGTACCTATCGATCTCGAGTCCGACGCTTTTACCACTGCACCACAGCGCTCCACAGAAACTCAGCCAAAGCAGAGAGAAAGACTTTCCAAAAAGACAGCATTTTTTTTTTTGTAAAATATATGGAAGAATCTAGTGACAGACGTCTGGCAATAGCACAAAGTCAGGAAAAGTGCTATTGCCAGACGTCTGTCAATAGCACAAACTCGGGAAAAGTGCTATTGCCAGACGTCTGGCAATAGCAAAATCTCGGGGAAATTGCTATTGCCAGAACTTTTTACGTTCTGGCAATAGCAAAATCTCGGAAAAAAACTGCTATTGACAGATTTTACAGGATTTATGGTGCCATCGGTAAGTTATAGCAACGCCTGAACTTTTCACGTTTTTACATCTAAGTGTTATAACCGTAAAAATGAAAATTTTCAGATGAAAACCTTTTTTTTTTAATTTATTTCTTTAGAGCATAAATAAGAAAAATAATGTATACTCCGGAAAACCGATTTTACTATATAAAAGTGGGGTTTGATGTAGTCAAAATTACATAAACATGTTATCGTTCTGTTAGTGCCTCTTTTATGCAGGCATACCGTAGGTTAATTGTGGCTCCAGGATTTTTTAACTATTTTGAGAGCAGGCGGCTCGATCGGACTGTTGTTCTGTCAAACCGAAATACACAGTATTAGCCTATAGTTTAAATATGCGTCCAGCCAAGACTCAGGTCAGCCTGCGCATTAGCGCTTACTGGTCTAAGTTTTCGCTGGGCATTCGATAGATAGCAAAACTTCAAATGCTTTTTCAGCGAAGACTGGTCAACGGTACTTATCCCATATATGAGCAGCCGACGTCTGGCAATAACAATTTTCTCGAGTTTTTGCTATTACCAGACGTCTGGCAATAGCATTTTCCTTGACTTTGTGCTATTGCCAGACATCTGGCATAGCATTTTTCCCCGAGTGTTTGCTACTGACAGACGTCTGGCAACAGACACTCCGATAATATATATCATGACAATGATGATTCACATATCGGTTAGACGGGTGTCAGTGGTGTGTGTGTGTGGTGGTGGTGGTGGTGGTGGTGGGGGGGGGGGGGGGGGGGAGGGAAAGGAGGTCTTACCTGTGTATACAAAAGTCACTAACAAAATATTTCTGTAGGGAAACAGGCCCTAAGTCTATCTAAAAAGTATTGAAGGAAATCCAATATAACTTGTAATGATATAGAGGAATGAGATTACCCATTCGTTGGCTTCAAAATGCCTTTAATCCCTTCTCGTGGTTTCTATGCAGTATTGTGATTACATGTATTAGCAGAGAAAATTTCATGGTCAACTGTTAAACAAGAAAGAGTTTGCAGTTGTTAGTAATTTGAGATTTATTAGCAGGACATATTTCATACTCAGCTGAGTTGAGCATGAAAAGTTTTTTAACTGCCTATTGGTTAGTTCATTCAATTAGGCGAACTGGAAGGCCTCAGCTCCGCCAGATACCAAAGGTTGAAAACGCAGTGCAGCTTCTCTAAAACAGTCACCTATGGGAAGATAGAAAATTGGCTTTTGTAGGGAACTGGTTGTTGTTGACAGAAATAAACATTTTGGGAAATTTTAGGAAGTCAGAAATTTTATTGTATAAGGAGCTTGCTGTTGTTAGGCATTACGAAAACATGCCTATTCATATATACTGAAAAGTTAATCACCGAAAAATTGAAAAATTTCAGACAAAAAATTCAAATATTTTTCATATTTCTGCTCAAAACATAGATTGTGGGTACTCGTTAGAATCGCCTCGCAGAGGCGGTTCTAACGAATACCCACAATCTATGTTTTTGAGCAGAAATAAGAAAAATAATGTATACCCCTGTAAACCCCAGTTTTACTATATAAAAGTGGGGTTTAAGGGGGTCAAAATTATATAGGCGTGTTTTCGTGATGGGATATAGAAATGGTTGCCCATGGCATAGTAGCCCTTCGAACAACAAGGTTAAAAAACTGATGATGATGGTGATGATGATGATGGTGGCCAACTACAGAACTTCCACCATTAAGACCACTCGAACACAGACCACTACGCTACTAAGACCAGCTTTTGCCAGTCCCAAATGTTTTTTTTTTTCTTTTTGCCATTCTACATAACTCCTGATAAGAAGGCGTATTTGCATCATATTTTTCTTATTTCTTTACGAAAATATATGTTGTGGGTACCCATTAGAAACGCCTCGGCGAGGAGCTTCTAATGAGTACATTTTTTTGAGAATTAAGAATGTAAGTATACTTTTCAGCTGAAAAAAAAAATCACCTTACCTAGTAAGCATTCTTTATAAATCTACAGCGGGCCGTTATCGGCCGTCAGCTAACCTGACGGGCCGATAACGACCCGCTATAGATTTACAAAGAATGCTAGTTGGGTACGTGGAGCTATGTTTTACACTTAAGATTGCCCCGCTAAAAAGAGTACCAAAGGTGCTCTTAAGATCACCTTTGGTACTGCCCAAAAGTGGTCTTTTACTGCCCAAAAGAATGCTGCCTTATAAAGAATGCTAGCTGGGTATGTGGAGCTATGTTTTACACTTAAAATTGCCCCGCTAAAAAAACACTTTTGGGCAGTACCAAAGGTGATCTTAAGATCACCTTTGGTACTGCCCAAAAGTGGTCTTAATAGCGTAATTTTACTGTATCTATGTTAATATGATGGGGGTTACTAATAAAGCTGGATGTGTACCGTATTTGCCCTAAGTACTCGGACACCCTTAATTCCTTACCATACTTATTCTAAAATGTGAACAAATCCACTTGACTATCTATTTCTTGTATCTAAAAGTTGCTGGAAGAGTGGCAAACAGTGTAGACCCTGATCAGACGACGCGTTCTGTGGCGTCTGATCTGGGTCAGGTCTCCCTGTCCGAGTACTTATGCTAAATACGGCGTTTCTAATTCCCTACTTTTTTTCCCCCTCCATGTGATGTAATGGAAGGGAAGCAATCGAAACACGGTCTTGGAACTAATAGTTTACTTATAGCGTTTCTTGGCGAGTGTTGATGAAAAAAGGCTCTGCCGTAGTTAGTTCGTGAGATGTACTTCACTGCCAGTGCGAGTCGAGCTTCAGATTTTTGCCACGCGGATGCTTCATATGTGGCAGATGAGGGGTTTAAGTCGAAGTATTTTTGGCTTCTTCGGCATAACTAATGGTCAGAAGTCTTAAGTTTAACCATACCTTAGACAATCGCTATTCGCCTACAACAGCTGTCAGTATTAGTCAGATATAATGCCTGTTTCCAAAAAGTGATCTTTTCACAAGTGAAATACAAAAAGAATGATAGTTTTACTAGTGAAGTTTAATGGTCTAAGGGAAGCAACTCAAACTGGGAGTTGATGTTCTTACTACTGCGAGAGAAACAACTGTCACTGGTTATCTTTCTTGCTACGCCATTCATGAACTATACATTTTTTCACTTCACTCGACGAAATGCCATATTCACGGCAAAAAAAAAAAAAAAAAAAAAAAAAATAATAATAATAATATATGAAATACCACTGGGCTGAGTGAGGTTCGATCCCACGACGGTTACGACGGCAGCGCCTAGCCCTTCAGAGTCAAGAGACATAACCACTGCACCACTACGCTAGTTAAAAAACAAGTTTCATGGAACAGTATTATGCTTATTTCTCTGAATGACCCGTCGGATAGGTTATATTTTTGGTGCGCTAGCGCACTCATTATACACAAGGAGAGTTCCTTGACTCTATTACAAGCGGATTACATTCCACCTGTGGTAGTCTGTTGATAGGTTCATCACTGATAGATGATGGCCGATTAAGGACACCATCGAAGTGTTCAGTCCATCTTTTCAAGATAGCTTCTTTATCAGTCAGAAGACTAGTTCCATCTGCACTAGGGAGTGGGGTGGTTCCTGAGCTCTGGGGGCCATATACTGTCTTAAGTGCATCAATGAACTTCTGGGGTCATTATTTACTGGATATATATATATATATATATATATATATATATATATATATATATATATATATATATATATATATATATATATATATATATATTCTTTTCTAAAAAAAGAAATAACAGAAGAAAGTCTCTGATCTCCGACCTCCACCAACGTCAATGAATGATAGCTTCTGCATGTTCTGTTCTTACGAAAACATTTTTATTTCCCAAGGATAATCTGAATCAGCGCGTTTTGCACATGCTTGAAGAAATATTTTCGCTTGGCCCAATTTTGGCTGTCAAGAAAAACAAGAGGGGTCACATGGCTCGCTCACCCGAGTGAAATAGCCACTGCAGATATGCAGATGTTATGCAACATTTTTCCAATCCTGTCATTGAAACTAATGGAAGGATCATCATTTGATCAGTTCTAGGTTTTGAAGGAGAAGACAATGTTTGTTTTTTTTTTTTTTGTTTTGTTTTTTTTTTTTTAAATTTCCGTCGATGGAGCAAGACGATTTGAACAAACTCTCAATCCGTTTCAACAGTAGGATCGACGTGAAATTTGATGGAAATTGGCTGAAGAGAAGTTTAGCAATATGATTTTATACATGTATACATGTATACAACATAGGGGCTGGGAAAGGGGTTCAGGACAACTCGGCCCAAAGACAAGTCGGCCCAGGACAACTCGGCCCATAAAAAAATCGGCCAAATTCCAGAAGACCACTCGGCCCAGAAAATCAGACCAGGCACCTCTAAATTTATTAGATTAATTGGATGGTGGCACTTTTGTTGCTCTTTACCTGATGAATTCAGATAACGAAACGATCACAAGCTAAAAAAGATAAATATACATATAACCGCATCCTACCCATCATGCACACATGCAATGTGCACGTAACTCAACGGTCTCAAATAAATGAACCACGCCAGTAATCATTTTCTTAAAAACTATTGACTTGTATTTATACAGATCATGTCGGCAAATAAAAGAAACTATTTAAACAAAAGTTGGCAATTTGTTATTGTTCAGACTTACTAATCATTAACCTTTGTCAGTTAAAGGATGACAATTAACATTTCAACTCTTAGTAAATTTCAGCGCTGGTCGTAAATTGATCAGTTAGACTAACATATAATTAAATCAAACATTGAAATAGTTTGAATTAAATAATTAAAGGGGATTAACCGCTGATTACTGATTAAAGGTGACTAGCCGCTGATTACCACCGTTCATGAAAGTCTCCAATAATTTTTCTTTTTTTGTTTTTTTATAAGTTCGTTTTTTTTTTTCACTTTTTTCCTGACTGAATCCAAAGAATTAGATGGATAGAAAGATAGATAAATATATAGATAGGTAAACAGACAGACAGACAGTCAGATAGATAGATAGATGGCCTGATGGGTGTTGGATGGATCGCACGCACTTTTATTTTCAACACTGGGTAAATTGTTTCGGTCTCTAACATTACGCTACTATAACCATCAGATGTCATTTAAGTTAGAGTATGTACTTTAGCGGATCTAAGACATCTGCATATGTTTTTGAGTCTGCTAGCGACAGCTAGCAGGCTCTATGCAATCGCATGGGGTTTTTTACTACGTCACAAGCGGATTTTCATCACCGCTATATTCATACGCGCACTACTTCTTAATCAGACGCAATGCGGCACTATTACGGCGAACTGAATGAAAAGCAGGGGAATTTTTTTTATAGCTTTTCTATTTCGCTAACATAACTGTAACTGAAATCGATTTAGATAGTGCAATTTGAAACATAGACTTCAAAATTCGGTGTAGTAATACACGCGCTACTTTTGTCAATCACCCCACGCCATCTTTGATGTTGTGCTTAGCAACGGAAGCTGAACGAAAAGAAAGTATCAGAATCTACTTATTCGATATTGAATATAGCAAGACATCAGGCATTTAATTCATTCCTCCTAGCTACATGAAATTACTGTATTCACACCTCAGTGACACAGAGTTGTCTGACGACTGCTGGCCCATTTATACGTTATGACCCTTCTTTTGTGGACATCGGAAAATCTCTTGAAAACAGAAAAGGGTAGGCATAGCTGGTCGGGCTAATCAGTTGATGCTTAGGTGAAGCACTATCAAATGACAATCAGTTATTAAAGCTAATCTGGATTGAACATAGCCATTTCAAATTTATTTAATCTGCTCGTCTTCATAATAAGTTGATAAAGATAAATTTATAAAAATGCACCAGAATAATCGTGGGGCTACATCAGGTGTTGAATATGTATGAACTGGAGCATATCTAGACTTGAACTTTGATAATTCTAGAAATTGGAAATTGCTGCTGGAGATACACTCATTTGGAATAATCAGGTGGTAAACTTCATTGGAAAATAAAGAGGTTCATTACTCCAATCACTGCATTGGCTTATATATGCAGATAATAAAATGTTTTTTTTTTTGTGAAGAAAGAAACAAAACAGAAGAGAAATAATTGTATTTAGTTTTTCAGTACATGGTTAGATTATTTATGTATATCTGTTTTACACAGATGCCTCAGTAAAGACCCATTCATATTTATACTTTAAAAGAAGTAGAATGCATTTCCATCTGACTGATTTTGAGAAATTAAATTGATAGTGAAAGCATGTAGTACAAAGTGTTCATGTTGGTTGTTTTTCAAGGAATAGTAAATTTTCTCACAAAGCCTTGTCTCTGAATGTAAATTTAATATTGGATGAAGCCACTGGTTGTAAGAAAGTGTGAAAATATGGATATAGAGCAAAATCCAGGTCCATCAAATCATATAAATCTAATTATGTAATTAAGTTAATGCCTTTTTTCGCGACACCGCCTTCTGAACAATTCAGAGTAACTACAGTTGCTATACTGGATGTACATTACTCTGTGGTGGTTCTGAATCTCTTTTAACTACACTTTTATTTAACTTTAACATGCGTAAAGTAACGTTATTATTTACCTGTATTATCAGTTAGATAACACACTTTTTGAATAAAAATTACTGGCATGTTTCTTATTTTTCTTAAGGAATATATGTTGTGGATATTCATTAAAAGAGCCCTACCAATGAATGACCTTCTAATAAGTTCCAACATGTTTTTGTGTTGAAATTATAATGAACTAGAACATGTGTTTGAACAACACTATGACCCCAACTATATGGTTTCCCTTAAACATGCATTGTCCATAATACTGAAACACTAAAAATGGCTAACTTCAAAAGTAAGAATAGGATGGCCGAAACATTCCCATACAGAACTAGTATTTTTACCGCTGGGCGGCGAATAAATTCCAACCACAGTTTCATCTGCCATCATAATGAGAGTAAAGCAAAATGCAATTGGCTATCAGTCAAGCGTCATCCAATCAAAATCGCGCTCTGAAAATGTCACTTTGTAGACCGGATTAAAGAATGTAACGAACACAAATAAGCGAATCTGAATAGAAGCGTTCATCATATCGATACTCCATCATGTGTATCGATACATGAAGCGTATCGGGATGCACCAATGCATCGATGAATCGTCCCACCACTAGGCGTAACTCAGCTAATATTTGGTGGACTGTAACCTCAAAACAATACGCCCTTCTCTACATCTTGGTCTAACTATAGCATAAATGAAGTTTCAGCTTGATCGGATATAAATTGTAGGAGGAGTTAACCAGAAACTAGAAGTTTAAAGAAATTTTCAATGGGGCTTAACTCTGCTAATATTTAGTGGACTGTAACCTTGAAACAATATGTGCTGCTCCACATCATGGTCTAGCTATAAATGAAGTTTCAGCTTGATCGGATGTAAATTGTAGGAGGAGTTAGCCGGAAACGAAAAGTTTAATGAAATTTTAAAAGGGACATAACTCTGCTAATATTTGGTGGACTGTGACCTAGAAACAATATGCACTGCCCCCACATCTTGGTCTAACTATAAATGAAGTTTCAGCTTGATCAGATGTAAATTGTAGGAGCAGTTATCCGGAAACGAAAAGTTTAAAGTAATTTTCAAAGGGCTATAACTCTGCTGATATTAAGTGGACTGTAACCTCAAAACAATATGCACTGTTCCACATCATAGTCTAACAATAAATGAAGTTTCAGCTTGATCAGATGTAAAGTGTAGGAGTTAACCAGAAACGAAATGTTTTCTGAAATTTTCGAAGGGGCATAGCTCTGCTAATAATTGGTGGTCTGTAGCCCAAAAACAATATGTGCTGCTTCACATCATGGTCTAGCTATATACCAAGTTTCATTTTAATCGGATGTAAACTGTAGGAGGCGTTAGCCGGAAACAAAAAAGTTTTCTGACGGACGTCATACCCCGTAAAATAATATGTCCCGTTTTTCAAACAGGTGTATAATAATTCAAAAAAGTATAAATGCAAGAGTTATGGTTCTTGCGCGCTGCATGTTGTCTAATGCTGATTGATATTTACATGACCTTTCTTGAAGATATCTTGATCAGGTTTCAAGTTATAGAGCGGACACGATTTTGTGACGCATAAAGTTCCAAGTGAAATAACTCAAAAAGTATAAATGCAAGACGTATGGTTCTTGTGCTCTGCATGTAAGATAATGTTGATTGATATTTATATGAAGTTATGTGGAGACAGCTTGAACCATTTTCAAGTTACAGAGTGGACAAGATTTTGTGACAGACGCCCGAGGGAAAAAACAATACACATCTCCCTACCCTAAAGGGAGGAGACATAAATATCAGAATCCTAGCTCAAGCGGGAGGGGGTATATTGCTTTTGGTGCAGATCTTATCAGCACTGGCGTCCCCATCCAAGGGTGTGTGTGGGGGGAGGGGGGTGGGGGGGGGAATATTTAGAACAGAATAGATTCAAAAACAGGCCTAACTGGCATGCTAGGTCCAATGGGGGGAAAAAAAAAAGCAAGAGGACCATGATGGTCCTATATCGCTCACCTGAGCAAACAGCTTTGCATACTTACTGTTTAAGTTTCAGCCAAGTTTACTGCTCTAAAATTTTTGTATAAATTTTATAACCCTGCACCCCAGTGGCCATGTTTTTTTCATCCATCATGATGGCTTGAACTGAATAGTGAAAGAGGATCACCAAAGGAACAATTCTGCTGTTATATTGAAATTGGTCCAGTGGTTTCTGACAAATAGATTTTTAAAATGTCTTATATAGATATATAGGGAAATTAAGCCCCACCCCCTAACGGCCATGTTTTTTGACAAATCATGACAGCTTGAACAAACTTGGTAGAGGGTCACCAAAGGAAATATCCTGCCAAGTTATATTGAAATCGGTTCAGTGGTTTCTGACAAGAAGATTTTTAAAGTTTTCTATTTAGATATATAGGGAAAATAAGCCCCACCCCTAGCAACCATGTTTTTTGACGAATCATGATTGCTTGAACAATCTTGATAGGGGGTCACCAAAGCAACATTCCTGGCAAGTAATATTAAAATCAGTCAGGTGGTTTCTGACAAGATGAATTTTAAAGTTTTCTATACAGATATATACGGAAAATAAGCCCCGCCCCATGAAGGCCATGTTTTTTGACGTATCATGAGGGCACAATCTTAGTAGAAGGTCACCAAAGCACATTCCTGTCAAGTTACATTGAACTCAATCCAACGGTTTCTTATGAGAAGATTTTTAAAGTTTTCTATATAGGGAAAATATGCTCCGCCCCTTAGCCGCCATGTTTTTTGATGAATCATAACGGCTTGAACAATCTTGGTAGAGGGTCACCAAAGAAACATTCCTGCCAAGTTATATTGAAATCGGTCCATTGGTTTCTGAGAAGAAGATTTTTAAACTTTTCTATATAGATATATTTGGAAAATAAGCCCCTCCCAGTGGCGGCCATTGTTTTTTGACGAATCATGATAACTTGAACAATCTTGGTAGAGGGTCAACAAGGAAAGATTTCTACCAAGTTATAATGAAATCGGTCCAGTGGTTTCTGACAAGAAGATTTTTAAAGTTTTCTATAGAGATATATAGGGAAAATAAGCCCCACCCCCTGGCAGAATTTTTTTTAGACAAATCATGACTGCTTGAACAATCTTGGTAGCAGGTCACCAAAGCAACATTCCTGCCAAGCTATATTGAAATTGGTCCATTGGTTTCTGACAAGAAGATTTTTAAACTTTTCTATATAGATATATAGGGAAATTAAGCCTCCCTCCCCACCCACCACCCGGCGGCAATGTTTTTTTGACAAATCACGATAACTTGAACAATCTTGGTTAAGGGTCAAAAGGAAAGATTTCTGCCAAGTATTAATGAAATCGGTCCAGTGGTTTCTGACAAGAAGATTTTTAAAGTTTTCTATATATATAGGGAAAATAAGCCCCGCCCCCTAGCTGCTATGTTTTTTGACAAATCATGACGGCTTGGACAATCTTGGTAGAGGATCACCAAGGAAACATTTTTGCCTAGTTATATAGAAATCGGTCCAGTGCTTTCTAACATGAAGATTTTTAAAGTTTTCTATATAGATATATAGGGAAACAAGAGGCCCACGGGCCACGGCTCGCTCACCTGAGTCACTGCAGACATGCAGATGTTATGCAACATTTTTCCAATCCTATCATCACAACTAATGAAAAGATCATCATTTGAGCAGTTCTTAGTTTTGAAGAAGATTATATGGGCCTGACAGTCAATGGAGCATGATCATTTGAATAAACCATCAATCACATTTCAACAGTAGGATCAATGTGAAATTTGGTGGAAATTGGCTAAGTGGATTCTGAAGAATCATGATTTTATACATGTAAACAGCACAGTGGCAGAGAAATATAATAAATATAAACAAGATGATGGCCATCTAAGATTTCCAATCAGAACAATTTTAACTACTGTTGATCTACAATTCACTTGAATACTTTCAATATAAATGTATATGGCCCATACAAATGCATGGGGAAGCAAATTTGACCTTGGAGGTAAAAAGGTCAAACGTCAACATAGAACCATCATTTTAGCAATTTTGGTAGCTCTCCTGTCCCCCATAATTTGTGCAAAGATAAGGGCCCAGGGCTTATTTGGTTATGGAGAAGAAGATTTGTAAAAATTTTTTTACCATTATATGGGCATGGCAGCCATTTTGATCAATGGACCATGCCCATTTTAGCAATCTTTCATTCTCCTGCCCAAGGAGGCTCTGCATGAAATTTGAGCAACACTGGCCCGAAGGCTTCAGAGGAAAAGTCATTTGAAATTATCAACATTTTTTCCATACAAATGTATGGGGCCCATACAAATGCATACAGAAGCAAACTTGACCTCGCCGTAAAAAGGTTAAATGTCAATGTATGACAATTATTTTAGCAACCTTGGTAGACCGCCCATTCCCGATGATATATGCAAACATTCAGCCACATGCCATCCTCGATTTTGGAGAATAACATTTTTAAATGTTTTTTTCCCATATAAATGCATAGGGAAGCAAACAACCTTGCCGTAATGTAGTAGGAGGAGAAATAGACCTGTAAAGAAAATATTCCCGTCGAGTGCCCCGACCGGGGATCGAACCAGGTACCCCTGGATCTCTAATCGAGCGTCATAACCACGAGGCTAAAAGGTCCGGACCAGTTAGACTGGTCATTTATGCACCCTATATATTTACATACATATTAATTATTTGTACTTCGCTTTGCCGCGCACTACTACAGTAAAAAGGTCAAATTTTAGCAACTTTGGTAGACCCTCCGTCCCCGATGAATTATGCAAAGATTCAGCCCCAAAGCATCCTCGGTTCTGGAGAAGAAGATTTTTAAATGTTTTTACCATATATGGGCATGGCGGCCATCTTGGTTAATGAACTGCGACCATTTTAGCAATCTTTTGTTCCCCCAACCTAAGGAGGCTCAATATGAAATTTGAGCAAATTTGGCCCAGAGGCTCCAGAGGAGATGTTATTTGAAATTCTGAACATTTTTCCCATATAAATGCATAAGGAAGCAAAATTGACCTTACCGAAAAAAGATCAAATGTCAATGCACAACCATTATTTTAGCAACTTTGGTAGCCCTCCCATTCCCGATGATATGTGCAAAGATTCAGCCACAAGGCATGCTCCGTTTTGGAGAAGAAGATTTTTAAAGGTTTTCCCCATACAAAAGCATAGGGAAGCAAACTTGACCTTGCCGTAAAAAGGTCAAATGCAATCGTACGACAAATCTTATAACAACTTTGGTAGACCTCTTGTCCCTGATGATTCTTGCAAAGATTCAGCCCCAAGGCATCCTCGGTTATGGAGAAGATTTTTAAAGGTTTTTAACATATATGTGCATGGAGGCCATCTTGGGTCAACGGACCATGACCATTTTAGCAATCTTTCGTTCCCCCACCCTAAGGAGGCTCCACATGAAATCTGAGCAAAATTGGCTCAGCAGCTTCAGAGGAGAAGTCATTTGAAAATGTTAATGGACGGAGGAAAAGTGATCACTATAGCTCATCCTGAGCAGAGGTCAGGTGAGTTAAAAAAAAAAAAGTCCCACCCCCCTGGCGGCCATGGTTTTTGACGTATCATGACGGCTTGAACAATCTTGGTAGAAAGTTACAAAAGAAACATTCCTGCCGTGTTATATTGAAATCGGTCCAGTGGTTTCTGACAAGAAGATTTTTAAACTTTTCTGTATAGATATATAGGAAAAATAAGCCCCGCCCTCTGGTGGCCATGTTTTTTGAGGAATCCAAATGGCTTGAACAATCTTTGTAGAGGATTACTAAAGGAACCTTTCTGTAAAATTATATTGAAATCGGCCCAGTGTTTCTGACAAGAAGCTTTTAAAAGTTTTCCATATAGATATATACATGTAGGAAAAATAAGCTCCACCCCCTGGCAGCCATGTTTTTTGACGAATCCAGATGGCTTGAACAATCTTGGTACAAGATCACCAAACAAACATTCCTGCAAAATTATATTGAAATCGGTCCAGTGGTTTCTGACAAGAAGATTTTTAAAGTTTTCTATATAGATATAAAGGGAAAATAAGCCCCGCCCCCTGGCGGCCATGTTTTTTAACAAATCCAAATGGCTTGAACAATCTTGGTAGAGGATCATCAAAGTAACACTCCTGCAAAATTATATTGAAATTGGTCATACTTTACTGGATGTATTTGGCCAGACAGTCACGAGCAAACATTGTAAACCCCCATGAGATGCTACAAAATGCGGTGTCACATCAGGGGCTAAACTGTTTGCCACCCATTGAGCTATTTTTAGACAAAACATTCGGTAGTAAATTGTACTTGTTAGCTCACCTGAGCGCAAAGTGCTCATGGTGAACTATTGTGGTCAGTCAATGTCCGTCATGCGACGTCAACAATTGATTTAAAAGCCTACTCCTACACCCCTGGGCAAATTGACTCGATACTTGGTAGGAAGCATCGGGGTGACTTATACATCAAAATAGCTAAAATCATGCCGATCGGAAATCCAAGATGGCCGCCATGGCAGCCATCTTGAAAATCTATTTTTCGCTTCTTCTCCTGAACGGAAAGGCCAATTGACTCCAAACTTTCTAGGAAGCACTGGGGTGACTTGTAGATCAAAAATAGTTAAAATCATTCCAAACGAAAATCCAAGATGGCCGCCATGGCAGCCATCTTAAATCTATTTTTAGCTTCTTCTCCTGAACCGAAAGGCCAATTGACTCCAAACTTGCTAGGAAGCATCGGGGTGACTTGTAGATCAAAACTAGCTAAAATCGTGTTGATCAGAAATCCAAGATGGCCACCATCTTGAAAATCTATTTTTCGCTTCTTCTCCTGAACGGAAAGGCCAATTGACTCCAAACTTGCTAAGAAGCATTGGGGTGACTTGTAGATCAAAAATAGCTAAAATCATGCTGATCGGAAATCCAAGATGGCCGCCATGGCAGCCATCTTGAAAATCTATTTTTCGCTTCTTCTCCTGAACCGAAAGGCCAATTGACTCCAAACTTGCTAGGAAGCATAGGGGTGACTTATAGATCAAAAGACGCTAAAATCATTCCAAACGGAAATCCAAGATGGCCACCATGGCGGCCATTTTGAAAATCTATTTTTCGCTTCTTCTCCTGAGCCGAAAGGCCAACTGACTCCAAACTTGGTAGGAAGCATCAGGGTGACTTGTAGATCAAAAATAGCTAAAACCATGCTGATCGGAAGTCCAAGAGGGCCACCCTGGTAGCCATCTTGAAAATCTTTTTTTCGCTTCTTCTCCTAAACCCAAAAGCTAGTTGACTTGAAACTTGGTAGGAAGCATCGGGGTGACTTATAGATTAAAAATGGCTAAAATCGTTCTGATTGGAAATCCAAGATGGCTGCCATGGTGGCCATTTTGAAAATGTAGATTTTTCACTTCTTCTCCTGAATCAAAAGGCTTATTGGCTTTAAACTAGGTAGGAAGCATCAGGGTGACCTGTAGATCAAAAATAGATAAAATCATCCCTATCAGAAATCCAAGATGGCCGCTATGACAGCCATCTTTAAAATCTATTTTTCGCTTCTTCTCCTGAATTGAAAGGCCATTTGACTCGAAACTTGGTAGGAAGCTTTAAGGTGACTTGTAGATCTAAAATAGCTTAAATTGTTTGGATAGGAAATCCAAGATGGCTGTCATGGCGGCCATCTTGAAACTCTTTTCCTTTCACTTATTTTCCTGAACCAAAGGGCCAGTTAATTTGAAAATTGGTAGGAAGCATCAGGATGACATGTTGATATAAAAATAGCTAAAATCCTTCCGATTGGAAATCCAAGATGGCGGCCATCTTGAAAATCTATTTTTCTTTACTTCTTCTGAACTAAAAGACCATTTATTGACTCGAAACTTGGTAGGAAGCATCAGGGTGACTTGTAGATCAAAAAATGCTCAAATGGTTGCGATAAGAAATCTCAAATTGCGGCTATGGTGGCCATCTTGAAAATCTGTTTTGAACTTTTTCCCCTGAACCGAAAGGGCAATTGACTTAAAGTTCATTGGAAGTATCAAAGTGACTTGTAGATCAACAGTAGCTAAAAGTCATTCTGATTGGAAATCCAAGATGGCTACCATCTTGTTTATGTTTATTATATTTCCCTGCCACTGTGCTGTTTACATGTATAAAATCATGATTCTTCAGAAACCACTTAGGCAATAGCAACCAAATTTCACATTGATCCTACTGTTGAAATGTGATTGAGAGTTTGTTCAAATGATCACGCTCCATTGACTGTCTTGCCATATATAATATTCATCTTAAAAATTAAGAACTGCTTAAAGGATGATCTTTTCATTAGTTGCGATGACAGGATTGGAAAAATGTTACATAACATCTGCATATCTACACTCACAATGCTACTCAGGTGAGTGGCCCGTGGGCCTCTTGTTCAATTTTAAATAAAGTATGGTAAGGAGTTGAGGTGAGTAACCGGCCCAGAAATCAAATTTTGGGTAAGGTGTTCACATGCTGTGTTTAAAGGAGTGTAGATATTGATGTAGTGTATGTACAAGAATCTCAGACATGTGACAGACTATTGAAGCGATATATGAGCCTCTTCATGGGATAAAAATCTTATGCCATATGCGAACAACAAAGACACGTGGTTTTTGCTATGCGCAGTCTGATCAGCACCGTTGTTGTTCGCTGTCTAGACAGTAAACAACCTATCAAAACTTTCAAGACTAGCTAATCTGGCACAATGGCCGAGTTAGCCAGTCTACGGCTGAGTAAGCAGGTCTGAGTCTTATTTGGTCGAAAACCTCGAAGACAGGTTTTTCATGTCGTTGCTTATATATTATCTGTACTTTGACAAAGTGCAGGGAGACTTTGTAGCGGCATCACACAGTGCTAAACACAAGCTACAATTGGATTAATTAACGCATAATTTTACTGCAAGCATATTTTATTTTCGGGCTTCAGAAGGGGGAAAATAGGACCTTATGCACATACTCCTTTCAACTTCTTAAACCTCATTGAAATATATTTATATCGGAAAGATTATTAAATCCAGAAAATAGGAGCTAAATTTTGCAGTAAGGAGGGTGTACATGCCGAAAAATTGTTATGCCATGAATTATACAATTTTTGCTTAAAGGATCTGTTTTAAGGTCTTTGTGAACATGTCGCTTTGCGACAAATGTCTTATATTGAATTAATTTTCTCCGTAACACATTATCCAAGTTGATAAAATAATATATAGAGGCTGTTGCATTATGTGAGGGATTTTTACAGATCCCTCATTTATTATTCGGAACTAGCGAAACTATTTGGAACTAGCCAAATCAGTGGAGAACTTCACATTCATCACAAGGGCAGATAACCTAAGGCGAAGGACAAAGTCTTTGGTGTGATATTTCAAGGAAGGCTAGTACTCTGTATCAGCCAATAAAGTCCAAATTTTGATCAGCCACTTATTTGGAAATTGTTATGAAGCATAACTTTACCTGGTTCTAGCCAAATGACTATCTGATCAATTGTGCCAGCTTTAGTGTTCAGACAACAAAATTCACTTGCCTACACCTATATGCTTATGTATGTGCAGAGTTGGAGCATGGGCATGTCACTATGACTTTGAGGATTCAAAATGTTCTTGGTATTTTTGCAGCTAATAAAAATTGTCCAGATAGTTGAGGAGTGTGGGTAAAAAATATTTCAGTCATTATAAATAAAGATAAAGAGCCTTAAATAAAAGGTTGCATATAAGAATTTAAGAAATAGACAACATAAGCTGTGTAGGGCTTTTAATGCTTATAAGTTCTTTCAACAGCTAGCCCTACTGGGATGTCCAACAGAACCATGATCAAAATCAAGATTTGTGATCTAGTTTGCTAAGTTTTTACTATACATATGTGTACAGTATAATAGTTACTGTATTTTTTAAGTCTAGTCCCATATAATTCACATCTTAGAATTTTTTGCTGTTATTATTTAGCCCGGTTTCATGTATTTTCACGTTACTAATGGTAAAACGTTTCATCATAACTACTTACAGAGACAAATGCTGAAAATAATTCTGAAGTCATCTAAATTATTATCTGAGCATTTATTTTATGTACAAATAATGCAGTTCTTTGGATTTGATTTGTGAAAGCATTTGTGTAAACAAGCCAACCATGTTGCCGCCGTTTTGAACCAAAAGCCATGTAACTTCGCGTTAATTAAATTTTTGGCAGAAGATCATCATGTAATTGTAATGTGATTTTTGCAAATTTTGGCCATTTTCAAAATAAAGTACGGATACCGTATTAATCCGCCTATAAGACGATTTGTTTATAAGACGGGGGCTGTTTTTGGGCCCTTCCCAGGCAGGATTTTGCTTTTAATTAATTATAAGATGGGTTAAAAAAGTCGCCTGTCGGAGACATTCCCTGCCACTCAGAAATTCCTAAAGTACATGAAGACATCGGCGATGATTGGTCAGATTTGTAAGTGAATTTATCACAGAGCAGGAATTAAAAAAAAACTCCCAACACCACTTACAAGCATGCATACCGTATTTAACTGTGTATAACACGCACCTTATTTACCCAGAAAACGTTTATAAAAATCCGATGTGTATTATTTATAGGAACACCAAAATTGGGACAGAAATCACCAAGATAATCGGTCGCGAAAACTCATGACATTCACGATCGCCCGTTAAAAATGCGAAATAGAATGATTGCTATAAGATATTCATGATTTTTTATACCTATCTCGCCCATACCAGGGTTCTGGCAGCTCAAAACAAGCAACTCGATCTGATTTGTAGTAATTTGATATCCTTTTCATGTCCATGCTTTTTTTGTTTACGCTTTTTTATTTTGCTGATCATGTGATCTCTTCAAAGGGAAACTACTCAAACAGGCATATGCATATGAATCTGTATTGATTACCGGACTTTGACAAGACTCAACCGTTACTTGAATAAATCAGCCTGCACAACTGATTTATTGTAGTTCAAAATAGGAAATAAATTTGGTAGAACATAAATATTGGCACGAACGATCATACATTGAAAAAATAAAAAAGTATTTAAGTTTATGCAATTATTAAAATTATTGATAATAAACAAAACCAACTGGGCTTTTGAGGTAGGTAGATCGGTCATTTGCATTTTATCTTTTATTTTCTTACCACCCAGCTAGCATTCTACGTAAATCTACATCGGGCCGTCATCGGCCCGTCAGCTACCCTGACGGGCCGATGACGGCCCGATATAGACTTACGTAGAATGCTGACTGGGCATATGTTTATCTTTTTTTTTTTTTTTTTTTTTTTTTTTTTATTTAAACTTTTCTTCCAACTTACCAAAAAAATTGTTTGAAATAAACAATGTTTATGATAAAGAAAATCAAACTACCAGCATACATCTGTGCACTTAATTGGTTAATTGGCAGTCAGAATGACAACTAGTCGACTTTAGTTGTTGTTTGCATTGCCCTGAGGCACTGAGTTGATAATTTCACGTCTCAGTTAAGAAAGTGACACAAAGAAGGTGTTAATTATGAGAACACAAAAGAAATAACTACATTTTTATTATCATAGCGTCTGCAGTGGGGAAGCAAAGAACTGCCTACACTACATCAAGTTGCCTGAGGCCCATGGTAACAGAGCTGCACAACGAAAATTCAGTTAGCATTATCGTAAATTCGGCCTGTTTCTACTCTAAACCTTCCGAGTTCGGCCATTTTCGACTCAATCCTAGTGAAATTTGACACTTAGTATCTGGTAACTTAGTAAATAACGCACAGATAAATTCTTCGTGTTTTACATAGAACATCTCTTTTTTTTATTTCAAAACTATTTAGCAAATATTCAGTGCGTGTTATACACGGGTGCGAGTAATACACAGAAAAATTCGGTACTTCACCTACAAAATTACCTTGCTGCTATTTCTGTCAAGGGACGAAGGTAAACATTATATCCTTCTACCGGTTTCGAAGATCGGCATTTTCCGTGACCACGTGGCACCACCGGACTTTGCCGAAAATACCGATATTGCCAAAGATCTTGATTATAAGATGGGTCTGGATTTTTGGGGGCTTTTTTTTTTTTTTGGAAAAATCCCCGTCTTATAGGCGGATAAATACGGTACCTTAGATTTGATATTTTCATAGAAAAAATAAGTTAGTCTTAGCTGTAAAAATTGATTTAATAGATATAGGTGTAAATGTCATTAAGGACTGTTATCACCACGGTCAATATATTTCTTTTCTAAGCGGAAATCACAAATCAACAGTGTATTTCTGAAAACAAACCTTGCCCACTAAAGCGGGACTTTGTATTTAAAACATCCAGCAGGTAGGTGGCGCTGCCGTTTATTTTCATTGAGAAATCAGTTTAACGCAATATTGAATTTAACGCGAAAATACATGGAGTATATTACTTTTATTCACACAGACTATTTAGGCTGACAAAATTAATCAGATAATTGATTAACTGATCTATAAATTCCACAAAAATGATTATCATTACAGATGTCTTATAATCAATGAGACGCCACATTTTGCGGCATCCCATCTAGGTCTACACTGTTTGCTCCGGCCTATTTGACCAAATACATACAGTAAAGTATAACATGGGAAGAGTCCTGCTCAGACAGACAAGTAAATTGACCAAATCATTTGTGATAAATAATCGATCACAATGACAGGAGTGATAATCGACCAGATTAGCCAGCCTTAGAGTCTATTTATACATTGTATTTGCTGTATGATGATTCTAGCGAATAAAAAGAAAAGAAAAAAATGCAACAATGTATCCATTTAAAGATACTGCCTCCAGATTTGTGGGACTTTTACCCAATCCGATCACATGATGAACAGGCCCTGCCTAAGGCAACTCTGCCCTGGAAACTATAGGCAGCCCAACTACTTCGCTGGCCCCGATGGGCGGGGGCCGTGGTCTGTGGGTCGTGATTTCTGAATACCCGATAATCAGTGCACGCCGGTAATAGGTACCAAGTTACGCTACACTACCAGTCACAGGAGCTTGACATTGGATAATTTCTACTTATAGGGCCTGTCCTTCGAACCTTCGATTATTTCATAATCGTAGGGACAGGCCCTATAAGTAGAAATTAGCAAACGTCAAGCTCCTGTGCTACCGGTTGCCTACATGAAATGCACTTTACGGCATCAGGAATTTTGCTGAAGAACTGAACAAGTATCTGTTGTTGTTTTTCGCGTGCGACACACCATGAATTTCAAAAATGCAGGTAAAAGAAGCTTTCATGTCTGTAGCCTCGCGAAAAATTAACTGTTCGACAGCCGGTAGATTCTAGTAAACAAGCTGGTTGTCATACGACAACACACACAGTTGTCGCAACACCCAGAAGGTCGGAAACCAGACAAGATACGTATCGCTGAGCACTTTCATTGGCTGACTGACATCACATGTCTCAGTCGAAACACTCGGTGTTATTCGTTTTAATCATTGTGACTTTTCAGGCCACGGCAAGGGTCCGTACACACAATTCTGTTCTATTCCATACGTGTTATCATTTGACGCCACCGTCGTGGCTGCTTCTTCGCGGCTGCTTCTTCGCAGCCACGTGGCGGTGTCGCTACAAGAAAATGCATCTGTATTATTGCAAGGAAGTATCCATCAAAGAGATGGGATATTTAGTCCTGATTCAAGAGGGCGTCATTGCCTACCATGTTGTTTAGTATTATTGGTGAAAGCTGTACAGAAAAGGATCTGTACCAACAAGTTGAATGTCAACAACATGAATGAAATTCTGTTTGCAGGAGATAAATTATACAAGTATGCAAAAAAGAATGCCAAGACATATCATGACTATTTAGTGCCATCTTATTTTTCACTTGACAACCAGCATTATCCCTTGAAAGTGAAAAAAAAAAAAAACAAAAAAAAAAAACAAAAACAAAAAAAAAAAAAAACACATTTTCAGGAAATTTAAATATCTTATCCTTAGTGGAGTATCCTTTCCTTGATTTAGAGACAGGACTCGCTATGACTTTCTCATTCAACCCATATGTAGTCTTCATTTGCAACGGCTTTTCTATTGCATTATTGGAACAAGGTGACTGTTTCTACCTTTTTGAGTCACATGCAAGAGCTTCAGATGGAATGCCAAATGTTAATGGCAAAAACATTTTGTTAAAGAAAACAAATATAACTGGCATTTTCCTTACAGTTGCGTAGATTGTTTAGTTTTGATAATTCCTTTACTACAACAGCGGTGAGTCAGTTTGATTTGCATTCGCTCTGTATATCTCATGTTTGCAGGGAGACCATAAAATGATACCAATGAGCTGGGTTTCAAATTTGTGACATAACTACCTATCCTCCTTTACAAGAATGTATTTCATTTGAGTTGTGTCCATCACGGCCTTATGCTTCCTCCCAGCTTGCTGACAGCTTAAATGAACACGGTTCTGCATTACTTGATTCACCCCTTATATGTGAAGAATTGCAAACCTCCCTGAATAAGAAACTTAAGTTAAGTGACACATCAAAAGATGGTTTGAGCAGTAAGAAATTTAAAAACAAAGAAAGTGCTATAGTCACACAGTTTCACAAGTTGGTGTCTTGTGGTCCCCAGTACATATGTACAAGTTGTTGTCAAACATTTTTCAGACATTCTGATGTTAAATTTGATATTCAGGGTCTAAAGCCCGAGATGAAAAGACTCTGTACATTAGGACATAAAAGTGTGGAGGATAAGGAATGGATCTGTCAACAATGTGCTAATAGTTTGAAGAAAAATAACTTGAACAAATATCTTCCTTTTTGTCAAGCCCGCTTGCGCTGAGCAAGACATAGTCACCATAGCTGCATTTAAGTGTATATTAGTGAGTCCATCCGTATTTGTCCATCCTAGCTAGAAAATTTGCATTCAGAATCATCTTTCAGTGTAGTTTGAAATTTCTCCAAGACTTGGCCTTGAGGTCAGATTTGTCAAGGACATGCACTTACCAGCAGAATTTAAGAGTTTTTAAAGAAAGTCTTCTATTCAGGAAGTGCAATGCCCAGATGCTTGATATATTCCATAGAGCTCCATCTTATCGTATAGTATTGGTAGCATTGGAATGTCGTCTATCTTCTTTGCATGTATTGTGTAAAATTGCATAGAAGATACACAGCACTCCATTAGTACTTTACAAGCTAGCAGACTCTTAGGACTATCAGTCCTTTGATTTATTCATTAGGTATACAGGTACAGAACAATAAAAGTACCACCATCCAATTATTTTTAATACATTAAGAGGTGCCTGGTCTGATTTTCATGGACCGAGAGGTCTTCTAAAGTTGGGGCGATTTGGGCCGAGTTGTCTTCCGAAATTGGGACGACGTGGGCCGAGTTGTCTTGGGCCGACCTTTTTATGGGCCGAGTAGTCCTGGGCCGACTTGTCTTTGGGCCGAGTAGTCCGTAATTCAGGGAAAGATAACTCTCGCAGAGTAAAATTTTGATTCTAACTTAAAGTTTTTGCTACTTCGATCATATATCATAAGTTTTAGACACTTCAGCTATTTTTGTCTTTGCGTGTGTGTGTTCATTGCTCTTCAGGGTTATTCTTTTTATAATCTATCTTTGTCAGAACGCAGGGACTTGCCAAGCTCTCATCTTTATTGAATAAGTAAAGAAATGATGGCAGAAGAGGTATTTCAATTGGTGTTAGCACTCCCACTAATGCTACACAAAGGCTGGTGCTTTACAAATTTCCAACTTTAAACTTTTGCCATGGCAACTAAACAAACTGGTTGCTGGTCATAAAACACATACACAATCATCAAATGAACATAACTGCCAAATATGGTTCACATCACTTCACTGGTTACGGAAAAAATGCAATTTAACCATTTTCCCATTATAAGTCTATGGGAGTTTCAGTTGCCATGGTAACCAAACCAAGAGGCAGATAATCATAATTTTAGCTATTCTGAATTGCCCTTACCTAAGCAACATTTGTACAAAATTAGAGCCATACTGTGTGGTTTTGAAGGAGTTAACATTTAAACTAAAATGCTAACGACAAATGTCTGAAATTTGGCACCGAAAGAGTTAAAGTGATCTAGGTATCCAATAACTCATCAATACTATCATCACAGATTAAAGAAACCTGTTAATCAGAATAAAGTATTGGAATACTTATCCTGAACAATATATATATATATTTTTTTTATTTTCAAGAAAACAGGATTTGATTTTTCATGCAAACTCTCTCCAATAGAGACACTGTGCATGAAATGTCAAATTCTATTTTCCGGATAAAATATGACATTCACCAATTTATCGTCTGCTGACTTAGCCCAGAGAGTGGTAAAGGTTGAGGGATCAAATATCCCCCCTACATCCCTCTCACCCCCCCCCCCCTCCCCTCACCCACACACACAAGAAAGTGTTTGATATTTTGTACAAAGTGTCTCTGTTGGAAACAAATTGCATGAAATGTCAAATCCTCCTTTCTGTGTAAAATAAGACAAATATCATCAATTCAGTGTCTGCTGAATTAGCCCAGCAAGTAGTAAAGGTTAAGGGTTAAAATAGTACAGTCGACTCTCGTTATCTCGAACTCGCTTTTCTCGAATAACCGTTATCTCGAACTGAAAATCTGGTCCCTGTTTTAACACAGAGATCTACCAACAGGCAACAAAATATTGTGGAAAAGAGGAGAAATTGCTCCTTAGGAGCAATTTCTCCTCTTTTCCACAATATTTTCAATATATCTAACAGGAGTCAAATAACATATTCATTCTGTTAAAGGTTGTTGTTGGATTAATTGTTTTCCTCAGTTCCGCAAATCTTGGAGTTCGAGATAACGAAAGTCTACTGTATATCCCAAAAAATGGGTTTCATGGACTGTCTCTTTTGGCAACAGCGTGCATTACATGTCAAAGCCTACTTTCTGGGAAAATTCAGAATATCATCAGTTTGTCCTTGATGCATGAATGTTGCCTTACAATCAGTTCTTAGTTAATTAATCTTAAGAAAAAAATAAGACAAACTGTCAAAAAAATATTGACTACCTTACATAACAATTGATGTAGCATATGCTATTTCTATTTTTATCTTAGTCATCTAAGCAATTTTTATTGATCAATGCAGACTCAGTAACCTGTCTCAGATAAAGGATAGTTGTGTCAGATTATGAAAAAAGGGAGATTATGTAAAATGCAAACACTGACGACACAGATCAGACTGCGCATCTGCACACACTGATCAGGATTTTCACTGTATTATATAATCAATATATTCTACAGTAATCAGTGTTTCTTTAGGTACACAATTAAAGATACCGATTTGTCTGCCCGCATTATTAGATCATTGTTATAATGGTCCTTTTCAAATGTTGATGTTCATTTGATGTTTTGACAAGTTTGTTTTTATTGCACGAGTTATAGATGAAACTATCATACATTGTCCAGTGGCCTGAGGCTTCTGGTTCCCAACTGTATGATGTCAAGTAGAAAAATGAAACCAGAAGATACAGGCCCCTAGAGAAGGCTGTATTTAACCTGTTTACTCTTCATGGAAATACATGATAAACAACAGGTGCTGGTTTTAAACTTGTATTTATATGTGTTTGAATAATCTTTTTTTTAATACTAATAAAAATAAAAAATAAAGTGACTTGCTGATCTTTTGTAGAACTTTGAGGTGTCTTCAAGTAAAATAAGAAACAATGATGATTGTTTTTTTTTGTTTTTTTGTTTTTGTTTTTTTTTTCAAATAAAAATGAACCTTATGAATTATGTGACCAATGTAGACCCAATATAGTCTGTGCTTCAGCTTTATGATCAGAGTCTACACTGCATGTTGAATAGAGCTTGCACATTCTCTTAGCGAAAAGATGTATGCACATGCTGATCTGGACATCATATTAAATCTTGTTTTTATTTGGAGAGACTCGGATTATTTCTGTGTTGGGTATATAGTTAGCAAATATGTTTTCATTGGATTATTACTGTCACTACCCTAGATATTTAGATTGAGAGGCCTATGCAAACAGTGTGGATCCAGATCAGATGTCACATAACACATTGTGTGATCAGGGCCAAAATATGTTTCTATTTTTAGCTCTGGCTTCTGTGATGTTCATTGGAGCAGAACCATATTAACTATTCTGGTAGAGAATTACCTCAACAACATTCCTGTGAAGTTTGACTGAAATTGGCCCAAGGAAATCGGAGCAGATCATTTGAAGTTTTTTGCTCTATTTTTAGCTCTGATGGCCATCTTGTTCATTAGAGAGGAACCGTTTGAACTATTTTGGTATAGCGTCACCTAGGCACATTCCTGTGAAGTTTGACTGAAACTGGCCCAAAGTATAGGTTGAGTTATCATTAAAAGATGTTTCTATTTTTAGCTCTGGCTGCTATGATGTTCATTGGAGCAGAACCATATTAACTATTCTGGTAGAGAATTACCTCAGCAACATTCCTGTGAAGTTTGACTGAAATTGGCCCAAGGAAATCAAAGGAGGTCACTTGAAGATTTTTGCTCTATTATTAGCTCTGATGGCCATCTTGTTCATTAGAAAGGAACTGTTTGAACTGTTTTGGTATAGAGTCACCTAGGCAACATTCCTGTGAAGTTTTGACTGAAACTGGCCCAAGGTATAGGTTGAGTTATCATTAAAAGATGTTTCTATTTTTAGCTCTGGCTGCTATGATGTTCATTGGAGCAGAACCATATTAACTATTCTGGTAGAGAATTATCTCAGCAACATTCTAGTGAAGTTTGACTGAAATATTGCCTAAGGGTGTATGAGGAGTTGTCATTTAAATTTTTCTATTTTTAGCTCTAGCGGCCATATTATTCATTGGAGCGAAACCATTTTAGCTGTTTTGGTAGAGAGTCATCTAGGCAACATTCCTAAGAAGATTGATTGAAATCCACCACAGGGGTGTAGGAGGAGTTGTAATTTAATGCAGACATTGATGCTGGACGAAGCACGATGGGCATTGACCGATCACAATAGTTCACCATTGGCATTTTGTGCTCAGGTGAGCTAAAGAAGACAAGGCCAGGACAAGATTTATAAACATTTCTCTTTCAGAAAAAGATAAGGTTCCAACAGAGGCCCATCTGTAGCACAAACACAAATAATATACCATTTAACTTCAATGACATTCAGGTACCTTAACATTTAAAGGGTAAAACAAAATTGTAGCAGACAACATTTTAAATTTATTTTATAATTTTTCAGAGAAATTCAGACCTGGCATATCATGTGAATTGTCTACTTGGCAGAAAATTCACATGTAATGTCAACCATTATTTCCTCTAGGTAGATCTAGGTAAGAACTTTTATCAACCAATATATATGCATTTCTCCATGTAAACATACATTGTGGGTACTTATTAGAAGCATCTCACAGAGATGCTTCTAATGGGTATGCACAACATATGTGTTCATAAAAAAAGAAAATAGTTTATCATATGACAATGCTGTCATTCAGTGGCATAACGTCAGTACAGCAAAATTGTATGACCATGTTACATAACACTTTGGCAGGAACAAATAATGTCATGACATGTCAGTCAACCATGCATTTTCTGATGAACAACTGTCAACTTATAAATCCTATTTAAAATGGTCATTAATAAACAGTTTTACACAGTGGTCATTTCATATGAAATTTATGAAACTCGCCAAAGGCTTGTTTCATGAATTTCATATGAAATGACCACTCGTGTAAGATCCTCTATTTTCTGCATACTCTGCTTCTCTGGAGCTATGACAATATATATTTTTGCTGGAGAAACAAGATTTTTTTTCATCCTCCTACCTTTACCTAGATGGCTGATTTTTTTTTTAAACTAATGTTTGGTCTAAAAGACAAACAACAATTACATGATTATGGCACAATGCATCTCCACACAACTGCAGATATACTTTCAAGGGGGAGGGGGGAGTAATCTGTCAAAATTATTTTGCCTCCTTTCTGAAACGGGGTCTTCTCTAAAACGAAAGAATTCGCTCGAGTAGACCACTTTTCAGAGGCTTGGTATGTGCAGAAAGCAAACAAGAAGTCACAAAAATGATCTCTTTTGTAAACATGGCGGTTAATCAATTGTATCTTGTCCCTTCTTTAATCAGCCACAAGCTTTCTATATGATTGCATTAGCCATTATTATACCTCATCAATATTCATAAGCTATAGTAGAAATCTCATTGGTCGAGAGCATATCATGTACAGGGTAATTTTCTGTCATGTCACTCTGTAATATTACCCTCGCAAGTAATATTACCCTCTGACTTCACTTCAGTATGTGCATTTCACATGCAGTGTAATATTCTATCAGGTTTACCTGCAATATTACCCTCCTAGGTAATATTACCCTCTGGTGATGTCATTGCTGTCAGTGCAGTTGATCTGGGTCTACACTGTTTGCTCAGGCTTGTATGTCCAAATGCTTACTGTAAAACAATAGTCCATTGCAAAACCTTTCTATGCAGCCATTGACACAGATCAGAATTGGACTGTGTAGAGATAAAGGCCTCATCTTTCTAAATAACACTTTACGTGCAAATTCAGAAGATAACAAACTGATATTTTTCTTATTTTTCCCAGCAAATAGGATCTGTTCTATTGGTGGGAAATATAAGAAAATTTTTAATGTCATCTGCTAAAACTTTTACCCAGCATGCTAAGTGATAGTAATATAATTGATAGCAACTTAGGATATTTTTGTTACATTTACAATCAAAACACATGCTGCGGGTACTCATTAGAACTGTATCATTTAGGAGGTTCTAATGAGTATGTACCCACTACATATGGTTTGGTGCAAAAGTAACAATAATAGCAATAACAACAACAAAATGATCTTCTAAATATCTTCGTTTTGCTGGAACAATGTAGACAAACTGGAATCTCTGCCATTCCCATATGCAGTAAAGTAGTATAATTCTTATTGTGCAACGTGGCTTTAATACTTAGCATGCTGGGGAAATATATCAGCAGACAACATTTTGAAATATTTTTCTTATTTTTTCCAGAAAATAGGCCTTGGCATTTCATGCAAATTGTCTCCAAAGGAGACAATTTGCATGAAATGCCAAGGCCTATTTTCTGGGAAAAATAAGAAAAACATCAATTTGTCATCTGCTTAATTTTCCCAGAGGGTGGCTGGTTGGTTTCGAGTTTAATGGCCCAGTCAACACTATTAAGGTAATGTTGATCCATTCAGTTCACTTACCACACTTTTCCTGGGCAGGGCCAGTGTGTGGTAATGGTTAATCTAGAAACTTTGCTAAGATTGCAACTTCAGCACTGCTGGAATATGTATCCATAGGACTGGTAGCTATCATGTGACAGGTCATGTGACTAGAAACTCTCTTCAGCATCATCCTCACTCCCAGACTCTAGCAACAATGTCAACAAGCGATGGAAACGTTTCTGAACCTGAAAGGGAGCACAAATTGTTTATTTAAAAATACAATCTAAAAGTAAACTGTACTTCATATAGCAATAGATAAGGCGCTATTTTCATCTGAAAAATGCTGATATCTTTCTTATTTCACAATAAAAACATATGTTGTGGGTATTCATTAGAAGCGCCTCAGCGCACACAACATATGTATTCTTTGAGAAATAAGAAAAATATTATGAGGATACCCCCTCTTATCTGTAGTTATGCTTCAATGGTGCAAAGCTGCATCTCAGTCAGTAGTCAGCAGAAAATGTATGTTAAGATATCTGTCTACCAGCCTTAGGGCTTGCCCAGCCATAGCTATAACTCCAGATAAAACACTTTTTTTTTTTTCAACGGAAAAGTACTGATATTTTTCTTATTTCTCCATGAAAACTTATGTAAGGAGTTTCTTATGAATGCCCACAATATATACAGCAAAATTCCGCTTTTAACCCTTGTCAAGCTGAATAAATTAAGATGCCACGCCCACTTCTAATTTCCAGCCAATCAGATTACTTGATCCTGGTTTTTGACAGGAATTGACATATCTAATGACAAACAGTGCAGATCCAGATCAGTTGTTGTGTTTAGCAAGAGAAAGGTTAAGACCACTCAAAAACAAGAGCTCTGCCAAGCGGGGCATTATACCCCCGTGGCAAGTAATAAGATGTAGCACATAAACTGGCTCCTGCAAAATTCAGTGCTCCGGATATAAACTGTAAGTGGAATTACAAAAAAATTTTTTTTTTTAAAATTTCATTGGAGCATATCTCTGCTGATACTTGGTGAAATGTAACCTATGGGTCCAAGCTGGTCCAGAAATTAAGGGAGAAGTGACTTCTCCCTCCCGGGAAAATAGGGAGAAGTTTGCTGCTTCTAGGCAGAAGTGCTTTCTGATGGAGGACACACCACAGAAGCATGGCTATATTATAAGCTCATATGAGCTGATTTGTTTTTCCTATACTTCAATATCGGACCAAACAATAACAAAACAAAAATAAACAACCAAAAAAAAAAAAAAAAAATGCTGCAAGAATTTTTTTTGTAAACCTTTAACTTGTTTAATACTGATTTTATTTTTGTTCTTCAAGGGAACCAAATCAGAAGAGTATTATAAAAAAAAAAAAAAAAAAAAAAATCAAAAAGAATTCTGTATTTATAAAGATTTGATAATGACAACCTTTCCTTGCAAGTCTAGTAAAAGAAGTTAAAAAAAAAAAAAAAAAAAAAAAAAAAAAAAAAATCAATATTTTGCCCATATGACCAAAACTTTAGTTATTTGCAAAAAAAAAAAAAAAAAATATACCAATTATATAATAAAATTTGCACACTATTACCTCTAAACAACATGCTGCGAAAAGTTTACAAAAACTCTCAAAGGGGCATAAACCTGCAAATATTTGGTGCACTGTAACCTCGAAATAATATGTGCTGCTCCACATCATTGTGTAACTATTTATGAAGTTTCAGCTTGATCGGATGTAAACTGTTGGAGGATTTAGCCGAAAACAAAAAAATTAATAGAAATTTTCAAAGGGGTTTAACTCTGCTAATATTTGGTGGACTGTAACCTTGAAACAATATGCGCTGCTCCACATCATGGTCTAACTACAAATCAAGTTTCAGCTTGATAGGATGAAAACTGTAGGAGGATTTAGCCAGGAACGAAAAGTTAACTGAAATTTTCAAAGGGGCGTAACTCTGCTAATATTTGGTGGACTGTAACCTCAAAACAATATACGCTGCTCCACATCATGGTCTAACTGCATATGAAGTTTCAGCTTGATTGGATGTAAACTGTAGGAGGATTTAGCCAGAAATGAAAACTTAATAGAAATTTACAAAGGGGTATAACTCTGCTAATATTTGGTGGACTGTAACCTTGAAACAATATGCACTGCTCCACATCATGGTCTAACTACAAATCACGTTTCAGCTTGATTGGATGTAAACTGTAGGAAGAGTTAGCCGGAAATGAAAAGTCTACTGAAATTTTCAACAGGGCATAACTCTGCTAATATTTGGTGGACTGTAACCTCGAACAATATGCGCTGCTCCACACCATGGTCTAACTATATATGAAGTTTCAGCTTGATTGGATGTAAAATGTAGGAGGAGTTAACCCGAAATGAAAAGTTTTAAGAAATTTTCTAAGGGGCATAACTCTGCAAACATTTGGTGGACTGTAACCTTGAAAAAATATGCACTGTGCCACATCATGGTCTAACTATATACATGTACCAAGTTTCAGCTTGATCAGATGTAAACTGTGGGAGGAGTTAGCCGGAAATGAAAAGTCTACTGAAATTTTCAATGGGTGTAACTCTGCTAATATTTGGTGGACTGTAACCTTGAAATAATATGCGCTGCTCCATATCATGGTCTAACTATATATGAAGTTTCAGCTTGATCGGATGTAAAATGTAGGAGGAGTTAGCCGGAATGGAAAAGTTTTAAGAAATTTTCAAAAGGGCATAACTCTAAAAAACATTTGGTGGAATGTAACCTCGAAACAATATGCGCTGCGCCACATCATGGTCTAACTATATACCAAGTTTCAGCTTGATCGGATGTAAACTGTAGGAGGAGTTAGCCGGAAACGAAAAAGTTTATGGATGGACGGACGGACGCCATACCCTGTAACACAATACGTCCTGTTTTTCAAACGAGCGTATAAAAAGACCACTCCACTATTATGACCAATTTTTGCCAGTCTTAGATTTCCAATCAGAACAATTTTAACTACTGTTGATCTACAAGTCACTTCGATACTTTCAATATAAATGTATATGGCCCACACAAATAGGGAAGCAAATTTGATCTTGGAGGCAAAAAGGTCAAATGTCAACATAGAACCATCATTTGAGCAATTTTGGTAGATCTCCTGTCCCCCGTAATTTGTGCAAAGATTAGGATCCAGGGCTTATTTGGTTATGGAGAAGATTTTTAAAGGTTTTTACCATATATGGGCATGGCAGCCATTTTGATCAATGGACCATACCCATTTTAGCAATCTTTCATTCTCCTGCCCATGGAGGCTCCGCATGAAATTTGAACAACACTGGCCCGGAGGCTTCAGAGGAAAAGCCATTTGAAATTATCAACATTTTTTCCATTCAAATGTATGGGGCCCATACAAATGCATACAGAAGCAAACTTGACCTCGCCGTAAAAAGGTTAAATGTCAATGTATGACAATTATTTTAGCAACTTTGGTAGACCGCCCGTTCCAGATAATATATGCAAAGATTCAGCCACAAGCCATCCTCGGTTTTGGAGAATAAGATTTTTAAATGTTTTTTCCCCATGCAAATGCATAAGGAAGCAAACTTGACCTTGCCGTAAAAAGGTCAAATGTCAATGTATGACCATTATTTTAGCAACATTGGTAGACCCCTGTCCCCGATGATTTATGCAAACATTCAGCCCCAAAGCATCCTCGGCTCTAGAGAAGAAGATTTATAAAGGTTTTACCATATATGGGCAAGGCGCCCATCTTGGTCAAAGAACCGTGACCATTTTAGCAATCTTTTGTTCCCCCTACCTAAGGAGGCTCCATATGAAATTTGAGCAAAATTGGCCCAGAGGCTCCAGAGGAGAAGTTGTTTGAAATTCTGAACATTTTTCCCATACAAATGCATAAGGAAGCAAAATTGACCTTAACGTAAAAAGGTCAAATGTCAATGTACGACCATTATTTTAGCAATTTTGGTAGCCCTCCTGTTCCCAAAGATATATGCAAAGATTCAGCCATAAGGCATGCTCGGTTTTGGAGAAGAAGATTTTTAAAGGTTTTTCCCATACAAATGCACAGGGAAGCAAACTTGACCTTGCCGTAAAAAGGTCAAAAGTCAACGTATGACAATTCTTTTAGTAATTTTGGTAGACCTCCCATCCCCGATGATTCCTGCAAAGGTTCAGCCCAAAGGCATTCTCGGTTCTGAAGGGGAAGATTTTTAAAGGTTTTTACCATATATGGGCGTGGCGGCCATCTTGGTCAACGGACCGCAACCATTTTAGCAATTTTTTGTTCCCCCACCTTAAGGAGGCTCCATATGAAATTTGAGCAAAATTAGCCCAGAGGCTCCAGAGGAGAAGTTGTTTGAAATTCTGAACATTTTTCCCATACAAATGCATAAGGAAGCAAAATTGACCTTACCGTAAAAAGGTCAAATGTCAATGTACGACCATTATTTTAGCAATTTTTAGTAGCTCTCCTGTTCCCAAAGATATATGCAAAGATTCAACCATAAGGCATGCTCGGTTTTGGAGAAGAAGATTTTTAAAGGTTTTCCCATACAAATGCATAGGGAAGCAAACTTGACCTTGCTGTAAAAAGGTCAAATGTCAACATATGACAATTCTTTTAGCAATTTTGGTAGACCTCCCGTCCCCTATGAATGATTCCTGCAAAGGTTCAGCCCCAAGGCATTGTCTGTTCTGGAGAAGAAGATTTTTAAAGGTTTTTACCATATATGGGCGTGACGGCCATCTTGGTCAACGGACCATGACCATTTTAGCAATTTTTCGTTCCCCCACCCTAAGGAGGCTCTGTATGAAATTTGAGCAAAATTGGCTCAGCGGTTTCAGAGGAGAAGTAGTTTGAAAATGTTAACGGACGGACGACGACGGACGAAAAGTGATCACAATAGCTCATCCTGAGCAGAGCTCAGGTGAGCTAAAAACATATATTACGGGTACTCATTGGAAGTGCGTGCCTCAGTGAGGCACTTCTAATATGTACCACAACATTTTTGTGGAGAAGAAAATATCAGTACTTTTTGGTTGTTTGTTTGCGTTGAGGTTTTACGGCCCAGTCAACCCATTGGGGTCATGTCAAGGGCATTCAGTTTACCTAACCATACTTTTACTGGGCAGGCTTAGTCCTCTAAGTGGTTAACCAGTATTGAACACATTCTTTCCCCAGAAACTGACAACTGCCCTTGAAAACATTTCCTTATCTGGAGCTATGTTCTACATTCAACACTAATAAGACCTCTTTTAGGCAGTACCAAAGGTGGTCTTATAGGGGAATTTACGATATTTTCATGGAGAAAAAAGAAAATATAAATATTGTGTGGGTACCCCCCTCTTATCTAGAGCTACATAAGCTGCATTTTTTTTTTTCAACCAAGAAGTAGATGTGTAGATATTTTTCTTATTTCTTCAACAAAAACATGTTGTGTGCATACCGGTATTCATTTTGAATATGCCTGTCAGATACTGAAAGAGCTATATATAGCAGAATTCTGCCTTCCATTACCTATTCAAAATACGGTTGGCTGAGATAACTATGGAAACATACAAGTCCAACAGTAAAAACCTGACAAGGTGTTGATTTAGGCAAATGTAGTCACAGTGACCTAATTTTGATGCAGGTCACCTGAACGGGTGGCATTCTTGCAATCTGGAAGCCTGCAGTATTCTTGAAAATTTCTGCAGGTTGTGTCAATGTGACTAGGTAGAGCTAAAACTTGTCAGACCATGCTATTTTTGGAAAGTGTTCAGCCAAACTTTGCATTCCGCAACATATTTATGCAAAGCAGCTAAATCTTTTAGTGGATGGAAAGTTAAGTGCAGCTGTTTCAGTATTCTGCTACTATTATTTGTAGAGAAGAACAGTGAAAAATGACGTGGATAGGAGTCAAACTGTGGTCTCATGAAAGTGCTAGTCCCACTAAGTCACATCAACACATTCTGCAGAGAATTCTGAATTTCAATTATACTACAAGTTTCCAGGAAAATGTATACACAATGGAAGAAAGTTATTCAAAGACTTGCTACTCTCCGCTAGGTGTTATGTCTGAACTCTAAAACATTGATGGAAAAAAATTCTAATACCTACTGCCAACTAATGCAAAAATCCTCCTAAAAATATCAGATTACCAATTTTGTATCACATGAATGCCCACCCTGATTATGTACTCTCACATTCCCCAGTAATATATAGTGAAAAAGGGTACCATAATCGACCTAATTTCTGCACATATCCCTATCATGCTATTTCCTAATCTTCAGATTATAGTCCATGTACTCTATCTACTTCTTTAAAAAAGCAAATATTGTGGGTACTCATATAAATTGCCTCATATGAGTACCCTAAACATATGCTATTATAAACAAAATAAAAAAAAAAAATCACAAAAACACTACATAGGCATCTTTTGATGAATCCTTTGCTGATTTTTCTTTTTTTTTTAAAGTGTACCCTTAGTTTAGACAGATACATATTTTTCCACAAGTTTTCCAAGCAATTTTGAAAAAACCTATGCCCACAGTGCGGTAATTAGGTAAAATACAGTATATAGTGAAAAAAAAGGGATATGTAGTGGTCTAAATTATCAAGGAGATTTTTAGAATTTTAATGTTTTGTAAATCTCTTTTTCAATTTGATTTTTTTACTTCTAGCAACCTATTTTACTGCATAAATATATCTAAATCTGTGCTTAATTACCAAAATCTTCATTTCCCATATAATATGGTGAAAATGCCATGATTTACATATCTCTAGATAAGAGGGGTAGCAAGATAAATGCTACAGCCGAGTTGTTCAAAACTAACGATGTTGTTAGTTAACGTATTGTTAAAAATTTGATCATTAAAAATGGCATATACGCTAATATTTTTGCTGAAAAAATATGAGTAGCTTTTGCATTTGCAAAAGCAACTCACATTTTTTCAGCAAAAATAACTGTGAAGCAGATATTGTCCTTACTAGAACAGTTAACATTTTGACCACTTACAAGCTCGTTAAGCTAACAACGCTTCAAACAACTGGGCCCAGGTAGTTCAGACTCTTATTTCTCCACAAAAACGTGGATATTCATCAGAAGTTCCTCTGAGTACCCCCAAGATGTTTTTTTTTTTTTTTTTTTGAGAAATGAGCAAAAAATGTCAATATTTTTGGTTAAAAAATTGACTTATCTAGATTTATATGGCTAAGAAGTATACATTTTACATACATATCTTCTGATAAGAGGGGGTATAAGGAAAATATTTTTCTTATTTCTCCACAAATGAGAAGCACCTCACCACATATGTTTTTTCTTGACAAATAATAAATATCAACCATTTCCAGTTGAAAAAAGTGCCTTATCTGGAGCTATCAGGGGTAGGAATGATAATTCAACAAAACCGCTGAAAATGTCCATACCCCCTATCCTCCCCCCCACAAAAATACCATATTTCAAAAGCTTGTCATGATCAGAACTTTTTATTTTCCTAAAAAATCATCAAAACCGCTGAATTCAGCTAATCTGCTGAAAATTCTCACCCTTGAACTATGTACATAGACAGGCAAACATAATGAACAACAACTGAAGACTTACCTGTTTAGACGTCACTTTCTCTATCTGTTTAGCAATCCTAGAAAATGTCTTATCTTTTGGCCCATGCAGTTTACAACCTTCTAAGATAATCTGATCCATTTCTCTGAAAAAAAGAAGTGTTAAAGGTACATGTACTGAAAATTCTTTGTAAATTTTTGCCATTATTTACAAGGGAGACAACTTTTGTGACTTCCTGTTTGCTTTCCAGCACACCAAGGCCCTTCTAAAAAGGGTTCTACTCTAAAAGGAAAGAATTTGCTCCCTAGTGGAGCAAATTCTTTCCTTTTAGAGCAGATCCTTTTCAGAACGGGATGCAAACTCCTTTGTTATAAAGAAGACCATTTTTCAGAAGGGAGGCAAAACAATTTTGAAAGGGTTGTCTCCCCTGAGAGTGTAGTCATTCTTCTTAAGCAAAAGCAACAAAAACTAGATAGCGCAGTCGATGTCTTGCCACCATAAATCCCTATGATTTTACCATTAAGCAGAGAGAAGTGAAAAATAATGTTGCATTTGCATGCCCTTACCACACGGAGATGTCATGTTGCACATTTGGTTAAATTCCGCCCAGTGGTTTAGGAGGAGATAGTGTGATGGAGGGACAGACCAAGGCTCACAATATCCCCATTGCTTTCTTTAAAAAGTGTGGGACTAAAAACACACATTTTCTGTTAAGCAAAGAAAATTTAGTGGATCATGAATAGCTTTATTATGTATATATTTTCTGGGGAAAGAATGTGCACAATACTTGATAACCGCTTAGAGGATTAAGCCTGTCCAGTGAAAGTGTGGTTAGGTAAAATGAACATGCTTGACATGACCCCAATGGATTGACTGGGTCGTAAAACCTTAACACAATTATTATGTATATGTATCACATGCATTTATGCAGAATATTCCATCTCATTGGTTAACCCTTAAAATGTCAAGAAAACCGGCATCTGAAAATGTCGTCTGTTTCTGTTGTTTGCTGAACATTCTTGCAAACTTTTCAAACCTATTTTTGCATACAGACAAACAGTGTGGACCCTGATCAGACTGCAGTCTAATCTGGATCCACACTGTATGCAAAAATGACTTGTAAAATCATAAGCAGATGACAATTGTTGTGATGAGCAGTTTAAGGGTTAAAAAGTGTTATAAGGTATATTTTCTGACCTTACTGCTAATATGGTGTCTTCAGACCAAGAGGAAGAATGTGAATATGCAAAACTATGTATGTTTTGACAAATCTCTAGATAAGGGGGTTATCCAGATAAATAATTTATTTTTACATGAAAACTTATCATTACGAAAACACGCCTATGCAAATATATAGAAAATTTCACCTCCAAAAACTGAAAATTTTCAGATAAATAACTGATATTTTTTTCACATTTCTGCTCAAAACATAGATTGTGGGTACTCGTTAGAACCGCCTCGGCGAGGCGGTTCTAACGAGTACCCACAGTCTATGTTTTTGAGCAGAAATAAGAAAAATAATGTATACCCCCGTAAACCCCAGTTTTACTATATAAAAGTGGGGTTTAAAATTATATAGGTATGTTTTCGTGATGGTGGGGTAATCATTAGAAGCACTCAGCGAAGCACTTCTATTCCACAACATATGTTTTCACAGAGAAATAAGAAAAATACTAATATTTTTCAGCTGAAAACAGCACCTTATCTAGAGTTATATTCTGGGTTTTCATTTGAATTATCTCACTCAGAACCTACATTAAAACACATGCAAGCAGTAAGGTCCCTGCCCAGCCAACTTTACATGTTTAACCTTAGAAACATTCTGGGCTAATACAGATGACACATTGATATTTGCATGAAATGTCAGAACCATTTCATGCAAACTGTCTCCACTGCAGATGATCTGCATGAAATGTCAGAATCTGTTTTCTGGGAAAAATAAGAAAAATTATTTTAAAATGTCATCTGCTGAAATTTTTACCCAGAGTGCTGAGCTCTAAGCATACACCTACTTACTTTGTCCAAATTGTTTCATCTCCAGTGGCTTCAGTACTGGAATCATCAACTGAACTACTGCTTGGTTCCGGTTTCTCCAGATGACCAGCTTGACAGCTAGTCTCAGAAGAAGACTCTTTTACCAAGGTCCTTACAGCATCTCCTTCTTTGTTGAGATTTCCAGTATGAGACAATGTTGGCATTCTGGGTTCACTTTTCTCAGTTGTATCAATAGGAACCGACTCATTCTGATCTACAGTCTTAGTATTTTTTTCATGTTTCCTACTTTTGTTATCTTCCCTTACCATTCTTTTGGACAGGTCAGAAGTCTCCTCTTCAATTTTCTTTGACATGCTTGAAGTCTTTCTTTTAGTTTTAGAAGCACTTGCAACTCTCTGCTTACTAGTAGTTTTAGTTCCTGTAAGCATTTTACTTTTATCTTTAACTTTCTTAGGAGACTTCTTTAATTTTACATTTTTCTTACTCTCACTTTTAACCTTAGTTCTTGATGTTGTTCGTTCACAGGACACTGGACTACTTGTTAAATCTTTTATAGCACTAGTACTGGAGATAGCATATGAATCACTGACATTTGACTTAATATCATCAGTTGTTTTATCTGTATTCAATTTATCACTAGTAAGACCACATGTACCCATTTTCCTTTGATCTTTTAATGGACTTTTTACTAGTTTTGAAGATTTTGCCTTCCTTGCTTTTCCTGAACAGGTAATCAGTTCAATTTCTGAACTATTCTTAGTTTGAGATGTCTTTCTGTCTTTGGATTTTGACTTACCACCATTATCAGCTTTAACTACAGGATCATCACCTTGTGTAAGTGATGACTTAGTTTCGCCCAGTTGAATAACACCAGTAATAGAGTCTTGTTCTAACACTAAAGATCCAACTACTGTGGTATCATCAAGATAAGACAATTTATCACCAGAATAACGTTTGGAAATTCTTTTGGGACTTTCATTACTTCCTTTCTCAGAAAATGTACTAAAATCTAGTTGATAGCTATGTGTGCTGTTGCTATCACATGACAGATCTGCAACAGCTTCTGCAGTCTTCCTTTGACTACTTGAACTATCCTGTTCAACTTTCCTCTGTTTATCTAGCTCATATATTTGCTTCGAACATGAATCATCACTATCTGAAAGCCTTGACACTTTCACATCTAAAATTTTCACTCTTTCTAAATTTTCTTTAACTGTCACACTTCCAGGTATGACCTCACCACCTTTTTGTTTACACATAACTTCTTTGGCTTGTGTTATTTCACTTTCTCCACATTTATTATCTTTATCAGAAAATTTCAGCTCTCCTTTTGATTGACTTGCAGGTTGTTCCAAAGCAGAGAGAATGTTGGTCAAGTTAGAAATTGTATGAAGCTGCTCATTTCCAAGACTGGATCCAAGACTTAACAAAGTGTTTTCTGACATGCTGTTAGTATGAACCATGTCTGTATGACTAATCACAGGTTTTATAAATCCTTCGTTTGCATCCTCTGAATGTGTAACAGGATGGCTAATAACCACTGGACTCTTTCTCTGTTCAGAAAGGTCAGATTTTAAAGACCCACTCTCAGCAGAAGTACTTAGTTTGTGTGATCCACTTTGTAATGATTCAACTGATTTCTGCGAAACAGTCTCCGATGACCTTTGAGAATTAGAAGCAGATCCTGGTCTAATAACACTTTGGGATAAAGACTGTTCAGTTCCTTCATTGTCCTCTTTAACAGCAGGAGAAAAAGTGTGATTATCTGTTGGAATTGGAGTTACAGATAGCCTGTTTAAACTTTCTGAGGATGAGTGTTTTTCAAGGTTTGATTTATCAAATGGAGATTTTAGCTGAGAATCTTCAATAAGTGGTGAGTTCTGGGCCACAGCCTGAAATGCTGAGGATGACTCATCTTCACTGAAATGGCGACCTTTCACAGGAATAGGAGTGATTCTCCTAAACTTAGGTGTTGTCTGTCTTTTAGCTTTCACATTTGGGCTTTTAATACAAGCAAATGGGCTCTTAACTGAGGTGATTGTTTGAATTTCTTGAGCAAAAGGGGAAAATGGTGAAAATGGAGAAGATACAGAAGTTTCGGGTGTGTCTTTCTGAGCAATGACAGATACATTCCTAACATTTACTTCACTTTCTCCTTCAGAAACAACAGTTTTAGTTACTCCAGAACCATTTGTTTCAAGAGTTTTAGAGGGTTCTTCTGAGGCTTCTACCAGAAAGCCTGAAGAGCTGCTCTTTTTTATCCTTGAAAATGGTGAATCAGAGGACATTACAAAATGACTCTGTCCTTCTGGTCCACCACCAAATGATGGGCCCTGTGACACATTCATAGTTGCTTTAGGCTCTTGTAAATCAGATGTTTTATTTTGACTAGAATCAGGATTCAGCTTGTCTTGAGAAAAATGTGAAATGCTGAGGGCAACTGAAGATGAATCCATTGATACTTCACCAAATATTGCTGAGCTGAAAGCCCTTGCTAATATATCAGATGCAATAAGTGAGTCACTGGATGAGCCTACTGGCCTTTTCTCAGGACTGCCTGCTCCAGTGTTATTTCTATTAGTTACATCAGTACAGTTCTTCAGAGAATCACTGCTAGACAGTTCTTTTACATGAGTAAATACACTTACAGTTTCCTTCTCAATGGATGATTCACCGACTTTTGATTCTTGATTACCAGATTGTTCTATCCCTTCAACTCTTACTGAAGGTTCAATGATTTCCTCATTTGGTTTGTCAACCGATTCTGTTACATTATTACAACTACTCTTTGGTGCTACATCAGATTCATTTACAGATTCCTGTGACTTTGTTGATTCATTGCTATTTTGTTCAGCAGGTAGTTTGGATTCAGATGTGGATGCAAGCTGTGGAGTCTTGTTATTAGAGTATTTTGACTTCCGAGACCAATTACTTATTCTTTGCAGAAAGGTTGATTTTTTCCATGGGTAGAAGTCTTTCAAACCTTGGTAACCTTTAGATGGTTTGTTCTTGCTGACCAGCCTTAGCTGAAAAAGATGAAAATATTACATTGTAAAAAGATGTTGTCCCTCCACTTTTTAATTTATTCTTTTTTAAGCTTTTCATGCAGATGAATCACATAATTTAAGTTTTGCTTGCATATACACTAAATAGAATGGCATGTATCTTCTAAGTCACAGGTAAATATCCAATTGAACCATTGAAATGTTCAAAATATTTAAGAGCTACTGAGACATTTTTTCTCATTGTATCTCATTAATATTCATCAGGAAACAATTTAATCACAGAGTCTTAAAAAAAAAGATTCTAAAAGGAATGACCCTTATGAGCAAAAATTAAAAATGTGTTTACTGCTGCTTTTAGTTTTTAAATATATGACAGTATCTTGTTTGACAGGGAGCTTAATGCTATAGCCAATGCCTCAGTGAAACATCATACCCTAGACACATGGCATGGTACTCCACCAAGATTATCTAGTCACCAGTCTGACTTGAACTAGCTCTAATTGTACCAACCTTTACCACTCTCCTGGTTAATTCAGCAGATGACAAATTGTTGATTTTTTTTGATTTTTTCCCAGAAAACAGGATTTGACATTTCATGCAAATTGTCTCCATTGGTGATATTTTTCTTATTTTTCCCAGAAAACTGAATTTGACATTTCATGTAAATTGTCTCAAATTATTAAATTCAAGATGACAGCTTGACAGCTAATCTCAGAAGAAGACTGTTACCAAGGTCCTTACGAGCATCTCCTTTTTTGTTGAGATTTCCAGTATGAGACAATGTTGGCATTTTGGGTTCATTTTTCTCAGTTGTGTCAATAGGAACCGACTCATTCCGATCTACAGTCTTAGTATTTTTTACATGTTTCCTACTTTTGTTATCTTTCCCTTCCATTCCTTAGGACAGATTAGATGTCTCCTCTTCAATTTCCTTTGACATGCTTGAAGTCTTTCTTTTAGTTTTAGAAGCACTTGCAACTCTCTGCTTACTAGTAGTTTTAGTTCCAGTAAGCATTTTACTTTTATCGTTAACTTTCTTAGGAGACTTCTTCAATTTCTGGGATAAATAAGAAATATATTTCAATATGTCATCTGTTGAAGATTTTACCCAGAGTGCTAAGCCTTCATGCCTCTAAATATTGAGATATTGAGATGTTGCACTATTGTGGATGACCGACCATTCTTCTGTTGAAGTTCTTCTTTGTTTGTATATTGGTTTTAACTGTTTTGTCTTGTCACTGAGTGATAAATAGTTTAGGATAAATACATCTTTTTTATTTTAACAACACCTGTCTCGTGAATGCACAGGTCACCTAAATGTCAGCTCATCTGTCAATGGTAAAATCATAATTTACCAAAACTTTTAATGTATGTTTTTCTAAGCTCACTCCACTGACCTCAATGTCAATGAAGGAGAGTATGACATATAATGAATGAATCATTAGCTCTTTCCCCACTAGTGGCGACTTTTGTTGTCTGCTGATAACCTTTGTAAACAGTTTGGGCCCAGATCAGGCCCGACAAAACGTCGGGCCTAATCTGGATCCAAACGGTTTGACATTCTGATGGTATTCCTGAAAGATTGTTTGAAAGTTAAACTAAAAAAAACCCAGAAAAACACAGGCGACAAAAAAGCATGCAAAATGACCCAGCATGCAAAGAGTTAAACTAGTATCTCAACACCAGGGTCAGTTGTTCAAAACTAATGATGTCATAAGTTATAGTATTGTTAAAGTTTTGATCGTCAAATATGGCATATACGCTAATATTTTTGCTGAAAAAATGCAAATGCAAAAGCTACTCTTATTTTTTCATTAAAAATGCCTGTGAATAAGATATTATACTTACTAGAACAGTTAACATTTTGACCACTAACAAGCTTGTTAAGCTAACGATGCTTTGAACAACTGGGCCCTGTCTATGAGTAGGCAAAGACTTAATGCACTGCATTCAGAAAATGTACCAGGCAAAAGTTCTAACCAGCCACTTGCATTTTCTTCATCACTTTTTTCTCAAAATGGATGAGTGAAAAATACATTGTGATTCTTTAATAAGCTTTCATGCATATCCACAAAACAGCAAAGACAGAAAATAAACAAAAATACCATTACAATGATAAATCAACACTTAAAATCTGCAGGTTTCCTGTGTTCTAAAAGTCACAATAGGGGTGAACATTGCTGCATGGTTTGAAACAAGTTTTATTCTGTAAGACATTAGTAATATATTTATCAGATCATACAAATGTGATTCCACCCATGTGTATAGTATTTCTCTGCATCTCATGCACCTGAACTATTTCTGTTCATGTATGTCATAAGCAGTATCAGTATGATCCAAGATGGCCATTACCTTATTAGCAACTCTGGCTCTAGCTGTCTCTGCTCTTTGACTACTCTCCTCAAAGTTTTCAATATTTTCTTTCTCTGCAGCCTCACTATCAGACAACTCCTCTACTTCTTGGACATTGTCTTTTTCTGAGGCTGCTACTGTATCTGGAACTATGTCAGCCGCTTGTCTTTTCTCAGCAGGTAGAGGTTTCACTGGTGGACCTAATGTCACGTTGATTTTCTTTATAGTCTTACTGTTGATGCGATATACCAGCTCTCCATCAATGACCTGTGCAATTATAATTCATATTAAAACATCTTTTACAGATTCTCTATGGGTACAACGGAATCTTAGATTGGCTCCAGTCTCTAGTGACTAAATATTTATTCATATAATCCTGTTTGATAATTCACTAAAATAAAACCAAAATAATATCAAGACTATAAAAGGCTGGGCACTAATGACCAGCCTTTATAGTCATATTATTTTGGTTTTATTTTAGTCACTGGAGACTGCAGCCAGGCTAAGTGAAATTCTTTATACGACATTTCATTATAAGACCGCTACTTATGTAGGACGGTTTAAAGATGCAAAAGTGTTGTACCCTAACAAAAATGTAGAGATTATAGAGAAAAATTGCCATTTATGATCATTTTTCTGTATAATCTATACATTTTTGTTTGGATGCAAGTTTTTGCTTTGGATCCCAGCAATGGTGTTATAAAGAAGTGTTCAATGTAATTATTTGTGCACTGAAAATGAAAAGAATACTCTCAAATGGCAAAACCCTCAAAGATTCACAATAATTCACAATAAAATCAATACTTAAGCAAGAGGCCAATGGGGTCACAACTGGCTCACCTGAGTGAAATAGCCATTGCATTTTTGCAAATGCCATATATCAATTTTCAAACTAATCCAAATTGTGGATGTTTTTCACTAGAGCAAATAATTCTGATTCTTAAGCAAAGTCCTTATCCATCTAAGTATTCATGCAGTCTTAAGTGGTTATAAACTACAAGATCCTTAAAGGGGATGGATGCCCCCACTACTGCCAGTTTGGCATTGTACATTTATCATTTGACTGTTTTCAGAGTCATGTGGGCTTCATGCACAAGCTCAACCTGTATTCTTGTCATGGTGCAAGTTTACGAACATGACCTTGAAAGGAGTTGCAGACATGTGAAATTTGCTATGTCATGGTTGTAATGCAAAATTATTAGATAAATCAAGAGCATGTAATCTCGCAATAATAGTTTGATCAGAGTTCTCTGACTTTCATGCATAATGCTAAACCTATACCTTTTCTGAAGTGCAAGTTTCAAATCACGATCATGAAAACTGTAAAAGTTGCAGAGTCATGAACTCCACTATGCAAAAATGTGAATATGGCAAATTTCTAAGTAAATAAGGGTAAGTAACTCTAGCAATAAAAATTTGATCAGAGTTTTATGGCTTTCTGCACATGTCCTGCCTATATTCTTACTTTGCTGCAAATTTCAATTCATTATCTTGAAAACTGTAGGAGAAGTTGCGGAGGCATGAACTCTGGTATGCCATTTGTATAAGGCAAAATTTTAAGTAAATCCAGGCTATGTAACTCTAGCAATACAAATTTGATCAGAGTCCTGTGAATAAGGGTAAGTAACTCTAGCAATAAAAATTTGATCAGAATTTTATGGCTTTCTGCACATGTCCTGCCTATATTCTTACTTTGCTGCAAGTTTCAAATCATTATCTTTAAAAACTGAACAAGAAGTTGCGGAGACACAAACCCTGCTATGTCATGTGTATAAGACAATTTTCTAAGTAAATCAAGGGTACATAACTACCATTAATAATTTGATCAGAGTTCTGTGACCTTCATGCACATGCTCAGTCTATATGCTTTTTATGCTGGAATCTTTCAAACCAGTAACTTAAAAACAGAAGATGGAGTTGAAGTGACACAAACTGTACTATAAAGTGTGAGGGATGGACGGACAGTCACACGGACGCATGACAGAGGGTAAAACTATATGCCCTCCTCCACTTTGTGGTAGGGGCATAAAAACACTGTGACAAAGACTGGTTTTATATGATTTTTCTTTACATTTTTGTTTGAAAAGTATGACTCCCAGAGTCCCAAAGTTTCAGACTGATGCTATAGGAAACACTTCTTTCCTACAAACTCTTATGCAAAGCTTTAAGAAAATGAGCCACAACCTGAGAAAACGTACCTTCTGACATTTGCCCAATGCGGACTCAAATTAGCCTGCACATCTAAGTAGTCTGATCTGAATCTTCTTTGTGCTCATGAAGAAACTTTGAACCTTTGGCAATCCAAAATGTGCTCAGTAAAGATTCTGAATAAACTGCGTGAATGTGCAGGCTGAGATGTGTCTTTGCTGCACACACATGTCCAAAGGTATGTTTTCTTATGTTGCAGCTCACAGGGCTTTACCACAGAGGCCCTCCCAGGGGGGTACATGTTCCCTGAATGAATCGGCATTTTCCCTTGTTCCCTAAAATCAAAATCTTGATTTTCTATATTCCCCAAAATTGCCTTTGTTCCCCTGTTCCCTTCAGTTTTAGACTTTTGTTCCTTTGTTCCCCTGAAATAAATGGCCTTATTCCCGTGTTCCCAAAAAACCCTGGGAGGGCCTCACCACTCTCTGGGCTAATTTAACAGACAACAAATTGATCTTACAGTAGAATTCTGCTGATAATACTACTAGAAAACAAGACCACTCCGCTATTAAGACCAACTTTTGCCAGTCTCAAATGGGTTTCTCTGGGTATTCTTAACATAGCTCCAGATAAGAGGGGGTATCCGCATTATATTTTTCTTTTTTTTTTTCACAAAAAATACTTTGTGTGTACTCATTAGAAGTGCCTCAGCGAGGGACTTCTAATGAGTACACACAAATATTTTTTGTGGAGAAAGAAGAAAAATATCAGAACTTTTTGATTGAAAACAAAAGCACCTTATCTGGAGCTTATGTTCTCTATTCAATATTAAGACGGCCCGCTAATAAGATATTTTTAGGCAGCAGAATTTAACTGTATTTCTTATCGTCCCACCACCAGAAAACAGATTTAGACATTTCTTGCAAACTGTCTCCATTGGAGACAATTTGGAAGAAATATCAAAATCTATTTTCTGGGAAAATAAGAAAAATATTTCAAAATATCGTCTGCTGAAATTTTCATCTAGCATGCTTAGCATTAAGCCCTGTTTTTATATGCAATATTTTATCAGTTTATCATTTTTATCACTCTCTGGGCTAATTCAACAGATAACAAATTGATGACATTTTTCTTATTTTTCCCAGAATACAGGTTTTGACATTTCTTGCAAATAGTCTTCATTCTCTATTGGGGATACTTTGCAAAGGATATCAAAATTAGTTTCTGGAATATAAGATAAATATTTCAGAATATGGTCTGCTGAAATTTTCACCTAGAATGCTTAGTGTTAAGCCCTGCTTTTATAAGCTTAAAAAAATGTATTCAAGCATTTACTTTCTTTATTTCCTTTATTTCTTTCTTTCTTTCTTTTATTTATTTACAGTCGACTCTCGTTATCTCGAATTCCAAGGGACTTTCTAAAATACTTCGAGATATCCGTACTTCGACATATCAGATTTGCGGAATAGAGGAAAAACTAATTCGATTAACCACATTTAACAAATATATGTATAATTGGACTCTTGAGGTTAGAGATATATTGAAAATATTGTGGAAAAGAGGAGAAATTGCTCCTTAGGAGCAATTTCTCCTCTTTTCCACAATATTTTTTTACATGTTGTTAGATTTTCATGTTTAGGCAGGGACCAGATTTTCACTTCCAGATAAGCGGTTATTCGAGATAAGCGAGGTCGAGATAACGAGAGTCAACTGTATTTATTTATTTATTTATTTTATTTATTTATTTATTTATTTATTTTTTTTTTGATATGTACAATCACATTTCATTTCAATGGCTCCAGCATCTTTGAGACAAGGAAATTTGATCTAGATGTGGGTAATTCAAGTTACTGTGGGTTAATCATGATGCCCGATCAGGGGGGAAATGGATATACAGTTGACTCTCGTTATCTCGACCTCGCTTATCTCGTATAACCGCTTATCTCGAAGTGAAAATCTGGTCCCTGCTTAAAAATGAAAATCTAATAACAGGTAACAAAATATTGTGGAAAAGAGGAGAAATTGCTCCTAAGGAGCAATTTCTCCTCTTTTCCACAATATTTTCAACATATGTTTAACTTCAAGAGTCCAATTACATATACATTTGTTAAATGCGGTTGTTCGATTTATTTTTTTCCTCAAGTCTGCAAATCTGATATGTCGAAGTACGGATATCTCGAAGTATTTTTGAGAGTCCCTTGGAGTTCGAGATAACGAGAGTCGACTGTAATTTAGTGATGTCTTTCTGGTCTCCTATGAAATAATGATATGAGTGTACTCATTAGAATTGCTAAGATGAGACAATTCTAATGAGTACATACAACATACATTTTCAAGAAAAGTTCCCTAAACTATCTCTAAATAGTATCAGAAATTCCTAGGGGTTCAAAAATTAGTTTGAATGAGCAGTAAATGAGCCATTGGTGTTCAAGTCATTGAAGGTTTACTGTACAGCCCTGGAGTAGGGGTAAAGAAGAATAATTCCAAAGGCAATGAGCATCTAAGAAATATACTCCAAACTCAACTTACAGTAAGACAGCAGGACAGACAGTGTTTCTTCCTCTTACGATAGTTATCATCTCCGGTACTGTGACACTGACACTGACATCGCTTCGTGCCTAGAGGTTCTCTCTCCTCTGGTAGTTCAACTTCTTCAAAACCATCAAACTTTGTCTCATCATCACTCTTGTCAAAATCTATCTCTTCAAAGTCATCAGCAGCACTAATAATAGCCGATAAAATATGACCAGTTGCGGGAAAACTACCTAAATATCCAAGACAATCCAACAGAATTGCCTGGGCAAACAATGTAGACCCAGATTAAAATGCCCCTCAGGGGCAGTTTAATCTGCGTCTACACTGTTTGCTAATCATCCAGCATATTTTAGAGACACACAAACAGGTAGTCAAATGGATATCTAGCAGGATTCCAACCGCGTGATCTGACATTGGGCACACTAACCACTCAGCCAAAACTGATGCTAGATGGTAAGGAATTAAGGTGTTTAAATATTCAGGGTAATTATGGTCACACTTTCCCCACATAGTGACATGGCAAAACTGAAGATACAGGTAACACACTCTGGTCATATCACATACTCTATGAATCTACATAATCTATGCAATAATTGTTTCGTCTCATGTAGGGTACATTGCATTCTCTTTCAATAAAGTGAACAGAAAACAAACCTGGGTCCAGTTATTCAAAGCATCATTAGCTTAATGAGCTCCTTAATGACAAACTCGTAAACTGTTGTTGATAAAAAAAAAATGTATTTTCAAATAAATTGATATTTTTGCTGCAAAAATTTGTTTGTGTTGAGGTTTTACGGCCCAGTCAACCCAATGGGGTCATGCCGAGCGCTGTCAGTTTACCTAACCACACGTTTACTGAGCTGGCTTAGTCCTCTCAGTGGTTAACCAGTATTGTGCACATTCTTCTGCCAGAAACTGACAACTGCCCTTTTTGAATCAGCGGAAGGGAGAGAATGACCGTAGAAAATATTTCATGATGAATCTTCACGAAAGAATGTTGCCAACCTCGGCGGGGGTTGAACCCGTGACCTCCTGGTCTCCAGTCGGACGGCGCATCCAACTGCGCCACCGAGGCCATTTGCTGCAAAAATGTGAGTAGCAAAAGTGATGTTAAAATTTTTATCTTGAAATAAGGCAAATACATTGATATTTTTGCTGAAAAATGTGAGTAGCTTTGCTGCAAAGATGTGAGTAGCAAAAGCTACTCACATTTTTCAGCAAAAATATCAATGTATTTGCCTTATTTCAAGATAGAAATTTTAACATCACATTAGCTAACAACTTTGTTAAGTTTAGAACAACTGGGCTCAGTTGTTTGAAACTTACGATGTCATTAGATAACGTATCGTCAAAACTTTGATCATTAAACATGGCACATACGCTAATATTTTTGCTGAAAAAATGTGAGCAGCTTTTGCATTTGCAAAAGCTACTCACATTTTTTCAGCAAAAATAACTGTGAATTAGATATTGTACTTACTAGAACAGTTAACATTATGACCACTAAAGAGCTTGTTAAGTTTACAATGTTTTGAACAACTGGGCCCAGAGTGCTGGTCTTGAGCTATGACGTCCTTCCCATACTTGTCCTAAACCTATTGATGTATCTGAAAACTGCTAGGTAAGTGGCAGATAGTGTAGACTGTGACCTGATGCCGCATTCTGTAGGGTCTAGTCTATCCATAAAAATACATAGTGTGAATAAAAATGGCCCCTGGTATTTTTTCTTACTTCTCCATGAAAATATATGTTGTGATACTTTTGGAAAACATATGTTGTTGTACTAATTAAAAGTGCATTGGAGACACATTTCCATAAAGAAGTAAGAAAACTATTTATCTGGCTACTCCTCTTATCCAGAGCTATGAAGGAGTTAAGATGTCCGAGTACATGTATTTAGGATAAAATACAGTACTAACCTAAGTATTTATTTAAAAATATGGTACTAACCTTTCAGGTGGCTTGTCATCAGGGAAGAATAGAGAGAATTCATCTAGAAGATATCTTTGGCCTCTCAGCATGGGCTCAACCTGGGTTCGTAAATCTTCAAGTTTACGAGATGGCTTTCTGTACCAGCGAGAGAATGCTTTCATAATCTTCTGAAACTGGGATGGAGTCTTACTGAAGTAGATCTGCAAACATATACTAGATTTAAGTTCCTGATTTTAAACAAAGATTTCTTTTATCTAGATAATAGTTAGATATGTGGTTTAGAACGTGTTTGGAAACATTTCCACAATTATGCGTCTTATAACCTCATGTGGGACTACTCGATGCTTATGCAATTCTCTTTCTGATTTTCTTTATAAAAGCATATGTTGTTGGTGCAAATTTGAATTGCCTCAACAAGTTGAGGCAATTCAAATGAGCATCAATAACATATGCTTTTATATCTCTTTATAAAAGCTTACATTGTGTTGTTGACACTCATTTATATTGCCTAGATAAAAGCATGTGTTGTTGGTATTCATTTGAACTGCCTCAAATCAATTCAAATGAGTAAGACAATATAAGCTTTCATAAAGACGTAGATTAAGAGTACACAGGCTGTTACCTAAAGATTAAGAAATTACTTGACATTGCGCTTATAGGGGCATGTGCAGTAATTAGGTAAAATACAGTATTCTAACATTTTTTTCTTCTTCATTTCTACATAAAACTACTTGTTCAGAGATGTTACAAGAATTGTTTCAGTTAAAACTAGCATGCATCCTGGGTAAAAATTTAGGCAGATGACATTTTAAGATATTTTTCTTATTTTTAACCAACTAACTGGAAGGGGGTCCACTGATGTGGTTGTTGCCCCTGTACCTGCATGTTAATCAAAACTCTGATGATGATGAATAGTGATGATTTTTCCCAGAAAATATGTTTTGACAGTTCATGCAAATCATCTCCTTTAGGAGACAATTTGCATGAAATGTCTATTTTCTGGGAAAAATATCATCAATTTGTCGTATGCTGAATTAGCCCAGAGATTGGTTAAGGTTAACTATTCCTCTGAATTCAAAGTTTCACTGGTTCCTGGTTCTTACCTCCAGCTTCCTGAGAAATGTCCTTGCTCTAACAAACTCTTGGTGAGACAGGAAACAGCCACACTCTACTGCCTGTGCTGGCAACAGGAAACCAGCAAAATCATGAAGCAGATCAGGGTACCCTTCAAACAATGCACTCAGTTCTACATGGAGCTGTAAATATAATTATAGAATATACAAAATTACGACCATACTATATTTAAACATAAAAGTTTTTGGTTTAACTGCCCAGTCAATCATATTTCAGTCATGATGCACCATCTCCAACAGAAAGAGAGAACGAAGAATGGGATTAGTAGAAAAAGAGATGCCAAGCCCTTAACTTGCTCAGATGAGGCAAGGAATCTTCCTGCTAAAAAGCCAGTGATGGCAGGGCCACAATGCTAGACAGGACCCACCAAATACAACAAGACATTGAACAGAACAAAACATGAAAACAGCTCACAGCGAGCGTCCAAAAAGCCCCATAAAAATGAACTACACAAGAACCATACTTTAACCCTTGCCTTGCTGAATAAATTAAGAAGCCATGCCCACTTCTAATTTCCAGCCAATCGGATTATTTGATCCGCGTTTTTGATGGAAATTCACATATTTAATGACAAGCAGTGCAGATCCAGATCAGTTGGCTTCTGAAGAAGCCAACTGATCTGGATCTACACTGTTTGCTAAGACAGGGCATATTGTGTTCAGCAAGAGAAGGGTTAAAATGGTTAGTAACAAAAATTGCCATGGTGTGGCACTTGAGGCGTGTAGGGGGTGGCATGTGGTAAATTGATTTTACTGGAACCAAATCTTCACCCTCAGCTCCAAATACATCACTCTTGTCAATGGGTGCTGTACCAGGGTCAAATTAAGTTGGCCCAACAATGCATTGCACCATGCAAAATTGGGTCTTAGCATGTAATGTTAACAGAAAAGGCTTAGATAAGTCTGTGCATCCATGGAACCTGATCAGTCAGAGCCTTCTTTACTTGAGGCAAAAAGGAAAAGATGGACGTTCCATAGCTCTAGATTGAACTTGAGAAGCAGTATCTAGACAAACTGTATTCAACCTAATACAGTTGACTCTCGTTATCTCGACCTTGCTTATCTCAAAGTGGAAATCCGGCCCCTGCCTAAACATGAAAATCTAACAACAGGTAAAAAAATATTGTGGAAAAGAGGAGAAATTGCTTCTTAGGAGCAATTTCTCCTCTTTTCCACAATATTTTCAATATATCTCTAAATGTGGTTGTTTGAATTATTTTTTCCTCAAATCTGCAAATCTGATATGTCAAGGTACAGATATCTCGAAGTATTTCAGAGAGTCCCTTGGAATTCGAGATAACGAGAGTCGACTGTATCTGTACATTCTCCTATAAGCTCTAAGTTATGCAATTTCAGAAACTTTGGATTACAGCCTGTCTATTTTTATCCACTTCTAAATAAAATCATATAATGTTGGTACACATTTGAATTGTCTTGCCCGGTTGAGGTGATTCAATTGAGTACCCACAACATATGTTTTCATAAAGGAAATCAGAAAAAGCATACGGCATAAGCATCATTAAATACGACCGGCAAACAGTCCACTGGTGAGCCCTTATTAGGTAGATACAGTCGAACTTCAGTGGCTCGAACATCTTTAGGACAATGGAAATTTGTTCGAGACATGGGTAGTTTGAGCCACTGAAAGTGTTAATCATAGTGGCGGGTCAGGATCTCATGTACAAAAATAATATATTGAGTGTACCTATTAGAACAGCCTCAATGAGGTGAGTCAAATGAGTACACACAACATACATTTTCATGATAAAATAGGAATAATTCCTAAAATATTCTTAAATATTTGTTTTCTTGAGCTGTTGGAAGAATTTCCTAGGGACTCGAAAAAGGGTTTGAATTAGCCACAGTAAACAAGTCATTGGTGCTTGAGTCATTGAGGTTTTACTGTATTTCACTACATGTTTTTCCAATAATTTTGAAAAACCTAGGAGCCATTAATGGGGTAATTAAGTGGAATACAGTAAATTTATCTTATTTCTCCTTGAAAACTTGGGTACTCGTTACAAGTGTGTTGTTCAGGTGCATCTAGTGAGTACACACAACATATGATTTTGCAGATAAAAAGAAAAATATTACCCTCTTTGGTTAAAAAAACCCCAAACAAACCCTTATCTAGCCAAATATGGCAGCCTAAAAAATATCACACACTTTGGTTAAAAAATCATCTTATCAAGGGCTATGGAAGTCTAAATGATATACTATTTGATTGAAAAAGCATTTTTGCACCTTTATTTCTGCATGACAACTAACACAGCTGAAAATGAGAAAAAATGGGCTTTATATATACATCAAATATGGCATTTTCCTCTTTTTTTTTTTTTTTGCCGTTTTTTTTTTTTTTTTTTTTCAAATAAATAATTGCTATCTTTTTTATTGCTACTTTATATCTCAGTTATGGCTATGACAATATAATGTGGTCCAAAATAGACATTTGAACAGGGCCATAAGATTTTTCTGATTTACCACTTCAAAGCGTCAAAACTATAAGTTTACTTGGGCCTCACCATGCGAAAATGTGTCTTTAGGCATATGCGGACAGCAAAGGCCCAGATCAGACTGCACATCTCTGCAGTCTGATCAGGATCTTTGCTGTACGCAAGCAGAATCATTGGAGACTACAGAAATTTTTTAATGGAGAGCAAATGCCCAGATGACACTTTGCACATGTGCAGGATGATGTGAACTGGCACATTTTGCGCATGCTCAAAGAAGCTTTTCACTTGACACGGCCCATTTGTTTATGTTTGTCTACAACATTACCATCTTCCCACCTGTTCCAATGATAACTGAATTTTACTATTATGAGCTATGATGTCTTTGAGGTGTTAGTCAACAGTGGAAGCTCAAATCAGTCTGAGCATCAATAGTCTAATCAGAACTTTTACTACTCAACTTATTACCTTAACTCTTTGCATGCTGGGTAATTTTGCATGCTTTTTTGTCGTCTGTGATTTTTTTTTAAAATCAAATATTGCAATAAAAAATCTTTCTGAAATACCATCAGAGTGTCAAACAGTTTGGATCCAGATCAGGCCCGATGTTTTGTTGGGCCTGATCTGGGTCCAAACTCTTTGCAAAGGTTATCAGCAGATGACAAAAGTCGCCACTAGTAGGGAAAGAACTAGAGAAAGTCTATGATTTGTATGTCAGTGTGGGAAATCCAGTGACCAAATGACAGAGTTTGTAACTAAATTTAGCTCTGCATAAGGTAGGATTTTTTAGAATATCTCTATTCATACCAGGTGGAATTTGTTCAAACAAAGCGCAGAGTACGCGAAAAATCAAGCTCTTTCCGGTGGTGAAAGCGCTATTCTGCGATCTGGTCTAATTCTCGAGAACATAATCTTTCAAGAGTTTAAAATTCATAGTTTGGTAATAGATTAAAGCCAGGAATAAATGGTATAATGAGGTATAGACAACAAGTGCAAAGACGGATGGATGCACCAACAATTGGCTCACCATGAAATAAGGTCATCTGGCCAGTTTACCTAGAAAAATCTTGCTGCCAGTGGGAATTGAACATATTCATAATTACAAAGACCATATATCGAGGGTTGAGCGCAAGACTATAGTAACTCAAACATATTTTTGAAACCCTTGTTTAGGGGCAACTTGGACCCCTTTGTAAACAATGCAAATTTAGGTGCCATTGCTCATACGAGCAATGGCACCTAAATTTTCATTGTTTACAGAAAGAAATGTTGTAATCTTCATAACGCCTTCATGGTGAGGAGATTAGGTTTGGGGAAAAACAACCATCTGACTTGCACTAGTCTTGCCCTCAACCCTCGATATGTCAGTAATTCATCCTATATAAGGAAAACAAGCAATATTTAAAAACTCTCCCTTTCCCCAAGTAATTATTAGAATTTCTCCAATTTTTTAGAGGATTCAAGTATTTAGTGATAAGAAATGATATAGTGATGTAGTTGTAAATGACTATGTTGTCTACATGTATATACAATAGAAATTTCAAATGTCTCTTTTTCCAAAACTACTTGATGGATTTTCTTCATTTTTCATAGAGTTGATGTCTATGATGATACAAACAATCTGTGCAATTTTCAAAAGAATTGGATAAAAAATGTGGACTTTTTTCGATTACATGAGAACAAATTAGCCAAAATTTGAAATGGTTCCTTTTCCCATAATGTTTGGTGGATTTTCTTCATTTTCAATAGGATTGATGTCTATGATGATACAACTAATCTGTGCAAGTTTCAAAAGAATTGGATGAAAAATGCAGACTTAATGGCGTAAATGAGAAAATATTAAAAGGGCCCTTTTCCCATAATGTTTGACGGATTTTCTTCATTTTCAATAAGTTTATTCCTTTCAATGATACTAACAATCTGTGCATGTTTCAAAAGAATCAGAATAAAAAATGTAGACTTTATCGCTTAAACGAGAAAAAATTAACAAAAATGTTAAAAGGGCCCTTTTCCTATAATGTTTGACAGATTTTCTTCATTTTTGATTTTGGTTAATCCTTACAATGATTAAACAATCTGTGCAAGGTTTTAAAGAATCGGATAAAAAATTTTGGCTTAACTGCGTCAACAAGATAATTTAATCAAAATTTTAAAAGGGCACTTTTGCCAAAATTTTTGACAGATTTTCTTCATTTTTAACAGGTTTATTTCTTTCAAGATGCAAACAATCTGTGCAGGTTTCAAAAGAATCAGATCAAAAATGTGGATTTAATCACATAAACAAGAAAAAATTAACAGAAATTTTAAAAGTGCCCTTTTCCCATAATGTTTGACGGATTTTCTTCATTTTCGAAAGGGTTAATCCTTACTATCATACAAATACTCTGTGCAAGTTTCAAAAGAATCAGCTCAAAAATGTGGACTTTATCGCATAAATGAGAAAAAGTTAACGGACAGACGAACAGATGGACTGACGCACGGACGGACACACAAAAGGAAACAATGCCATGACATAAGCTCTTCTGGCCTTCGGCCACTAGAGCTAATAATTTACATATTTTTTTTCCAAAACTAATTTTTTCCAGCCCTTTCCTTCCCATCAGCTGAACATCCATTCAGTTAATTTTTTGTGTCCTTTAGCTTATAACATATCTTACACAAAATAAATAATCAATTTGGAAAGTCATTTATCTGGTTGTAAAAGGAACACTTGTCACATTTGACAATCAATCAAGGTACTATTAAGGACAATAAGGAATATCCTCAAACTCCTATAAATCTGTTTTATAGCTATATAATTTCACTCCTTCACAAGAAAATCAAATGAATGGTTCACTGTCTCTAAATTCCCCAAACTGCAAGAAATACACTAATAAAGATTTCAGTTCTGATAGACTTGGATCGGTGGCCACCTGGTATAACTGCAGACAAACATGTCTTTCTAATTTCAGAACACAAAGTGTATTTTGACATGTAATGTTTGCAAACTGTAATATATGTCGAGTGGACTCTTCTTTAACAACTCTTTGGAACAGTCTACTTCCAATTGTAGGATGTCTGGTTAGCTTTTATTATTACTTTTTTTTTAAATAAAATTCCTGAAGTTAATGCAAACAGTGTAGACCCTGATCAGATGCAGCATTCTGATCTGGGTCTGCACTGTTTGCCAATTACCCTTCTGGGGATCTCCAGACTAAAATGGGTTAAAGACAATGCCTGCTACAGGACAGGAAATCCCATCAGAAATCAAACTGTCCATCAAACATCCATATTAGGAGATAAACATTTTGAGTGGTGGTGGCATGGGGTGCATAGGTGGGGGCTTGCAATGAACATCCCTTTAAATCTGTATCTAACATCAGAACAAGTAATCAACTAAACCCATTCAGGAATTCAGGACTGATGTTTAACCTTTACCACTCTCTGGGCATTTTCAGCAGACGACAGATTGATGATATTTTTCTTATTTTTCCCAGAAAACAGGATTTGACATTTTATGCAAATTGTCTCCTTAGGAGACAATTTGCATGAAATGTCATATCCTGTTTTCTGAGAAAAATAAGAAAAATATTTCAAAATGTCGTCTGCTGAAAATTTTACCCAGAGTACTAAGCGTTAAAAGCTTAATATAAAACTTCAATATGAAAATTCTCTCTGAGATCTTGACTTTAAGGTCATTATTGTATGGGGTGGGACTTGTTTAGCAGACATTTTACATGAAATGGCAAACCTTGTTTTTGCTGAAAATGAAAAAAACAAAACAAAAAAAAAAACAAAAAAAAAAACAGAGGACCAATGGTCCTGTAGCTCACCTGAGACTATTTGTTCTGAGCAAGCTTTTGGTAATATTTTTAAAGAATGAAACATACAGGTATGGTAGCCGGTACAGTTTGGAAAACCTTTGATCTCCGTTATCCTACAGTAATTTGGTATGGAATTTAGCTTTACTTAATTTGGCAAAAAGAATTTTCACATAAAATATGGCTTTGATAAAGAGACATACCAAATATTAAAGGCCTGTGCCTCCTAGTTTCACACAAGAAGATTTTTAAATTTGTCCCCATGAGTCTGTATAAAACAAATGACCCCTGGGGCGGGCCTAATTTTTTACCCCAGGGTTATAATGTGAACAATCTTAGTAAAGGCCCATTAGATAGAACTAAGTACCAAATGTCAAAAGACTAGGCCTTCTAGTATCACACAAGAAGATTTTAATGCTTTTGCCCCATATGAGTCTATGTAAGACAAGTGACCTCTGGGATGGAACCATTTTGACCTCAGGGCCATAATTTAAACAATCTTAATAAAGGCCCACTAGCTACATCCCAAATATCAATGGCCTGGGCCTTCTAGTATCAGACGAGAATTTTTTTGAAGTTTTTCCCTATATGTGTCCATTTAAAATAAATGAGCCCCGGGGCAGGGCCATTTTTTATCCCAGTGCTATAATTTGTACAGTCTTGGTAAAGGCCTACTAGATGAAGCTACATAACAAATATCAAAGGCCTGAGCCTTCTAGCATCAGACAAGAAGTTTCTAAATGTTTTCCCTGTATAAGTCCATGTAAAACAAATGAGCCCCGGAACAGGGCCATTTTTGACACCAGGGCTATAGTCTGAGCAATCTTGGTAGAAGCCCATTAGATGAAGTACATATCAAATATAAAAGGCCTAGACCTTCTAGATTCATAGAAGATTTTCAAAGTTTTTCCCAATACAAGTCTGTGTAAAACATGTGACCCCTGTCATGGGGCCATTTTTGATCCAATGGCTATAGTTTGAATAATCTTGGTTGAGGTCCACAAGATACAGCTATATTCCAAATAACAAAGGCCTGGGCCTTCTACTTTCAGACAAGAAGATTTTTAAAGTTTTGCCTATGTAAAAAAAATTGACCTTTCCTTAAAAAAGGTCAAGGTCAACCAAAGATTACAATTTTTTTAAACTTTATTGAGCCCATGTCCCCAATGCTGCATACTAAGTCATGGGGCCACTGGCCCTTTGGTTCAGAAGATTTTTAAAGGGTTTTTACCATATATGGGCATAGCAGCCATCTTGGTCATGTGACTCAGATGCGGTGAACAAGTCCCCCCTACTCACTGAGGCTCTATATGAAATTTAGCTTTGATTGGCCCAGTGGTTTCTGAGAAGAAGATGTTTGAAGAGTGTGGACGACGGTTGGAAGACAGACGAACGGTCAGCGGAGCCTGCCTATACTATAGGCTCAACTACAAGCCTAAAGGCTCAGGTGAGCTAAAAAACTATATATACATTTGTATTTTAGAATGTCACCTGTTGCAGTTATAACTGACCCATTAACTCATTGTAAACTGAATAGACTCCCCCAACACTATATATTGGAAGAGTCCAATTTTGATTTTAACCTTTACCACTCTCTGGGCATTTTCAGCAGACTACAAATTGATGATATTTTTCTTATTTTTCAAAAAAAAAAACAAACAGGATTTGACATTTCATGCAAATTGTCTCCTGAGGAGACAATTTGCATGAAATGTCATATCCTGTTTTCTGGGAAAACAAGAAAAATATTTCAAAATGTCGTCTGCTCAAAATTTTACCCAGAGTGCTAAGGGTTAAATACATCTGGCTATGAGCTTTAGAATAATATTCCTAGAGAAAAAAGGCTAAACCATTTGCAATCAGTGGAGCCCCTGATCAGATATCGCGTTCTGGATCTGCACTATTTGCCAATTATTTTTTTACGGGTCTCCAGACTACAATGGGTCAACACTTACCACGCTAAAGACAAATTCGGAAAACAACAAATTGATGATATTGTTCTTATTTTTCCTACAAAATAGGATCTGACTCTTATGAAATATCAAATTCTACTTTCTAGGAAAAATATTTCAAAAAGTTGTCTGCTGAAATTTTTACCCAGCAAGTGTTCAGGAAAATGTAACCTTTAGTGCTCTGGGAAAAAATCAGATATCAAATTATTTTTTGCATTTTCTTATTTTTCCCCAGAAAGTAGGGTTTGGTACTTCATGCAAATTGCCTTTACAGCTTATTTTCATGGAATGTCAAACCCTATCTTCTTGGAAAAAAATATTTTCATGGAATGTCAAACCCTATCTTCTTGGAAAAAAAAGGTTTTGAAATGTCATGTGCTTTTGTTTAAATACAGCTTATAGTATTTGTTTATTTGTTGAGATTTTACAGCCCAGTCAACCCATTGGGGTCATGTTGAGCACAGTCAGTTTACCTAACCACACTTTCACTTGGCAGGTTTAGTCCTCTAAGTGGTTAAACTGTATTTGGCACATTCTTTCACCAGAAACTGACAACTGCCCTTCTTGAATCAGCAGAAGGGAGAAAATGACCATAGAAAATATTTCATGATCAAATCGCCACGAAAGAATGTTGCCGACCTGGGTGGGGGTCGAACCCGCAACCTCCTATCACCAGTCTGACGGGCATCCATCTGAGCCACCGAGGCCGACTAATCACAACTGCAGCAGATGATATTTTTATTTTTTATTTTTCAAAGAGAATAACACTAGCAAATGAGTCACATGAATTACCAAGTCTTATTTTCTCTGAAAAATAATTGAAGAAAAAACAAAAAAAAAGGAAAATAGAATGTTGCCAGCTATAATTTTGTTTAGCCTTAAATGATTATGCATCAAAATGTTTAGAGCAGTCACAACAATGCTATTTTACTGCTGATGTCAAAAGAAGGACCGGTTCTGATCTGACCACAACCTAAAATTTAAGGCCACCCATGTGCTTGCACCACAGAATTAATTTCAAAATTAAAATCAAGAGTACTTAGCCTTTACCACTCTCTTGAGCTAATGCTGCAGATGACAAACTGAAGATATTTTTTCTAATTTTTCCCAGAAAACAGAATCTGACTTTTCATGCAAACTGTCTCCTTTGGAGACAGTTTGCATGAAATGTCAAAACCTGTTTTCTGGAAAAAATAAGGAAAATATTTCAGTATGTCATCTGCTTAAAATTTTACCCAGAGTGCTAAGCGTTAAATGCTTAGTCTGTTTACGGAACATTTATTTTATGGGATACTTTTGGATTTGTTTAATATAAGACTGTAAAGAAAAGGACTTCTCATGTGCCTTTGTATTTTCTTCTTAGAGACAGGTAAACCCTTAAAGTTAACCCTTAAAGTGCCAAGTAAATTTGTGGCAGACAACATTCTAAAATTGATTTTGTAATTTTTCAGATGAAATAAGACTTGACATTTCCAGTGAATCATCTGCCTAGCATTTCTCTGAAAAAATGATTTTAAAAGATTAAAATATTGTCTACTACAATTTTGGTTGTACATGCATTTTAAGAGTTAAATATTTACACATGTGTTTAGTAGTAGAAGTAAGAAAATATTCCAAAGATAATAAATAGTGTTACATGAAATTCTTGGATATTAAACAAAATTATATTCATGTGTTTGCAATAAAAAAAAAAAAAAAAAAATAAAAATTCAATGGGTGAAAATCATTATCAATATAAATTTAAATAAAAAGAAATCTTTAAATTTTGATAATATAATACGAAAAAGTCTAATAATAAAAATAATTCAACACTTATAAAAAATTCTTCAAAATCTGTCAAAAACTAATCAAACAAAATAAGGAATTGATTTCACCAATTTAAACCTTTAATATTTTGTTCTAGGATTTTCACAGGTACAGTTTATTTTGTAAATATTTGGTATTGGTTAGCTAGCCTCTTAAAATCATTGATACTTTAGTTCTCGAGCCAAGCGTTTGTCTAACTTATTATGAAATCAATGTTGGACAACAGTATTAAAAGCTTAAAATAATGTAGCATTCTCAAAATAAACAAATATGGAGTAATGGCCAAACAAAGTGAAACATATTAATTAACAAACCACATGCATTATTAACCTTTACCACTGTCCGGACTAATTCAGCAGATGACAACTTGATATTTTTCTTATTTTTCCAAGAAAATAGGATTTGACATTTCATGCAAACTGTCTCTGATTGAGATAATTTGCAGAGAGTGTCAAAACCTGTTGTTTTTTTTTTTTGAAAAATAAGAAAAAATATTTCAATATGTCATCTGCTGAAATTTTTACCCAGAGTGCTATGTGTTATAGAGACATGGACTTGGATTTGTTTTAGTTTTATAACCTGAAAAATTTCATAACTGATCAAAATGGACAAAGCTCTAGTATCTGTTGGATATAAAGTGTGATAAGGTATGTATATTAATTCAAAACTTTGTAAAAATGCAGCCTAATGCTGTGAATAAATAAATATATATATATATATATATTTTCACTGAACATAAATTTATTATAATTGCTATATTGAAATTTATTATGTCAATTCTATTTATGTAATTTTGACATTCTTATCATATCAAAATTGTTTTAAAATTTACAAACATAATTTTAAGACTGTGCTGTATTTTATCACTTTTTTAGCTCACCTGAGCTAAAGGCTCAAGGTGAGCTTTTGTGACCGGTCTTTGTCCGTCGTGCGTCTGTCAACAATTTACTTAAAAGACATCCCCTCCTAAACCGGTGAATGGATTTTGAAATAATTTTACAGGAATGTTCCTTGGGTGACCCTCTACCAAAATTACCTAAATGGTTCCGCTTCGCTAAACAAAATGGCCACCAGAGCTAAAAATAGAAAAGCCTTAAAACGACATCTCCTCCTAGGCCACTGATCTAATTTCAAAATAATTTTACAGGAATGTTCCTTGGGTGACCCCCAACCAAATTGCTCAAATTGTTCCACTACAGCCGGCAGCCGCCAGAGCTAAAAATAGAAAAACCTTAAAACGTCTTCTCGTCTGTCAACAATTTACTTAAAAGACATCTCCTCTTAAACCAGTGAACAGATTTTGAAATAATTTTACAGGAATGTTCCTTGGGGGACCCTCTACCAAAATTGCCTAAATGGTTCTGCTCAGCTGAACAAAATGGCCACCAGAACTAAAAACAGAAAACCCTTAAATCAACATCTCCTCCAAGGCCACTGGCCCAATTCCAAAATAATTTCACAGGAATATTCCTTGGGTGACCCTCTACCAAAATTGCTTAAACCGTTCCGCTTGGATGAACAAGATGGCCGCCAGAGCTAACGAGCTGTCGGAGGACAGCAAGCTCGCCTGCTGGGTACATTTTATATTGTAACATTTTAATCATTAAGCCATATAATATAGGTCACACTGACCTAGATGTATCTGTATGTAAATCATTTTGTCACTTAGATATAATAATCCAGGTATGACAATTCTCCATGAAATAGTAATAAAAATAAAAGGCAAAATCACTGAAGCATGAAATATAGGTCACAATGACCTAGATATAGTAAGTGGTCATTCATTGGGTCACATGGAACTAATATCCCAGGTGTGACATTTATCCAACAAATATTCAAGATATAAGGCAAAATCACTGAACCATGAAATATAGGTCACACCAACAGAGATATATTTTGACGTCAATAATCGGGTCACAAGGAACTAATATCCCAGGTGTGACATTTATCCAACAAATAGTATTCAAGATATAAGGCAAAATCACTGAACCATGAAATATAGGTCACAATGACCTAGATATAGTAAGTGGTCATTCATTGGGTCACATGGAAGTAATATCCCAGGTGTGACATTTATCCAACAAATAGTATTCAAGATATAAGGCAAAATCACTGAACCATGAAATATAGGTCACACCAACAGAGATATATTTTGACGTCTATAATCAGGTCACAAGGAACTAATATCCCAGGTGTGACATTTATCCAACAAATAGTATTCAAGATATAAGGCAAAATCACTGAACCATGAAATATAGGTCACACCAACAGATATATTTTGACGTCAATAATCGGGTCACAAGGAACTAATATCCCAGGTGTGACATTTATCCAACAAATAGTATTCAAGATATAAGGCAAAATCACTGAACCATGAAATATAGGTCACAATGACCTAGATATAGTAAGTGGTCATTCATTGGGTCACATGGAACTAATATCCCAGGTGTGACATTTATCCAACAAATAGTATTCAAGATATAAGGCAAAATCACTGAACCATGAAATATAGGTCACACCAACAGAGATATATTTTGACGTCAATAATCGGGTCACAAGGAACTAATATCCCAGGTGTGACATTTATCCAACAAATAGTATTCAAGCTATAAGGCAAAATCACTGAACCATGAAATATAGGTCACAATGACCTAGATATAGTAAGTGGTCATTCATTGGGTCACATGGAACTAATATCCCAGGTGTGTCATTTATCCAACAAATAGTATTCAAGATATAAGGCAAAATCACTGAACCATGAAATATAGGTCACAATGACCTAGATATAGTAAGTGGTCATTCATTGGGTCACATGGAAGTAATATCCCAGGTGTGACATTTATCCAACAAATAGTATTCAAGATATAAGGCAAAATCACTGAACCATGAAACATAGGTCACAATGACCTAGATATAGTAAGTGGTCATTCATTGGGTCACATGGAACTAATATCCCAGGTGTGACATTTATCCAACAAATAGTATTCAAGATATAAGGCAAAATCACTGAACCATGAAATATAGGTCACAATGACCTAGATATAGTAAGTGGTCATTCATTGGGTCACATGGAAGTAATATCCCAGGTGTGACATTTAACCAACAAAAAGTATTCAAGATATAAGGCAAAATCACTGAACCATGAAATATAGGTCACAATGACCTAGATATAGTAAGTGGTCATTCATTGGGTCATATGGAAGTAATATCCCAGGTGTGACTTTTATCCAACAAATAGTATTCAAGATATAAGGCAAAATCACTGGACCGTGAAATCTAGGTGACCTTGACCGTAAAATGTAGGTCACCATGACCTTCACTCTCTTACACTTAAACTGATGTCACATAGTTAGCTGATGTATAACCAGTTGTGTCTATAACCTGTAGGCATATAAGATTTTACAAATGTGTCCTAGATTTTGACCCCTAGCCCCACCCCAAGGCCCACCCTGAGGTATGAACCCAGGGGTATGTTCTTTTGGAATCTCAGAAGACTCGTCCAGGTACCCAAATTCTAAATATGAATGCTCTATGAGGAGTGAAAGTCAAGATATAAGAATTTGAAAAACTTTAACACAGTATTACAAAGGTGTCCTAGATTCTGACCCCTAGCCCCACCCAGGGGCATGAACCCAGGGGTTTATTCTCTTGGAATCTCAGAAGACCCTCCAAGGTACCTAAGTTCCAAATTTGATGCCTCTGTGAGGAGTGACTGTTGAGATATAAGCATTTGAAAAACTTTAACACAGTGTGACGGGAACGGGAACGCAAACGCAAACGCAAACGCAAACGTGGACGACCGGGGTGACTACAATAGCTCTCCTTGTACTTCGTACAGGCGAGCTAAAAATAGAAACACCTTTAACGACTTCTCCTCCTTAACCAGTGGATGGATTTTGAAATAATTTCACATGAATGTTCCTTGGGTGACCCTCTACCAAAATTGCTCAGATGAACAAAATGGCAAAATGACATCTTCTCCTCCTTAAACAGTGGACAGATTTTGAAATGATTTCACAGGAATGTTCCTTGGGTGACCCTCAACCAAAATTGCTCAAACAGTTCCACTTGGATGAACAAGATGGCTGCCAGGGCTAAAAATATATCCTCAAGAGACCCTTTACACTAAATTCTTTCAATTACACAACATGTACACTGCCCCCCCTCCCCCCCCCCCCCCCTCCCCCTGCCCCCAACCCTTCCACTGTGGACAGCACTTGTTTTTCCTATATATTTGTAAAAAAATATGGTCTGTATAGAAAACTTTGATAATCTTACAAACCACCATTTGCCTGATTTAAATTAAATTAAATTAATACAACCATCCTGAACCTAAAGCAATGGGACACAGGTGAGCGATTTAGGCCCTCTTGTTTTATTTATTGCTGTTGTTGTTGCTATTTTTTAGTTTTGATTTTTTTTTCTTACAATAAACTTCTTTTTTCTTGTTTTTTTTTCTGTTTTTTTTTTTTTTTTTTTTGGAAACTGCATTTGTTGTTGACATTAAGCAAAGTACCAAGTAAATCAAAAAAATTATCATGTATATATCTTTATATTTTTTTCAAAGAAGTATCTTCCATATTATCTCTTTCTTATTTTCTTACTTAACCCTTTCAACTCTGAGATTCTAAAATGGAATTTTCCATCCATGAATTTGGACATGTCCATTGATGCAAATAGGGGTTTGTGTCTAAAAACAGAATGGCAAACAGTGCAGATCATTATGAGCCATCTCATCCGGATCTACACTGTTTGCAAAGGTATATGTTTTGGTCTACAGGTTTGAAGGAATTAAACTGCTTTCTCACATTACAGTTCATATACTGTATTTGCCCTAATTACCACACTGTGTGCATAGGTTTTTGTTTTTTTTTTTTGTCATAATTACTGGAAGAACTTGTAGTAAAATATCCTCCTAACACGGCACACTTTAAAGAAAGATCTGCAGAGAACTTCACGAAGGGCATGATTAAGGGCATATTTAAGAATGCTTGTGATTTTTTGTTTCTGATTTTCATTATAAAAGCATATGTTGTGGGTGCTGAGGCAGTTCAAATGAGTACCCACAACATATGTTTTTATAAAGAAGTAGCTACAAATACATGGGTTGTAACCTGATGACTACAGCACTGCTTGGCTCTGTGCTTATATGGGTTATGTGCGGTAATTAGGTCGAATACCTTGGCTGTTGTTGTTTTCTTTATGAAACCTGACATTTTGGGCTGAACAGAACCACATGAAAAAGTATGCAAAATGTGTAGGCTCCGATCACTCCTTTATGACTTGTATATGGTAAATGTCCTAAAATTTTGAACACTTTATTCCATACTATTTTGGCCTAAATTTTGCTTTTAATGCAGTTGTTTCTTAAATACTTAGTGGAATGGCAAACAGTGTAGACCCTGATCAGACTGCTCCTTCAGGAGCAGTCTGATCTGGGTCTGCACTGTTTGCATGTCATTTTGTCAGGCACTTAGGTGTTTGAATTTTTTGGACATTTACGGTACTGATACACCCTCTCATCACCACTGATTCATTAGGTGGGCAGAGACAGTCCTGATCATGCTGTACATGTGCTTCATTCTCTGTGTATGTCTGAGGGCACATTTTTGTGTAACAAGAAAAAGATTTACATAAACTGTAAATTATTTGATTGTGTAGGGGCTTAACAACACGTCAACCCTTGTGGGTCATTTCGTGTCATCTCCCAGAGAAAGGGAGAAAAGAGACAGAAGAGAAAGCAGAGGAGATGAAAGAGGGACAGGGAAGGAAGAGGAACAGGAATGAAAGTGAAGAAACAGAAGAATTAAAAATATCCCCCCTCTATCCTAACCTGCTACAAGGACAGCAGACCTTGCCCAGCTGTAAGCCAATATCAGTTGGGCGCCTGGCGACATGATACATGACACCTTTGCCACACCCGACCACCCCCACATAAACTGTGAAGCCAAAGTTCTTGGAAAAATAGCAAAAACACTTTCTAATATCATCTTATTTTCAAATCTGGCACTTGAACTCTTAAAAGGACAAGCAAAATTGTAGCAGACGCTTGTCTAATTTTTTAGGGAAAATAAGGCTTGATATTTCATGTGAATCAGCTGCTAGGACAGGAAATGTCAGGGCCCAGTTGTTCAAAGCGTCGTTAGCTTAAAGAGATCGTTAAGGGTCATTTCGTTAACTGTTTTAGCAGATTCAATATACAATATTCTGATATTTTTTGCTGAAAAAATGTGAGTAGCTTTTGCACTGCAAAAGCTACTCACATTTTTTCAGCAAAAAATTTCAGCATATATGCGTATTACTCAATGTAAATTTTAACGAATCGTTAACTAACGACATCGTTAGCTTTGAACAACTGGGCCCAGGCTTTTAGTCCTCTAAGCTGTTAACCAGTACTTGTGCACAAACTTTCACCAGTACCTGACAATTGCCTTTCTTGAATCAGCAGAAGGGAAGGGGGAGAATGACTAGAAATGATTTCATGATCAATCTCCATGAAAGATATGTGGCCGAGCTGAGATTCAAACTTGCTACTGGCTCTGCAGTCAGATACACCACCAACTGCCCAAAGAAGCCCGGCGTAAATGTCAAGCTTTAGTCTCTCTGTTAAAGCACAAAAAATATTAACCCTTCTCTTGCTGAACATGACATGCCCTGTCTTAGCAAACAGTGTAGATCCAGATCAGTGGAATTTTGAACAAGCCAACTGATCTGGATCTGCACTGTTTGTCATAAAATATGTGAATTTCTATCCAAAACTCGGATCAAGTAATCTGATTGGCTGGAAATTAGAAGTGGGTGTGGCATCTTCATTTATTCGGCAAGGCAAAGGTTAAAAAACAAACAAACAAAAAAAAACAAAAAAAAAAAACTGCCTTATCCAGAGATATATACAGTAAATTTCTGCTATTAAGACCACCTTTGGTACTGCCTAAAAGTGGTCTTATTAGCGGGGTGGTCTTAATATTGAATGTAGAACATAGCTCCAGAAAAAGTATTTTTGTCAACCAAACAGTACTGATGTTTTTTCTTATTTTTCCACAAAACAATATTTTGTGATACTATTATAAGCACCTCCCTGAGGCGCTTCTAATAGTACCCATAACTTGTGTTTTTGTGAAGAAATCAGAAAGATATTATGAAGATACCCACTCTTATCTGGAGCTATGTAAAATATAAAAAAAAAAAAAACATTTGGAACTAGCAATGATGATGAGTTCAGGTTTAACGACGCATCAACCCATGAGGGTCATTTGCGTCAAAATGGTGAACTAACATGGTTCTGTAATGAAACGATTATAATGATAAGTCATAAATGCATGAAATGTAAAACTAGAATGAATTTAAAAATTAAAGCAGTTATACTTTGTTAAAAAGATTGATGTGTTTTAAAAACATAAGTATGTTATCAGCCGGTACATTTTCAAATAAATATCTCAGGTCATTTGTTTGGAAGAATTGACGTTGCACATGAGAGAATTCAATGCAGTCGATCAGAAAGTGTTTCACTGTAAAAGGTTCATTACAGCTGATACAAAATGGCTGATCTTCTCGTTTTAGAACTAGCAAAAGCTGGTCTTAATAGTAGAGTGGTCTTCATTTTGTATGGTTTTAACCCTTGTCCTGCTGAACTTGCCTTTGCAAACAGTGTAGATCCAGATCAGTTGGCTTCTGAAGAAGCCAACTGATCTGGATCTGCACTGTTTGCCATTAAGTACGTGAATTTATAGCACCAATCCAGATCAAGTAATCTGACTGGCTGAAAATTAGAAGCAGGCATGGCATCTTGCATCTTAATTTATTCAGCAGGACAAGGGTTAATAGCAAAATTTTACTGTATATATTTTACAGATTCTAAATTCTACAAAATCACCAGATAAATTTGGAGAAAGATTTAGAAGTATAAAAGAACATATAATGTTACCATGACAAGTGACGATTACTACGACAACCATCTCAGTGACTATCAACACCTTTTCTACTAGCACAGTAAGCTTCTCTGTGATAAAGAGTGATCCATAGTAAGCACTATGACAACGCAAAACAGTCCCGTTATTTCTACAACAACAATTGCCGAGACCACACAGCAGAAACTGGCGGCAAATCCTAGTAGACCAATGACGCTTCACGAATTTCTCATGAATGGGTACCCGGAGTATGTTACAGCACACAACTTGGGTCTTTATGGCTACCCAGTACTCATAATCCTTGGAACAATTGGAAACATTTTGACTTTACTCATAATGATCAAACCCAGTATGAGGGCAACATCAACATGTTTCTACATGGCCTCATTGGCAATATTTGACACTCTTACATTATATTTCAACTGTTTCACCAAATGGCTGACATTGCTGGAAGATGTAGATGTGCTAAAAGCCAGCTCTGCTGCTTGTAAAACTATCAACTTCCTCTCGTATGCCTGTTTTGACATAGCTGTCTGGATTCTTGTCGCTATGACAATCGAAAGATTTATTGCTGTGCATTTTCCGTTTAAAGCAGCCAAATATGCAACAATAAAGCATGGGAAAATAGTTCTAGTTGCGCTAATAGTGATATTCACTGGCACTAATTTACATTTCTTCTGGACCGTATCCCTAAATGAGAGAGGACAGTGTGCTTCACTGGAAGATCATGCTTATTTTCACAATGAAGTTTGGCCATGGATTGATGCCACAATATACTCCTTTCTACCCTTTGCTCTTCTCCTGATTTTCAATGTTCTCATCATCTATGACAATCGGAGACATCTGTTACGCAGGTCAACTCTTCATGCCCGAAGAACAAAGGAGACAAAACGTAACTCTGGTTTTCATTTTCGCCTCTCTGCAATGCTGGTGACAGTATCAATAGTATTTCTCCTGCTGTCATCGCCAAACGTCATACTGATATCAATCCGCAACAAATATTTTGACTTTTCACAGGGAGTTAAAGATTGGCGAGATGTTGCCGTGTATTCACTTTGGTCAAGAGCCACCTCATTTTGTCTATACCTGAACCATTCGGTAAATTTTTTACTCTACTGTGTCAGTGGTCAAAGATTCCGACGTGAATTAATCAACTTATTAACATGCAAATGGAATGTGCGGCAGATGAGAACCTCAAGCTATCTAGAGACAACTCGTACACAAAGACTGAGTGAAACCTCTGCAAGCCCAACATCAATCAGAAATGGAAATGTAAGAGAAATGGAAAACTATATGTAAACAGTGATAAGACATGAAAGCTGCTTCTTGCATAAATACCCAAGCATATATCTGTTAGAAGCTCTTGTGGACAGATTCACATACTGTTTGACAATAGTTTTTGCTTTAATCTTTATTACTCTCTGGGCTAATTTAGCAGACTACAAACTGATTATATTTTTCTTATTTTTCCCAGAAAACAGGTTTTGACATTTCATGCAAATATCAAAACCTGTTTTCAAGGAAAAGTACAAAAAATATTTTAACATGGTGTCTGCTGAAATAAAGGTTAAAGCATTAACAGGGATAAGACATGAAAACTGCTTCTTGTATAAATACCAGTGCATATACCTATTTGAAAACAGGGTCAAATGGGCTGTCTGAACATGATTTTTTGCTTTAAAATCTTCAAAAGGAACCACAGCTTGTTTACTTGATATGACAAGAAATAACGCTGCTGCAATGAATAAGCATTTTCACTAAACTTTTGTTGAAGTCCACATCATTCTTGTTTTTTTTTGCAGAATAATGTCTTTGTATACAACTTACAAAATACATGTACACATATTTATGAATTTTTCCAGCATTTTGCTGAGACTTTAAAACAGAATTATACAAAAATACATGAACACTTCCCAGAGTGATTACAACAGTCTTTCCTCAACTTCTATTAGGATGGGCTAAAACCCACAAAAAAGGCCCAATACAATTATTTCCACAAGATGATAAATGTCAATCACAGACCTTAGAAATCAAAGCCTGGCCAACTAAGGTTTATAATTTCCTGTGACCTCAACTACACACCTCATGAAACATTTTATAGTCTTAGCTTGTAAAAGCAATAAGCCACAAAATTAACCCTTAACCCTTAAAGCGCCAAGAAAAACTGTATCTGAAAATGTTGTCTGTTTATGTCGTCTGCTAAATATTCTTGCAGACTTTCCAAACCTATTTTTGCATCACTTTAAAATCACAAGAAGACGACAAAGCAGACGACAACAGTTGAGACTGGCACTTTAAGGGTTAAAGCATGTCATGTGATAACAGCAGCAGGCTGCATTCTATATTTTTTTGTTTGGAGAAAATAAGGCGTCAGCCTTATTTTCACTGAAAAATATAAAAGAACATTTAAAATGTCACCTGTAGACTTTTTGAATGGTGCTTGAAGGGTTTATTCTCTGATACTTTAATCTTTATCACTCTCTGAGCTAATTCAGCAGACGACAAATTATTGATTTTCTTATTTTTTCCAGAAAACAGGATATGACATTTCATGCAAACTGTCTCCAATGGAGACGATCTGCATGAAATGTCAAATTCTGTTTTTTTCTGGTAAAAATAAGAAATATATTTCAAAATGCCATCTGCTTAAAACTTTACAGAGTGGTAAGCATTAAAAAGTTTTCTTTTTCATTTGACCCTTTCACCCTAGAGTTTCTAAAGTGGACTCCCATCTTTGTATTTGGTCATGTCCATTGTTGTCAATAGGGTTTGTTTACTCAAAATCATTAACAGACAGGCAAAAAGTGTAAATCCTGATGAGATGGCTCATCATGAGCCATCTCATATGGATCTACACTGCTTGCATAGGTATTTGTACCAGTCTACAGGGTTGAAAGCATTAAAAAATAACTTCACGAAATATGTCAGTTCTTGTTACATTTCATTGTTAGATACTGGTCTGAACTTTTATACTGTACATGAGTGACCTTGTGGTAAAGATCACAGATTTAGAAAAAATTTATGACAAAGTTTTTGGATAAAAATTTGGAGGCAAAGCGCAGTTCAGGTGAGCTATGCTATGCTGTGCAAGCTCTTATTTTGCTAGATTTTCTTAACTCTTTTCCCCCTTGTTGCGACTTGTCGTCTGCTGATAACCTTTGCAAACGTTTGGCCCGACAAAACGTCAGGCCTGATCTGGATCCAAACTATTTGACACTCTGATGTAATTCCTGTAAGATTTTTTTGAAAAAGTTAATTTTCAAAACAAATCGACAGACAATAAAAAAGCATGCAAAATTAACCAGCATGTAAAGAGTTACCACTTCAAAGAAATGATCAGGATGATGAGTAGCATTATGCAACATTAAATTTTTCTGAATTAATTTTTAATCAAAGTTATGTCCCTTGGGACATTGTCCAATTTACTGTATAAAAGTGGTGGTCCACATAGCAACAGATAAGGCACTTTTTTCTTCTGAAAAATGCTGAAATCTTTCTTATTTCTCCATGAAAACATATGTTGTGGGTACTCATTAGAAGCCCCTCGGTCCACAAAAACATATGTTGTGGTACTCATTAGAAGCACCTCACCAAGGCGCTTCTAATGAGTACCAAGAACATATGTTTTCATGGAGAAATAAGAAAAATATTATGTGAATACCCCCCTCTTATCTGTAGCTAAGGGTCCAGTTTTCCTGGAAAATAGGGCTAGCATTTCACATGAACATTCCCTGATGAGAAACAGTATGTAAGAAATGCTGAGCTTGATTTTCTGGGGAAAATATTATGAAATGCTGTTTGTTGATATTAAAATTCACCATTAAACAAAGAAGTTTACAATTACTGTCTTCTTTTGTTTCTCTATGAAAATATATGTATGTGGGTTCCAACCTATGCTTCACAGCACCAATTCTAATATCAAGCCTAAACAAACATTTTGATGAAAAAAAAAATAAATAAATAAATAAATAAAAACTAGATGTGTCCAAAAGTACACAGATGCACCCGCCCTATGGTCTTTGCCCATATGGCTGTTTCCTTTGGCCCTACCCCACAGCCCCACCCCTAGCATGATCCAGTTTCCAAACCCTGGTCTCTGTATAAACTATTTCATCTGTGATCATTATACCTGATTTCTAACTTTCTGGGCAAGTAATGATACCAGACTTATGATTCTATTGCCATTTTGCATGTGTTCAAGATTGAGCTGTTATACATTCTGACACCTGGCCCCACCCAGGGTCAACTCTACAATAAAGTCTAAGGTCTTGGTCTGGGTAAATATCAAACCAAATTTCAAATTTGTAGCATAAAAGGTATCAAAGGTATGAGCAACTTGGACGTAAATGTGAATGTAAATATGCAGGTAAACTTGTCTGTAAACTTGAATGTAAACTGTAACAGAGAACTTGTTAAGGAGGAGTATTTGGTGATAATTATGGGATATTTTTTCTTATTTCTCCATAAAAACATATGTTGTGGTACTCATTAGAAGCGCCTCACCGAGGCGCTTCTAATGAGTACCCACAACATATGTCACCGAGGCGCTTCTAATGAGTACCCACAACATATGTTTTTACCGAAAAAGGTGCTTCTAATGAGTACCACAACATATGTTTTTATGGAGAATTGGAGAAAATTATCCCAGAATTATCACCAAATACTCCTCCTTAACAAGTCCTCTGTGTAACATTTGTTAGACTCTGGTTACGAATGTGACATATGCATATACGCACATACGGACGTAACATCACGGGGAAACGCTACATGCCCCACACCTACCTTTAGCAGGCGGAAGCAATATGCCCCTCTCTTGCCTTTGGCAGGTGAGGAATAAAAACGTCAACCCCTAAAATGTGGGGTTTTGCATGAAGAATATTCAAGGCATTAGCAAAGACTGTAAATCCTGTTCTGGCTAATTTGGATCAGTTTTGTTTATCCAGGTCATAAGACCCATTTTTGTACAAAGTTCACCTGCCTGACTGGACAATTTATAAAATCAATGATTTGGCTATAGTTTAATATGTAACTGAAACAAATCATGAGGGCAACTAATAGGTCAATTGTTGTATAAACAAACCACACTATAAACAATCAAAATAATCATTTTACCATCACTCAAAAAAAAAAAAAAAAAAAAAAAGAGTCAATTTTTTTTTTAATGGAATGGAAACCATAGCACCAGATACCTTAATTAGCAAAATATTTGGACCCAGAACTCATTACCATATATACAGTATATACCGTAAGCAGTTGCACACCTCAATTACGTCTCATACTTGTAAAAAAATTGAAAGAGTCCATTCTATTACCTGTTGATAAGTAGAAAATATTGTTGGATGAAAAATATTGTTGGATGATTGGCAAACAGTATAGAGCCTGGTAAGATGCCACATTCTGTGGCTTAGATCTGGGTCTACATTGTTTGCAAGGGCCTGTCATTACCAATATTATGTTATTATAGTTATAATAACATTATGGTATTCAAAAACCTGAAACAATAATCTATAACACTTCTAATAATTTGTCTAAAAAGTGTTGGCTGAATGGCTAATTAAGCAGACCCTAATCAAACTGCTCCTTGCTGAAGCAGATTGATCTAAGACTATACTGTTTGCTCATACATGATGGGTAAATGATAGGCAGCTTGAATTCATGTTAATATTTTAGTAGCTTTCTTAACGGAATCGGATTAGTAAAGCCTTGTTCTCCATGCAAAAATGTTGGATAGCTAAGACTTGGGCTTGGCTGAAATGCAACAATACAAGTTTTTGTATTGTGTATACCTGAGCCTTAACATATGGTAAATGTCCTAAAAGTTTGTACACCAAGTAGGCCAATAAAAGGTCATATGCAAATAGTGCAGACCCAGTTCAGACAGCTCCTGTTTGCCTTTTCACTTAGTATTTTAGGAAATTGCTGCATAAAGAGAAAAATTTAGGCAAAAAGGGTAATGAATAAAGTGTTTGAAATTTTAGGACATTTACCGTAACACAATTTTGGATAGAATGCTATTTGTTTCTTTGTGTTGGGGTTTTACGGCCCAGTCAACCCAATGGGGTCATGTCAAGCGCGGTAAGTTTACCTAACCACATGTTTACTGGGCAGGCTTAGTCCTCTTAAGCTGTTAACCAGTATTTTGCACATTCTTTCGCCAGAAACTGACAACTGCCCTTCTTGAATCAGCAGAAGGGAGAGAATGACCGTAGAAAATATTTCATGGTCAAATCTCCATGAAAGAATGTTGCCGACCCGGAAGGCGTCCAACCCGCAACCTCCTGATCACCAGTCGGACACGCATCCGAATGAGCCACCGAGGCCGGCAACAGAATGCTTTTAAGCCAATTCTCCCAGATCCTTATTTCTCTATAATTTCTATACATTTCACATGCTCTAGATAAGAGGAGTATTCTGATACTTTGTTCTCCATAAAAAAAATAGACTGAGCCTTACTAATGAGTGGTGCCGGCCTTGATGGTTCAGTTGGATGCGCCGTCTGACTGGAGACCAGGAGGTCACGGGTTCAACCCCCGCTGAGGTCGGCAACATTCTTTCGTGGAGATTGATCATGAAATATTTTCTACGGTCATTCTCTCCCTTTCGCTGATTCAAGAAGGGCAGTTGTCAGTTTCTAGCAAAATACTGGTTAACCGCTTAGAGGATTAAGCCTGCCCAGTAAATGTGTGGTTAGGTAAACTGACCACTCTCGACATGACCCCATTGGGTTGACTGGGCCGTAAAACCTCAACACAAACAAACAAACAAACAAACAAACTAATAAGTGGCCAAAACATGTTTTCAATGAGAAATAAGGAAAATCTGGTCCAAAAACTGTGTTTTTAGTATCATTATAATGTTTATTGTATTTCACATATATGCCATTACAGGGATCCCAATAATAGCATAATATAGAAAATGCCCTGTAAAATTTGTCAATATTTGAGTACTACAAAACCTACCATAATACTTGTGCAACCTGCAAAAACTCAGATCAGCATGCACATCTGTGCAGTCTGATCATTCTTCTCTGATCACATGTGCCTTGTACAGCTACCAGGCTATCCAAAGAGTGATAAATGAGAACCATTGTCATATTGAGTGAATGTACAGGCTGATCTAAGATTTGCTGGTAACACAGGTCTTATTGTAGGTTTTTGCCCTGTGCTGGCTCATTACTGTTTAAGGGGAACTGATATACTTTAAAGAGAGTTTGAGCATATTAACCCTTATGGGTCATTTTAACCTTATGGGCCATTTTGTGTCATCTCATAGAAAAGGGGAGAAAACTTTAGGACAGAAAAGCTAGCAGAGAAGAAAACCAAAAGAAACAGAGAAGGGTAAGCCAGTTACAGATGGGTATTTCTTGGTATTCTACATAGCTCCAGATAAGAGGGGTATCTGCATAATATTTTTCTTATTTCTCCACAAATTAATATGTTGTGGGTACTCATTAGAAATGCTTTGCTGAGGTGCTTCTAAATGAGTACCCACAACATATTTTTTGTGGAGAAATAAGAAAAAATATCAGTACTTTTTGGTTAAAAAAAACAAAACAAAAAAAAAAAACCTTATCTGGAGCTATGTTCTACAATCAATATTAACCCTTGCCCTGCTGAACCAAGATATATCCTGTCTTTGCAAACTGTGGAGCTCCAGATCAGTTGGCTTCAACTGATCTGGATCTGCACTGTTTGCCATTAAATATGTAAATTTATAGCAACAATCCAGATCTAATAATCTGATTGGCTGAAAATTAGAAGTGGGTGTGGCATTTTAATTTATTCAGCAGGACAAGGGTTAAGATGACCCAACTAATAATCCAATTCTTGGCACTACTAAAGGTGGTCACAATAGGGGAATTTTACTGTATATATTTTCTTGTCCTTTGTAATTACTGAACCCTTTCTGGGATTTTAGGAAGTTTGTGTGGGTCATTACTGAGGCCTAATTGGCAAAAACTATCTAGTCTTGTCCAGACAATTTGACACTTCAGTTTTGTTTTTTGTTTTTTTAATTTTTCATGCATGTTCATTGCACTCAAGGGTTATTCTCTCTGGAATTTATTTATGCTGTGCTGATTCAGAGTACACACCTGGTATCTCAGTTACTGTACAGAGGCAACTGAGGATTTCTACTTTCTCCATACTGTTTGGGGGAAAAAAAATGGGATCATGTTGTGATGAGGAGAGGAACCGGTTTACACTGAAATTAATGCCTCTAAACCAGCGGCCCAATGTACAGGAAAGTAAACAGGAAGTAACAAAAGTTGTCTCCCCTGTTAAAAATGGCAGCTAAATTTCCAGGTGACTCCATTATGTAGAACTCCTAAATTCATTCTGCCCACAAGATAAAATTTAATTTATCAGCCCTACCTAACTGCCATACTACTCCATACTAATAAGCTGTTCTGTTCTTACCTTAACTGGGGACTGGCAAGTTTTGTTAAATTCATACATGATGCGTAGAAACTTCTCATATTTGTCCATCTCTTCTCGCAACACCTTTTTTACTTTCAGCAGGTATGCCTGGGCAAATGCTGTATCTCTATCATCTCGCTAAAACAAAGCAAATCAAGATTATTTGTTGTTTTTTTTTTCATTTTTTTTTCACAAATATAAGCTACTTAACCCTTGTCCTGCTGAACCCGGATATACCCTGCCTTGGAAAAACAGTGTAGATCCAGATCAGTTGGCTTCTAAGAAGCCAACTGATCTGGATCTGCACTGTTTGCCATTCAGAATGTAAATTTATATCAACAATCTGGATCAAGGAATCTGACTGGCTGAAAATTTGGAAAAGGGCGTGGCGTGGCATCTTAATTAATTCAGCAGGACAAGGGTTAATATGAACATCATGCTATATGTAGTTGTGTATGCCAATATGTATGATCAGGTGCTAAAATGTGTAATACTTTACAATAACATCTGCAGCAGATAACATTCTATTTCTTTTTTTTCTCAGAAACTAAAACTCGACATTTGATGTGAATTGTCTGCCAAGCAGACAATTCACATGAAAATGTCAAGCCTTATTTTCTTTAAAAAACATACAAACAAAAACAACAACAAAAAAAAACAGAGGCCCATGGATCACAACGCTAGCCTGTGAACTACTGTATAAGTTAATACTTTGAACTATTCTGCAAAGTTTCAGCTTTTTTTTTTTCACAATTTGTGTTTACCATGGCAACGCATCAAATTGAACTGCTTGGACAGAATTCTTATGTTTGGTACAGGACTACTCAAGGAACATTTCTATAAAACTTTTATCAGAATATCTGCAGTGACATAGAAAAATAGCTGGCTTTCCCTTTTTCCATTAGTCATTTCCATAGTCATGAAACTTTGTTTCCATAGGCATGAAACTTCATTTCCATAGTCACTAGCGATGGCAATGCAAAATACCATTTTTGTGGGGGCAAATTATGAAGTATCGGCATCATCATCCTTATGGCTATGAAGATGATTTTCTTTTTTATATATTTACATGTTTTTTTGAACAAAATCCATGTAAAAATATCAATTCTTTTTTGGTTGAAAAATAAAAAGCTTTTCTAGAGCTATGTCCCTGAAGGTAGCTTCTATAAAGTTTCAGCCAGAGATTCCATACAGTAAGGTAACGATAAGCCAAAGTTCGTTTTTCAGATCTCTCAAGGGCAGAAAACAAGACAAAGATCTCTAATATGAAGTTCCACGTAGTAGTGGACACGTCTCAGCCGGAGGTTTCCATAATAAAAGTGAATTACATGCAATGGAACTGTATTCTGATTTTTAAATACATTAACCTTAACCACTCTTTGGATTAATTCAGGAGACAACAAACTGGTGATATTTTTCCCATAAAACAGGATCAGACATTTCATGCAAATTACAATTTGCATGAAATGTCAAATCCTGTTTTCAGGGAAATATAAAAAAAATATTTCAGTATGTCATCTGCTGAAAATTTTACCCTGAGTACTAAGTGTTAAGGTGAGGCGAAACAACACTCTAAAAAAAAAATACTAGATTACAAGCCAATAAAAAACATGAATTTGATTGTGTTGGGGTTTAACGACACGTCAACCCTTGTGGGTCATTTTGTGTCGTCTCCCAGAGAAAGGGAGAAAAGAGACGGAAGAGATAGCAGAAGAGATGAAAGAGAGGGACAGGGAAGAAAGAGGAACAGGAATGAAAGTGAAGAAACAGAAGAAAATAAAAAACATGAAACACTATCATGTCACCAGCAGTAACTCTGTCAAAAATTGAGGAAATTTGCCTAATAGAAATCCCAAACCAGATCTCCACAATATCAATGCAAATACCAAGTTTGGTGAAAGCCAATAAATATTTACTATGGTTATTCTTCGGAAACAAATATACAAACCCCTGGGGGCAGATAACTCTGTCAAAAATTGACAAAAATTTGCCCATTAACAATCCCAAACCACACATCCCTGATATACACATGTACGCATAATTTGAGTAAAATCCATCAAAAACTGTTCAACTTAGAGAGTGGACACCAACCATTGACAAAAGGATGGATGGATAGATGTGCAGAAGGACCCAGACGGACACTAAGAGGGAAAACATAACCCCACCATTATCATGTGGCAGGGTATAAAAATATTGCATGTATTTCTATTCACTGCAAAATCAAGATAACAGATCATAAAGTATTGATATGATCTGCACTTGTCCGAACTTAGGATACGCCTGTTTTTAGCACCGGCCAAACTATCGATAGCCTTTTATTATTATGAAGTCTTTTAATGCACTTTTCTGTAGAGCGCCAACATATTAGGGAGGCTGCCCCGTAGGATGGTTCTTACCTTACTCCTTGGCATGGTGTGAGTTATATCCACATATTGCAAAATTTAGTGTTGTACAACGTTTTCATTTTTCAAGCATGTCATTGTACTTTCACTTTGAAGGAAAGTGACGTCATAGATGCATTGTGGGATTTGTGAGCGTACGGAATGTAAATAAACAAATCGATCACCCGCAGCTGTCAAACTCGAGAATTCAACTTTCAAAAGGAATTTATCGCTAGAAGTCATCTTGTTTTTATAACCATTGTAAGGGTCATTTAGTAAATTCATTCCTTGATTGCCCCATTGTCATATATATAAGTACCAGCTTTTATACTTTTATACTTGTGTAAGTACAATCTGCATACTTTAGGTAAACCCACTATTCTGTGTGTTAGTACAATAAAAGTAGTTCCAACATGGCGGTCTCCTGCTTGTCTCTCATAACATCACATGGTGTCAGGAAAATTGAATAAATAGACAAAATGAATGAGTTTAAACCACCAGAACCACTGATATTTAGTGGGAACTTATCGGAGAACTAGCGGAGATGGGAGCAGCGGTTTGATTTGTACCTTGCAGCTTCAGGAAAAGTGAAAGAGAATGAAAAAACCCAAGTTGCTATTTTGCTTCATCTTTTGGGTGAAGAAGGGATCGAAATTTTCAACAATTTCACTTTCACCGCTGAAGGAGAAAACAAAGACAACCTCAGTTGCGTTAAAAGGAAAGTTCAAGAACTATTGCAATCCCAGAAAAAACACAGTCATTGAAAGATATACATTTTGGGAAACCAAACAGAAAGAGGGTGAAAGTTTGACCATTTTGTAACTGAACTAAAAACAAAAGCTAAAAACTGTGAATTCGAGGCCCAGAAAGACCTAATGATACGTGACCGAATTATATTCGGCATACAAGATGAAAGGTTGAAAGAAAGATTGTTAAGGGAGACAGAAAACCCCACTTTAGAAAAAGTTATAGAAATGTGTAGAGCCGCTGAAATCAGTAAAAAACAAATCAAAACCCTTCAAGGAGAAATTCCAGTCGATGCCATAAAGAAAAGGCACGATAGGGGTAATTCGGGTGCTTCCGGGCATAGGGGCAATCCGGCTCCTGGTAATTTCGGGCACAAAAAAGAAAATCCCAAAAGGTCTGAAAGTTCAAGCCATAGTAGTATGGGTGCCTCTTCAACACCACACAGGTATCAGCCAGCGCATGCAGGGAATAGGAAACGGCAAAAGGAATTTAATTGTAACAAGTGTGGAACAAGACATGTTCAAAACTACTGCCCATCATATGGAAAAAAATATAAAACATGCAAGAAATATAATCATTTCACAAAACAGTGTTTCTACAGTAAGAAAATGCATGGGGTTGACATCGACTCTACGGAATCAGAAGATGAAAGTGAACATCCATTCTTTGTGGGAGTTCTAAATAAGGTCCACTCAGTCATTTCAGAAGAAGATAAATCAGGGTATTCTTTGCTTAAGATAGAAGACAAAACAGTAAAATTTAAGTTAGATACAGGTGCTGAAGCAAATGTCATACCACAGAACTTATTCTATAAGCTACCACACAATCAGTTGAAAGACACTAAGACCAAGCTCTCTACATATGGAAACAATGTAGTGACACCACTTGGTAAGACAAAGTTGACTTGTGAGACAAAGAGTACAAATATAAAACAAGATCTTGACTTTTATGTTGTAAATTTTCAGGCCACTCCTATTCTAGGTCTTGAAGCCTGTAAGACATTGAAATTGTTAGAGAAAGTTGACATAGTGAAAAATGAACACCAAAAAGTGACAATGAACACTCTGTTGAAAGATTATAAAGACAATTTCAAAGGTTTAGGGAAGTTTGAAGGACAATATAAGATAGAGTTAAATTTAGATGCTAGGCCAGTGATAAATCCTCCTAGAGTAGTGCCTCAAACGTTGTTACCAAAACTGAAAGAAGCATTGGATAAACTTAAAAGTAATGGTGTCATTACTGCAGTTGAAGAAGCAACTGATTGGGTCAACAATCTGGTCATTGTAGAGAAACCTAATGGGGAGTTAAGGCTTTGTTTGGATCCAAGAGAATTAAATAATGCTATAAAGAGACAGCATTTTCAAATTCCTACATTGAATGATATTACTGCTAAGCTAAATGGAAAAACACTTTTCACGATTATTGATGAAAAAGATGGATATCATCAGGTAGAGTTAGACACCCCAAGTTCGTATCTGTGCATGTTTCAGACGCCATTTGGTAGATATCGCTATCGACGTATGCCTTTCGGTATCAGCAGTGCTAGTGAAGTTTTTCAAAGAAAAAATATACAGACATTTGGAGATATTCAAGGAGTACATATGATCCATGATGATATGATTATTGCTGGAGCTGATGAAAAAGAAAATGATGAAATTTTAAGTAAAGTTATGAAGAGAGCACAAGAAAAAAACATTAAGTTCAATAAGGACAAAATACAGTTCAAAGTTAAAGAAGTAAGATATATGGGAAGTATTTTAGGTAAAGATGGTAGTAAACCAGATCCTGAAAAACTGAAGGCAACAGCAGAAATGCCAGATCCTAAAGATAAAAAAGGAATAGAAAGACTTCTTGGAACAATTAACTTTTTAGCTCCATATATTCCAAATATGTCAGACATAACCGCTCCAATTAGAGAGTTGTTAAAACATGACATAACTTTTGAGTGGCAACATGAGCAAAAGAAAGCTCTGGACAAAATAAAGATGATACTGACAAGCAACCCAGTGTTGAAGTTTTATGATGTAACTAAAAATGTTACAATACAAACTGATTCTTCTCAAGATGGATTAGGATCTTGTCTTCTACAAGAAGGACATCCAATAGCCTATGCATCGCGATCGTTAACAGAAGCTGAAAAGAATTACGCTCAAATAGAACGTGAATTGTTAGCAATCGTATTTGCGTGTGAAAAGTTCTATCAGAACATCTATGGAAAAGAAGTAACAGTTCAAACAGATCACAAGCCTTTACAAGCGATTCAAAGTAAACCCTTGCATAAGGCACCACCAAGGTTACAAAGGATGTTATTAAGACTACAAAAATATGATCTTAATCTCAAATACACACCAGGAAAGAACATGTACGTGGCAGATACACTTTCACGTGCATATCTCAAAACAGAGGTGAATAGAAAAGATGAGATGGAGGACGAGATGAATACAATGACACATAGTATAATAAAAACATTGCCATTCAGTGATGAAAGACTAAATGATATAAAAGAATCAACTAATAGTGACAGGGATCTAATACAGTTAAAGAAAGTAATACAAAATGGATGGCCTAGTCACAAAAGCAATTTACCAAGTGAAATAAGACAATATTGGAACATTCAAGATGAAATTCATACAGCTGAAGATCTAATCTTTGTTGGAGACAGAATTATTATTCCAGCAGATCACCAAGAACTTGTTTTGAAAGTACTACATGAAAGCCATTTAGGCATGGAAAAATGCAAAGTTAGGGCTAGGAAATCATTATATTGGCCTAATATGTCAAAAGACATTGAAAGAATGTGTTCGCAGTGTGCGACATGTAACAAGTTTAAAGAGACAGAATCAGAAAGAAACTCTGATACAACATGAAATACCTGAACGTCCTTGGCAGAAAGTAGGGATTGATTTATTTGAGTACAGGTCTCGTGACTATGTTCTAGTAGTGGATTATTACTCGAAATTCATAGAAATCAGATTGTTACAAGGAAAGACTGCAAAGTCAGTTGCACATAGCATTATGTCAGTCTTTAGTGTACATGGACTGCCAGAGGAAATAGTAGCGGACAATATGCCATTCAACAGTAGATACTTCAAAGAGTTTGGAAAAAGGAATAATATCAAAATATCTACTAGTAGTCCTACTCATAGTCAGAGTAATGGAATGGCAGAGAGAAGTATTCAAACTGTGAAAAATCTGTTCAGAAAAGCTCATGCTGAAGGAAAGGATGAGCATATTGCTCTCCTGGAATACAGAAATACACCAATTTCTGATTGTGAATACTCACCAGCACAGTTGCTTATGAACAGAATGCTAAGGGATAAAATTCCTACAAAACCAGATTTACTGAAACCTAAAGTACCTGAAAAGGCTTGAGAACAGTTGATCAACAGACAGAAAACTCAGAAACAGTATTTTGACAAACGTGCAAAGGACATGAAACCATTAGATATAGGGGATTCAGTAAGATATAGAGTTGGAAAAACCTGGCAACCTGCAGTTGTTATGGACACACATGAATCTCCTCGATCATATATCATTTCTAATGAATATGGACATGCTCTAAGGAGAAACCGATATCATCTACAGAAAACACAGGAAAAACCAGTACCGATAGTAGAACAGGATTACGGTCAGTATGGTCCAGTGGAACCAGACAACACTAGTACGAATACCAAACTGAACTCAGAACCACCAGATAAAGATCTAGTTTCAAGTAAACCGACACCACCAACACCTAAGATAAGACCACAAAGAAACATTCGGAAACCAGCTCGATTCAGAGATGAAAATTTCAGTTATTAGTGATTTAAGTGTTCTATGTGCATGATATAAATCAGATGGTAAAGATATGATTCTAAGTCTTGGATATATGTGCTAGTAACCTCTGTATCTGAGCAATTGTAAGTTTACAGTGCAACTTCAATATTACCATACAAAAGTTTTTGTTTATTTTATTCTAGTCATAATCTGTCTAGTCAGATTTCTGGATTCTTACTAGTCATGTTATACTCTATTTTAATTGTTTTTATTTGTTTGTTTGTTTTTATCGAAGGTATTTACCTTACGTCAGGTAGCCTATTGAGGTCTCACTGTTCACTCATGTATGAATGTATCAGTTAGATAGTTTAGTAAGCATATAAAAATGGCTAATTACTTTTATTCTACTTACTGAGATTTCGTGCTTGAAGATAGTGGAAAGGATTATCTGACATTGAAGTAACATACTCATGTGACAAACCTATGACCAAGACTATCAACAGTGTCATGAACTTTATATTGATAGTGCAGTTTAAAAACTTTATAAATTTTAAATTATCAATTTAAAATTTATTTTTAAAAGAAAGGAGATGTCATATATATAAGTACCAGCTTTTATACTTTTATACTTGTGTAAGTACAATCTGCATACTTTAGGTAAACCCACTATTCTGTGTGTTAGTACAATAAAAGTAGTTCCAACATGGCGGCCTGCTGCTTGTCTCTCGTAACATCACACCCATAGTAAATTTAGGCTGAGTTTTATTGGTTTTTGATAGATAAATCCGTGTTTTAATGCAGTGACCCTGGTTTTGTATGATGATTCTACGGCTTGTAGGACGTCGTGCATGTTTTCCTGCATATTCTTTCATGTAGGATCGCGCGCATATACATGGCAATTGTGTATGACGCGATCCTGCAGCTGCAGAAGGGTAGGGTGTAGAATCATAGAGTATATATGGAAGCGGCACGTTCCTACGAGGACTTCACTCTTTTGGTCATTTTTTACAACGGAAAACTCTATGCATCGGTCTTTAAAAAACGTTAAGACTCATTTGAATCTGTAACTAGATAAACTTTCTATAACCACCTACGATCTTATTTGGGTATATAATTTTCTTATTGTATGATTTGCACTAGAAATTGTTTTTATTTTAGATCCTAATTTGGAAATTAATCAGAAATTGTATTGCTGCTTTGGCTAAGCACGGTAACAAACAGAAGACGTATCTAGCAAGGGTGAATCATGTTTGAGGCTTGCAAGGGCTGTTGTTTTGATTGAATGACCAAAACTTCAGGCTTCAACTTGTTTATGTACTGATGTTATGATTACTGCTATTCCAAGCTCATATACCCACTGTGAACCTATGACATGGGGGCTTTAAGGCAAGGCATTAACGTGTTCCCTTGGATATACGTTTTGTTACTTATACGGATCAAATATCGCTTGCGATTCTCATGTGATGCTTTGGCTTGCCTTCCGACAATATAAGCCGCTGATTTTAAACCTTTGCATATGCAGATATATAGAGTAAATGTAACACATAATTTTTTTTTTACGTTTATTTTTCATTAAATTCTGAAATTTCTGACACTCTTCATGTTGTACTTGTCTTCCCAAATGAATCATAACAAGCATTAACTTTCGCAAAATAAACTTCAGTTGAAGTCCACTCTTTTCTTGAACACTCTTATCCCGAGACGTATTCTTGGGCTATATATTGTTTGCGAACAGTGCTAACTGGCCAGCCAGCGCACATCACCGCCATTCCAAGCCACGAAGGAAACCACGAAACTAAGGGAGGTAACTCGCAACATATTTCTGGTGTCAGAGAAGTGAGATTTGTCTCCTCATACGGCAGATCTAGAGATACGAACCCATCCTCCCCAGTGAAAAATTATGGACGGAGTGACGGTTGGTGATAATGTCATGGACCAGGAGGTGCGCCAAGATGGTCAAAGTGCAACGAGTCACCGAAGAAGTGAAGAAGAGTGCCAAGACAGTCTTCAACCGTGTACTGAGAGCCAATTAGGTACCGAAGAGCCGACGAGGCATGCACCGGAGGCCTCTAGCGACCACATGGCAGCGGCTGCACTAGTGCAACTGCAAAGACAGGACCAGACCAGCTTGCAAATGGGTTATGAACGAGGGGGCAATAGAACAAATCGCCCATATTATGAGGATACAGACCAATACAAGTATGGGGGCCTAGCTCATGGCAGATCACACGAGCACCTGTATACATCTCAGCCCGCCATACATCAAGCAGCCCAAACTAGCCAATCTCTTAACAAGAGTAGTTACAGCACACTCCGTCATGTGCCACATCCAGAGGCCGGTCAGCAAGCCACACTAGCAAGCCTCAGCGAGGCATTTCTTGGCATGCAGCAGAGGCAGGACTGCATTACTGGAGCATTACAAGACCTCTCCTCACTCGTGAGGAACATACAACACAGTATGCAAGCTCATACCATCACTGCAGATGTCGGCGCCATTGCAGCTCTCCCTACAGAAACTACACCACTTAATGAGGTACAAGACGCTGTCACTCCGAGTAACCGGTTATGCGCCAACGGTGATAAAAGGACTGGCTATGCTTCATATGGGTATTCAAGTGCAAACGAGATGCGGAGATTAGCGGCACAGAAACACGAACAGAAGCAGAGTGCGGTCTTTATCCACAGACCATACACTGCAACCAACACCAGTGACAGACGTGTAGACCCTGTAACTATTACTACCTATGCTGCCCCACAGTCCTCAATCCCCATGCAGACAGATATGGCTGGAACTTATTGACCCTCTGCAACACAAGGAGAGTGCAGTGACCGGTATTCACGCCCATCTCCAATGGCAAGCTTTGCTGATATGAGCGCATGTGCCCCTGCTCCCCAAAGCGGGGTGGGCATTACGCAGCAGTACGTCAGCCTCACAAATAGCCAAACACATGGAAACGACTTGTCAAATGGGACACTATGGGAGAAAGACGCCCAATCGGCACGCCTCTTACAGATGCCGACCGTCATTGACGAAAGCGCTACTTCCTCATTGACCGAAAGGGGGGCCAATGTACGGCAATACTCAGACTCAACCAGGCAACCCACTAAAGAGGGTAGGCACTCTTATGCCTCGCAAGGGGAGATAAACGCATTGTGCGCACATCCGCTGACAAACTTTGTTGATGAAGGGAGGACCCCTGACTCACAAAGAGAGATAAGTGCCTTATCCCAGGACGAGGGATTTCAACGTCAGTGTCTGGCTACAAGCCTATTAAATAGAAATTTTCCCCTTACAGATGCGCAAAGGGAGAGCAACATGCCATTACCGAAATCAAACACATTACAGTATACACACAGTGCGTGTGGCAACGTCGATAACCACAGAGTTTCAAGAGGTTTGCCAGAAGGGGAAACCACTGTCCGGATTCAGTGCCCATACCCAGAACAGAATTTTCCTGATAGATGCCTATCAGAGCAGACTATTCCTCGGCAGCATCAATCTTCGCAACAAACTTACTATGGTGGTAGTGGAAAATTTCAAGCTGCTCAAGAGGGCATCAGAAGTACACTGCATCACACAGACTCAACGCTAAGGCACAAATCACAATATGAGCAAAACGAACCGCATAATGACAGCAGGCCAGCATATGGAAATAGAAATCTTCAATCAGCAGTTCCGGAACCAAAATTGCCACCTTTCACAGGAAAGGAAGAGTGGAAAGTGTGGTTCAACCGCTTTGAAGCGGTTGCTAGGCGACGAAATTGGTGCGAGGAGGCAAAGCTAGACAACTTGTTACCAAGGTTATAGGGAAAGGCTGGAGATTTTGTCTTCTCTCAACTCGCTCAACCAATCCTTTCGAATTACAACGAGCTGGTAAAAGAGCTAAATAGTAGATTCAGGGTGATAGAGACAGAGAGAACATACGCAGCCCGTTTCAGCCAGAGAAGCCAGCGCCAAGACGAGACTGCTGAAGAGTTCGCAGCTGACCTTAAACGATTGTATGCCAAAGCTTATAAATTTAGAGATGATAGAACAAGGCAAGAGGACCTTGTAAGGAGATTCCTCGATGGGCTAAAAGACAGTGAGGCACGATTCGAGATAGAATTCCATAAAGAGCCATCTAACATAAGACGAAGCTGTGCGCCATGCAGTAAATTTCGTACAGACAAAGAGAAGAAACGCATTAGACGGGTATGGAGAGAAGAAATTTAAACGCTATGTCAGAAGAACAAGTCAAGATAGCGACAATGAAGATGACGGATATGATATTCAGGATGAAGTTCCAGAATATGTCATAAAAATTCCTACGAAGCGAGGAGGAGATCAGAGAAAGAAACCACAAAGAGGCGAGCAAAAGGAAACAGTTATAAAGGAGAATGATGGTGCAGGCTCTGAGTCAATGAAATTCATCTCAGAGACAAACAAATTAGTACAAGCCTTGATGGACCAACTAGCAGAGATGAAGCGAACAGATGAAGCTAAACATGAAACGCAACAAAGGAAGCAACCTAATAATGGCGGCATTGTTTGCTACGGTTGTCGGGAAAGAGGACATATGATAAGGGATTGTCCAGAGAAAAATAAGACGCAGTCAAAGAAAGAAAATCACCATGGCAAAGAAGCGCCGGTGAAGAGGAATCGGGAAGACAATAATTTAAACTAGAACAGGCTGTCTCTGGAGGCCGCAGAGAAGCCTGTTATAGTAATAATGGCCTAAGTAAAAATGAGGCATCATGGAATGATGCCGTGGTAAAATCTATCAAACACTTAAGGAAGCTGCCTGACAGAGTTTATATCAGGGGATCAATTGAAGGTTATCCGGCACTGCTTACGACAGACACCGGTGCCTCAAAAACTATAATCTCTAAGAAACTATATGAGGCAATGAAGCCTGAGGATAGACCGCTACTTGGAAAATCATCAAAATTAATAGGCGCAGGAGGTACCACAATCAATGAGGTAGGGAAAGGTACTTTCAAGCTCCAGTTAGGTCCAGCCGAAATGTATGTTGAAGCAATTGTGGCAGAAATTGACGATGATGGTCTTTTGGGCATAGATCTCTTACAAAATGGCGAAAATGGACCTACAGATCTGTTAATGAGTAAGGGAGTTTTGATGATTGCAGGCAAAGAGGTACCTATTATCCAAATTGGCTTACAAAACAGAATCCGCAAGGTGACAGCCGCAGATCACTATGTCATACCAGCCCAAAGTGAGGCGGTGTTAGATGTCTTCATAGAAAGACAGGAGTATGATGACTTCTCAGCAGATGTCGATTATATTGTTGAACCGACTGCACATTTCAGGGAGACCTACCCACTCCAAATGGCATCAACCCTAGTAGACATCAATAGAGCATGCACTTGTAAAGTACGTGTTCTAAACCCATTTCCGACTGCTGTATCAATAAAGCAAGATGCAGTAGTAGGCCATGCAGAACCAATACTAGATAACCCAAAGGTTCTAGTCACTCATGAAGAGGAAAAGGAGACTGAGAATTTCTATCAAACCAGAAGAGTGATCTTAAATGACAGGGCTAAGGAAAACACTGTAGCATGTAACGTGAACATAGCTCCCGCCAATTTACAAAAGGAGCTCAAAGTTCCAGAGCATTTAAGGGACCTTTATAAAAGAGCAAGTCAGGGCATCGATTCTAGAGAGAAAGAACAGCTGAGAGGGTTGCTGATTAAGTACAAGGATACCTTCTCGAGAGATGAATGGGATCTAGGTCTCACACATCTGACAGAGCATTCTATCCCAACGGGAGATGCAGCCCCTATTAAACAGGCTCCAAGACACGTGCCCATGGCACACGCCACAGAGGAGAAGAAAGCTATAGAGGAGCTAAATCAGAAAGGTGTGATTAGAGAGAGCACATCACCCTGGGCCAGCCCTATAGTCTTGGTGGCCAAGAAGGATGGTGGAGTACGACCCTGTGTGGATTATCGGAAACTTAACCAGCTGGTGAAGCCGGACGGATTTCCTCTGCCAAAGATTCAAGATTGTTTGGATTCGGTGGCAGGGTCTAGTCTCTTTAGTACGTTTGACTTAACAAGTGGTTACTTCCAAATTCCAGTAAAGAGAGAAGACGTGCCCAAAACGTCATTTGTGTGTAAATACGGGCAGTTTGAGATGACAAGAATGCCATTTGGTCTAAACAACTCTGCTTCAACCTTCCAGAGGACTATGGAAATGGCATTACAAGGCCTGCAGTGGGTAACCTGCCTAATCTACATTGACGATATCATCGTTTATGGGCAGGATTTCAGTCAACATTTGCAGAGAGTCGAGGAGGTTTTGCAAAGAATCAAAGCTGCGGGGTTGAAACTAAAACCTGCCAAGAGCCACATGCTGCAGAAAGAAGTCGTCTTCTTAGGGCATGTAGTATCTGGAGAGGGCGTAAGACCGAGCCCTACAAATATCGCGAAGATCTTATGCTGGCCAAAGCCAAGGACTTCGAGGCAGATTAAACAGTTTGTTGCCATGGGCTCTTATTATCGACGTTACATTAAGAACTTCGCCAGTATGGTTAGACCAATGGTAGAGCTGACAAAGAAGGGCAAGAAATTCACATGGAGTAACGCCTGTGACCAAGCCTACGATAACCTTAAGAAGGCTCTGGTTTGCGCCGATGTCATGGGATACCCGCTGAATGAGGCTGGAGAATTCATTCTCGACGTCGACGCATCGGGAACAGGCATAGGAGGCGTCCTACACCAAGTGGAAGGGGACAGGGAACGAGTTATAGCGTACGCCAGCAGGGCTCTGAACAAGGCAGAGTCCAACTACTGCGTAACAGAAAAAGAACTTCTTGCAGTGCGCTTCTTTATAGAGTACTTTCGTCAGTACCTTTTAGGCAGGCGTTTTCTAGTGCGAAGTGACCACCAAAGCCTAGTACGGCTGTTCAGACTTAAAGAGCCAAGAGGTAAGGTAGCACGCTGGATAGAGATCTTGGGCCAATATGATTTCGCCATTCAGTATAGGCCCGGTGGAAAACAGACTCACTGCGATGCTCTATCACGATGCAAAAATCCTAGGGACTGTGACTGTCCCGAACAGGATACAACAGATATGCTTCAATGTGGCCCCTGCAGGAAATGTCACAAGCGAGTGCAGGACATGGTCCACGAGAAGCTTTACAAAGACATAATCAGTCCTAAAAGCCGCACTCACAGTGGTCAGGCAGAGGTAGGAAATGCTACAGCACATATCACTCATAAACAGGGAATCGCTACTGTGGAAGATGGGTATGGCTTAACAGTCAAAAACAAAGATATCGCCTTCACAAAGAGTCAGGTCTTCCAGGATAATGCAGCAAGAACAGACAGAGAGAGCTTCACTAGCAATTCGAAAGAACCGATGATAGCAGGCGAGGAGAGAGTGGAAGTAGTAGAAAGAAAAGAAGTAGAGCAAAATGTACTCAAGGGGGTAACAGATGGTGCAACTCCCGAAACCTCAGCACATGACAGCTATGGAAAGGAGGACAATGACAGTACTGTTGAAATAGTCACATCATGGTTCAATAATAGGTCAACAGCAGAACTGAAGCGTCTCCAAGAAGAGGATGAGGATATAGGACCGATCTCAAGAGCCTTCAGAAACAATAAAAGGCCTAGTAAACAAGACATGGCTTCTAAAAGTCCGGCGGAGAGACACTACTGGATTCTCTGGGATTCTCTTCTTCTGAAGGATGGGTTGCTTTACAGGAAATTTCCCAAGAAGGATGGTTCTGAAGAATATACGCAATTTGTGGTGCCAAGGTCATTGAAGTCTGATATCTTGTTTCTGATGCATGATAGTGTTTTATCCGGCCACTTAGGCTGTAAGAAAACCAAGGAGAAGATTCGTCAGCGATTTTACTGGTTTGCCATGAAGGAGGATATTAGAATCTATATCCAGAAATGCGACATCTGTGCAATGGACAAGAAACCAAACAAAGCCCCTCGAGCCCCATTAGGACGTCTACCCGCAGGCGCCCCAGGGGACTGTGTTGCAACTGACTTCCTAGGACCATTGCCAGTAACAAGACGCGGTAATCGTTTCATCTTACTCCTAACTGACCATTTTACCAAGTACGTGGAAATTATACCGGTTCCAGACATGACGGCAGAAGTCTGCGCGAATAAAATTCTTAACAAATTCATATCTCGTTGGAGTTGTCAACTGTCGATCCATAGCGATCAGGGGCGCACGTACGAAAGTGAAATTTTTCGACAACTATGCCGCATGTTAGAGATACGAAAGACGCGAACAAGCCCTCGAAACCCGAAAGGAAATGGCCAGTCAGAGCGGTTCAATAGAACACTACTGCGCATGATAAAAGCATACCTCGGCGGGGAGCAGTCCGACTTGGACCTCCATCTAGGTTGCCTGGCTGGAGCATATCGCGCCACCCCGCACGAAGCTACAAAGCTTACGCCGAACCTGCTGACTATGGGCTGTGAAGTTCGCCTGCCTGCTGAGTTAGCATTTGGAACTGCAAAGACACGCGATGGTCTTCCAATTACTTCTTGTGGGGAGTTTGTAGACAGGCTTAGACAAAGGATGCAGCATGCACATGACATAGCCAGGAGGCATCTATCATTAGCAGCTTAACGGAGTAAGGATCTTTACGATACGAAAATAGCCCAAAACAAGTACAATGAAGGAGACGCAGTTTGGTTCTTGCACGAGACACGAGAGGTAGGTGTATCACCTAAGCTGCAACACATATATACGAGGGTCCATATCTAGTGGTAAAAAAGCACTCAGAGATGAACTTCCTGCTTCAGCTCGACAAAGAAGGCAGAACCAGATTGGTACACCACAATAAGTTGAAATTATACGAAGGGGATCATCCCCCACCGTGGATAGTGAGAGCAAGGAAGAGGATGATGACGAAACAGTCTCACACTACTAACCAGATAAGACAATGCTTGATGTAGCCGATTACTTACCGGGATGGTTTTCTTATCTCGAAGAAGATATGCTGAATAAGCTAGTGACTTAGTGCAAGAAGCCAGTGAAGCACTGATAGAGTACTGCTGCAAATGCAAAGGATGAGGAATAAGATAGGCGTGGTCATAGAATGAATGACAGCACAGCGTTTTCGCGTTTGCGTTCTTGTGGTAAATCGTCGGCGATGTCACGAGGTTATAGATTAGAGGGAGGCAATGCCGAAAGCGAAAGATTGCGCAAAATAATCGATGAAGATTGAGGCGAGGGTGTGAAGTTTTATAGAGCAGAAGTGTAGGCGTTGAATGGGATGCCATTAGGCGGGTCGAGAGATGTGGCCTCACGGCGTCAGTCGGCCATTTTTAAGACGATTTATCGGAGAATGCAACCGGTCATTCAGCGATTAGTTCCTGTATTAAAGGGGGGTCTATATACTTGCATAATGAGAAACAGGCAGTGATCATAACAGGCAATATATGATGGAGTTTAACAGATTACTTAGCCTGGTCGTTCAAACTGTACTTTCAGGAAGATGTTCGACCCAGATTGTGGTATAGACGAGGTAGAGGCTAGGGAGAGGGCAAGAAGAAGAGGTAGAGCGTACCAGTGTATGACATGTCATTTCAGAGAAGGAAGACGAGTAGTGGACATAAAGTGTCGTATTGAGGAACATATTTTGAAGATGCACGTGGCTTTAGAAAATATGCCGTATTATTGTTGCCTGTGCCTATTTAAAGGACAAAGAAAAGAGCAGCTTCTACAGCATTTCAAGACCTGCAAGAGACACAGGGATATGGCTGAGAAACGTGGTTTAGACCAAGGCGTAAACGAGACTCTTATTGTGCAAAGTAGTACTCCACACAGACTAAGTGCAGTGGATTATGTACAGTTATCGGCGGAAGAGAGTCTGGCCCATTTTATGAATCAGGCAAAGTCTAGAGCGGTTGCAGAGTCAAGAGGTCAGTTAGCGACTACACTAAACCAGATGTTTCCAGGACTGATTGGAGATGGTGGAATGCAATGTACCACACCGGATTGTATGACTGAATCAGAGCAGACACAGTCTCATGTTCCTGTACAACCATCACCGCCTGCCGTATCTCTATCGATAGCGGAACCTACCACAGCCACCAACCTGAATCCTCAGCAGATAGTGACTGAGGCATCTTCTGCGCTTCAGCCCATACAAGAGTTGGCTCAGCTACTATCAGCAACTCCTCTAGGACCGCTTCTGGAAAACAGCTCTGCAGCGAAGGCCCTTTCCAAGCAGGACAGGAGTGATACAGCTTCAGCAACTGAAAGTGATGCATCAAGTGAGAAACCAAAGGCAGATTCTAGCATGGCGGTACCAGAGGAATCGAAAGAGAAGGCTAAGAATAATAGCAATTCGGATATAGGCGAGATAGCAGATCAGGGTGGGGTAGTTGAGATTCCAGGGGAGAATGAACTGGTAACTTTTACACATCCGAGGGAGAAGAGGGGTTTAGAAGAAGAAGAAGAAGATCTGCTGGTGCCCCAAAAAGTGTCAAGAAAGGATGAGACCAGCTTGTCTGTTGATGTTGAGAGACTTAGTCAGGCAACCATGGAAGCAGCTATTGGAAAGCTCACGGAGGCAGTCAACAGAAGTGTAGGCGCGCTGGAAAAACTTCAAGAGAAAATGGTAGACAATTCATGTTTGTTGGCAAAAGTGGCGAGTGTAATGATGGGGTTTAAGGGATCGATGGAGGCAAACGAAAGACTGGAGAGGCATAGGGAGGAGGTGATGCAGGAGTTTGACAGGAGGAGAGACAATGAACGAAGACGAGAGATCGACCGTTGGAGGAAAGAAGAAGAGAGACACAGAGAAGAACAATGGAGAGCTATCCAGAAGAGAGAAGAAGAGAGACGTGGAGAAGAGCAGTGGAGGGCGAACCAGAGAGAGCGGGACAGAAGAGAACAGCGACGAGCTCTTCAAGAAAGGCAGAACAACAACAGAGGCGAGATCGACAGGAAAGACTCAAGAAACAGCTGGAGAAATGAGCGACGAGACAAGGAAAACCAACCAAAAGGAGTAGTTTTAGTAGCTAAGAGTAAGATTTCGGGTAGCAAGAGTGAGGGTGAGGTGAGTGAGAGTGAAGGCGAAAGTAAGTAGTTTAAGGATTAAGGTGGAGAAAGTATGTAAAAATGTTCATTAGTTGTAAAATAAGTATTTGTTACATTTAAATTGAACAGTAAAAGGCCCAAGAGTATTTGAGTTTTTAGCTTTATATAATTGTTTAGATTTTTGTTTTTTGCATGGTGTCTGCTTTATCAAAAGTGACTGCTTTCATATCATCACAGGTCATTTTAGCAGAATTAACAATTGTAATTTAGTAATACTTTTTCAAATTTGACTGTGATATGACATTTCATACACCCATGAGAGATTGTATAGAAAGCTAGAGTTGAAATTCCAGCTTGCATGACTGCCAGCATAGCAACCTGCTGTAAGGAAAGCGAGATAAGGTTGTATTATAAATTTCATAGAGAAAACTGAACGAGGATGCAAGGACGGTTATCGCAATGTTCTGGTGATAGCTGTCATGGGCATGATAAGCTGAATATATGCATTGATTTACTTTGTATACTAGTTATGTATTAGTCATGCGTTAGTCGTCTCGTGTTGAGGGGTGCATTGTAAATCATACTCTGAGACTAATCAAATGTTGGAATGCTCAATCTAAATTGACTGTTATATTACCTTTATCGTTCCGGCACACTGAGTAGTTTTGGTGCCGTCATCAGGATTTCTTACATTCGAGTCAGAGAGATGGTATGAATGTGCATGATAATTTCATTGTTTCATTTTTTTTCTTTCCTCATGATCATCATGCAATTTTCATGTTAATAATAATTTAAAAGACTCGTTAGTTAGATATGTCACTGTTTTGTGTATTAAGGCCATGCCAAAGGAAAATATTAGTTTTGTAAAGGTAAAGGATTACCGAGCGGGCTTGTTCTTAACTTTTTATGCCAACTTTCAGAATCGTTAGATGGAACTTTAACGATCCTGGAGGGGGGTAATGATATGATCTGCACTTGTCCGAACTTAGGATACGCCTGTTTATAGCACCGGCCAAACTATCGATAGCCTTTTATTATTATGAAGTCTTTTAATGCACTTTTCTGTAGAGCGCCAACATATTAGGGAGGCTGCCCCGTAGGATGGTTCTTACCTTACTCCTTGGCATGGTGTGAGTTATATCCACATATTGCAAATTTTAGTGTTGTACAACGTTTTCATTTTTCAAGCATGTCATTGTACTTTCACTTTGAAGGAAAGTGACATCATAGATGCATTGTGGGATTTGTGAGCGTACGGAATGTAAATAAACAAATCGATCACCCGCAGCTGTCAAACTCGAGAATTCAACTTTCAAAAGGAATTTATCGCTAGAAGTCATCTTGTTTTTATAACCATTGTAAGGGTCATTTAGTAAATTCATTCCTTGATTGCCCCATAGTAAATTTAGGCTGAGTTTTATTGGTTTTTGATAGATAAATCCGTGTTTTAATGCAGTGACCCTGGTTTTGTATGATGATTCTACGGCTTGTAGGACGTCGTGCATGTTTTCCTGCATATTCTTTCATGTAGGATCGCGCGCATATACATGGCAATTGTGTAGGATGCGATCCTGCAGCTGCAGAAGGGTAGGGTGTAGAATCGTAGAGTATATAAGGAAGCGGCACATTCCTACGAGGTCTTCACTCTTTTGGCCATTTTTTACAACGGAAAACTCTATGCATCGGTCTTTAAAAAACGTTAAGACTCATTTGAATCTGTAACTAGATAAACTTTCTATAACCACCTACGATCTTATTTGGGTATATAATTTTCTTATTGTATGATTTGCACTAGAAACTGTTTTTATTTTAGATCCTAATTCGGAAATTAATCAGAAATTGTATTGCTGCTTTGGCTAAGCACGGTAACAAACAGAAGACGTATCTAGCAAGGGTGAATCATGTTTGAGGCTTGCAAGGGCTGTTGTTTTGATTGAATGACCAAAACTTCAGGCTTCAACTTGTTTATGTACTGATGTTATGATTACTGCTATTCCAAGCTCATATACCCACTGTGAACCTATGACATGGGGGCTTTAAGGTAAGGCATTAACGTGTTCCCTTGGATATACGTTTTGTTACTTATACGGATCAAATATCGCTTGCGATTCTCATGTGATGCTTTGGCTTGCCTTCCGACAATATAAGCCGCTGATTTTAAACCTTTGCATGTGCAGATATATAGAGTAAATGTAACACATAATTTTTTTTTTACGTTTATTTTTCATTAAATTCTGAAATTTCTGACACTCTTTATGTTGTACTTGTCTTCCCAAATGAATCATAACAAGCATTAACTTTCGCAAAATAAACTTCAGTTGAAGTCCACTCTTTTCTTGAACACTCTTATCCCGAGACGTATTCTTGGGCTATATATTGTTTGCGAACAGTGCTAACTGGCCAGCCAGTGCACATCACCGCCATTCCAAGCCACGAAGGAAACCATGAAACTAAGGGAGGTAACTCGCAACAGTATTATCAAGTTGTTTGATTTGGAGCCATGTTAACATATACATATACTTACATAAGGATCTGATTCGATAATGTCTGGGGCTAACATAGCCAATGTCACATCTTTATGTCGATGTCGTTTAGCTTTCAGTGACGAAAGTCCACCAGTAACTTTGGTTGGCTTGAACCTAAAATCAGTTGAATTAAACTTACTTCTTGATCATATATAAATGTAAATGGTATGAACAAACTTAGTATCAAACATTTCTTTAGCATTTACTGTAATAACGTTGATTTTTGTGGGGATCAAACTTGCAGAATTTTAATGTGATGCTCAATATTCATGTAGCCACACTTTTTCATTAATTTTTCTTCATGAACTTAAAATTTTAGTTCATTTTTATTTCATGGAGGGAGCATATTACAAACATCAGGGCCCAGTTGTTCAAAGCTAACGACATCGTTAGTTAACGATTCGTTAAAATTTACATCGAGTGATACGCAAATATTCTGAAATTTTTTGCTGAAAAAATGTGAGTAGCTTTTGCAGTGCAAAAGCTACTCACATTTTTTCAGCAAAAAATTTCAGAAAATTGTATATTGAATCTGCTAAAACAGTTAACGAAATGACCCTTAAGGAGCTTGTTAAGCTAACGACGCTTTGAACAACTGGGCCCAGGCAAATTTTTTATGAACAGTCTGAACCAACTATAAATTTTAATGAGTACATTTTATTGACTACTTAAGAAATGAAGGTAATTTGTTTGGTGTTCATTGAAGTATGAACAACATTGGTCCTGAGAAAAGTAAGTGAACCCCTTTTGGGTTCATACTTCAATGAACGATGTTATTCGTACTCCGATGTTGTTCATACTTAAATGATCGTTAAATAAATTGCCTTTATTACTTATATTTATATCATTTTCCACCCATTATCTGATGAAAAAAAAAAGTGGTTTGAGGGCTAAAATTGAAACAAGAAAATAACTGCACGCAGATTTCTTATTAACAGTGGAACAGCGTCATTGACATTATAACGTTTCCATCATCCAATCATATTGGAGATAACCAGTGTTTATTTTGATGTCATTGACATTGCATGAATCAGTGTATTCACTGAAGTATGAACAACATTATGTCCCAATAGTTAACCATAGGTCTTTTTCTGTTATGCACTGAGAGCGTGAATATTTTATTGTTAAAAATAATTAACAATAAGAAACAATAATGACAACAAGAACAGCACTTATCATTGGCCTAACCTGAGTCTTATATGCCATGACTGACAGGATTCAAGACTATACAAGTACATTGTATATATCAACATACTGTGTATTCTAAATACTTTTCTCGTTTTTTTTTGTTTTTTTTGAGAGAATAGGTTGATAATTCAAGCAAATTGTCTACTTTGGAATATCAAACCCTACTTTCTGGGAAAAAGATAAGAAAATATTACCAATTTGTCACCTTCTGAATTTACCCAGAAGGCAATAATAATTACATAATCATTTCAAAAGCTATGATACCATACAAAAAAAAGGACCTCTGCTTATATGCAAACAGTAATGGCCAAGATCAGACTACACAGATACTGAAAGCTTTGATCAGACTAGGCAGACATACAGGTAGGTCTAGGCCTTCACTCTCCACATATATACCAAAGATCAGGGCCCAGTTGTTCAAAGCGTCGTTAGCTTAACAAGTTCGTTAAATGGTCATTTCGTTAACTATTTTAGCGGAGTCAATATACAATATTCTGATATTTTTTGCGGAAAAAATGTGAGTAGCTTTTGCTACTCACATTTTTTCAGCAAAAAATTTCAGCATATTTGCGTATCACTTGATGTAAATTTTAACGAATCGTTAACTAACGACATCGTTAGTTTTGAACAACTGGGCCCTGCTTTGGTATGATTTTAATACTTAGCATGCTGGGTCTTAATTTCAGCAGACAACATTTCAAAATATTTTCTATTTTTTCCAGAATGTAGGCTTTGGCATTTCATGCAAACTGTCTCCTTTGGTGCATGAAATGTCAAAGCCTATTTTCTGGGGAAAAAAAGAAAAATATCATCAGTTTGTGATCTGCTGAATTTGCCCAGAGAGTGGTAATTAACGTACACACTAACCTCAATGTAGTGCTGGCTTCCATCAGTGTGGCAAGATGTTCATCGTCATCAACATCCATATTCTCTTCCTGACTATCACCATCTTCCTGTGTTTCATTACCATCCTCACTCTGTGTGTCATCACTCTCTGTATCTGCCGACTTCTCATCCAGAGCATTACTATTGAAATTCTCGATATCTTCAACAGCTTCAAAATCATCATCATTATCATAAGATTCCAACATGTCATCTGACATAAATTCTGATTCTTGAGTATCATACTCACTGGCCGTATCTTTCTGACTGTCCACATCATCGTCAAACTCGTGTCCATCAGCATCCGAACTTCTTGCCGAGACATCTTCTAAAGACCTGGAAAGACCTACAGGATGAGGCAGAATTCTTCTGAATGCTGTTCCAGACTTCTGTGGACTAAATAATCTTTTCGACCTGCCTCTCGGACTCTTCATGCCTTTAGCTTTATCAATTAAACTAGAAGCTGCCTTTTTAGTAGGAGATGTGTAAGAATTTATCACAAAACCCTTTGGCAGTATAGATCTTGCTTTTTTTTGTAGCTCCTGTCGTCTTGGGTTAGTCTTTTTTTCTACTTTGTCCAGAAATGGGGAGACAGTTTTTCCTGTATTTTGTGTAAAGAGTTTTGGAATCACTGGTCGATATTTACGTTCTGAAGTACAATGGCATCTTGACTCTGGATTCATTACTGTTGAGGGCGACATAAAATATGGGGCATATGAGGCCATAATTTCTAGAGCAGATTTAGAAATAGGAGTGCCTGAGTTTGATTTGTGGCCTGAATTTGGTGTACCATTACATGATGAAGGCTGACTAGATTGAATCAGCACTGGTGTACAATGACCTTGTATCACAGTAATATTGTTTTCATTTGTTGGTGTCTCCGATCTAGTAAAATCTGGGGTTGACATATCCTTTGTTTCTGACAGGATAGTGGCAGATGTCACTGACTTAAAGTTAGTTGTGGATTCTGGTACAAGTTCTGCTGTTGAGCTTAACTGATTTTCAGCTGTCTTTGCTGACACAACATTAGTAGATGCCTGTGATTTAGCAGTTGATCTTAATGAAAGGTCAGTAGTTGACCTTGACCTAATGTCTGGAGCAGACTGATTATCAACATTATCATTGATATTTTCCTGCATATCAGCACTTGATACAGCAATGACTGGTTGTTGTTCTGGACTTTCATTGTTATCTTCATTATTTTCCACACCAGAATCTTTTCTCTGGAGGTCAGGTGTTGACCTTGATTGCAGCCCATCTGACCTTGACCTTCCAGTATTATTTTTTGTCTGTTTATTTAAATCTGGAGTTGACCTTGACATCACAACAGATGAAGGAGAAATAACACAGTGGGCGGTGGATGTTTCTGTGCTAACTTTTCCCGCCTGCACCAGAGATGTGGAATTCACTAGAACTATTGTGGGGGCAACGCAAGTTACCACGGTGCTGGTTACCGTGCTTGATGCTGAGAAAACAGGCTGGTTCAAGGTCACTGATGTTGAGGACACTGGTACCCGATCAACTACATATATTGTGATGGGGCTGATGCGACCCCCAGCCATGTGAGCTCCTGTCAACATAGTTCCCTTCAGTGGAACAAAAGACCCTTTTGCTGAACTCTTTTTCGGCTGAGTATATAGCCGTCGCCTACCAGGCCTGAAAAAGAAATTCAGATGTAAATGTGCAGTTTAAGGTAAATGCCCTAAAATTTCGTACACCAAAGTGTCTGACAAAATGGCATATGCAAACAGTGAAGACCCAGATCTGACTTCTCCTTTCATGATCAGAATGCTCCTGAAGGAGCAGTCTGATCAAGGTCTACACTGTTTGCCATTCCGCTAAGTATTGTGAGAAACAACTGTACTAAAAAGGTATGGAAAAAGTGTTCGAAATTTTAGGACATTTACCATTACTGTTATTACCCATAGCTCCACATAGGTGGCAGTATCCACATGAACATTTTTGTAATTATTTCTCGATGAAAATTTATGTTATGGGTACTGAGTAGAAGCAACTCGCTTAGGTGCTCCTACTGAGTATCCACAGCTTAAGTTTTTCTTGGAGAAACTAGTGGGTCTTAGAGCCAGAGATCGCTCACCTGGAACAATTTGCCAAAGCAAAGAAAGGATTTATTTCCACAAGTGGCTAATATTTCATTTTTTGCTTGGTGGTCATATTGGATATCATATTAGTAGAGTTTGTACAAATTAACATCTTCACCAAGAAGGATTTCTTCCTTGATAAATTCATACCAAGTTATGAGTCTGTTGGCTTTTCAATTCCGGAGAAGAAGTTCAAAATACAGATTTTCAAGATGGCAGCCATGGCAGACATATTGGATTTCCCCTTGAAACGATTTTTAGCTATTTTTGATCTAGTAGCTGCCCTGACACTTTCTACTAAATTTGGAATCTATCCCTCTTTGGGATTTTCAAAATTGATTTTCAAGATGGCAGCCACACTGCCATCTTGGATTTTGGATTGGAACATTTTTAGTGATTTTTTATCTATTAAGTGCCCCAATACTTCCTACCAAGTTTCAAGTCTATTAGTTCAAAAGATAGATTTTCAAGATGGGGGGCCATAGTGACCACCTTGGGTTTCGGATCGGATCGATTTTAGCTACTTTTGACCTACAAATCTCCCTTGCCACCAAGTTTTGAGTCAATTTGCCTTTTTGTTGAGAAGTTCAAGACTGGTTTTCAAGATGGCAATGGTGATGGCCATCTTGGATTTTAGATAGGAATGATTTTAGCTATTTTAGATCTACAAGTCTCCAAGATACTTCCTACCAAGTTTCAAGTCAATTGGCCTTTTGGCTCAGAAGATGAAAACAGATTTTCAAAGTGGCTGCCGGGGTGGCCATCTTGGTTTTTGATTGGAACAATTTTACCTATTTTTGATCTACAAGTTACCCCGATACTTCCTATCAAGTTTTGAGTCCATTGGCTATAAGGTTCAGAAGACTAATTTCAAAATAGATTTTCAAGGCAGCCATGGCAGCCATCTTGGATTTCTAATCAGAATATTTTAGCTATTTTTGATCCACAAATCACCCTTATACTTCCTGTCAATTTTCGAGTCAATTGGACTTTTGATTCAGGAATAGAAGTTCAAAATAGATTTTCAAAATGGTGGCCATGGTGGCCATCTTGGATTTCAGTTCGGAACAATTTTAGCTATTTTTGATTTACAAGTCACTCTGATACTTCCTTCCAAGTTTCCAGTCAATTTGCCATATCATTCAGGAGAAGTTCAAAATAGATTTTCAAGATGGATGGCTGCCATGGTTGCCATCTTGGATTTCTAATCAAAATATCTTAGATTAATATTAATTTTAGCTTATTTTTTATCTACCAATGCCCAAAACCAAGTTTTCAGTCAATCTGTTCTACAGCTTGGGAGTTCTTGAAAATGTGAAAAGCTAACGGATTTATGATGGACGTGATGGCAGAAGCTGACCTGCAGCTTGCAGGTGAGCTAATAAATAAAATACCACTTGTTTTTTGTTTTTGTTTCTTTTTTTTTGGTTTTGTTGTTGTTTCGGTTAAAAAAAAACAGTGTCTGTTTTGGAGCTATGTATTACTATTATCTGATCCTCCATTTTGAGAGACATCCAGATACTAGAATTATCAAGATAAATATTCCCCAAGAAAACATAAAATGTGGATACCCATTAGAATGTCTCTGGAGTAATTTTGACCCTTTCACCCCTGTGATTCTGGAGTGGACCCTTTCACTTTTTTGTCCTTGAATTTGACATGTCCATTTCTGCAAATAAGGGTTTTGTTCAGAAATCAAAAACAAAATGACTGTTTTAAACAGAGTAGATCCTAGAAAAATGGTTCATTAAGAGCCATCATCAAGATCTACACTGTTAACAAAGGTATCCATTTTGGTCCTTTTCTTTGAGTTGCCGTTTAGCTCTTTCCCCACTAGTGGCGACTTAGTTGTTTTCTGATAACCTTTGCAAACTGTTTGGACCCAAATCAGGCCCGACAAAACGTCGGGCCTAATCTGGATCCCAACTGTTTGACATTCTGATGGTATTCCTGAAAGACCTTTTTGAAAATGTAAATTTAAAAAAAAAAAAAAAAAAAAAAAAAAAAAACACAGACAGCAAAAAAACATGCAAAATTATCCCCCATGCAAAGAGTTAATACCACCAGTGTCAAAATTTGCTGCAGTATCCTGCCCCTAAAACACTTCTTCCTTATGATGAGTGCCAAGCCAAAGAGTAGCTACTGCCAATTTCAGAAAGTCTTAGGTATGCCCCACCTTGGGATCAAACCCATAACCTCCCAATCTGAATGCTGATGCTGTACTAATTTGCCAGATGGACTGATCCATTTTGGTCTGCAGGGCCAAAGGGTTAACATCAGAGAGCACATGTTGTGATGAAAAAATGAGAACAATGCCATGCTGGCATGGGACAATCAGAAAATTATATCTGATAAACATTGTTATATTATCCTGTTGAATTCAAATATCAGCAGAAAGTATTTTAAAACATTTTTTTTTTTTTTTTTCTATTTTCTGCCATGAAACAGGCACTGACATTTCATTCAAATAACTGCCATCGAAGATGTTTTCAATGATGCAAGTATCTATTTTATTCAATAAATTTTAAAAAAGTATATATAATCTGTTCTTATTTCCATCTGTTCACGCTTCAGGGGAATTAACCCATTGTAGTCTGGAGACCCCTAAAAGGGTAACAGGCAAACAGTGCAGACCCAGATCAGATGCAACAGAACACTGCGTCTGATCAGAGTCTCCACTGTTTGCAAATAGTTAGCCACTTTCTTTCTCTAGGAATATCTAAATCTCATAGACAGATGTACTTAAGACTGAAATTGGACTCTTCCAATATACAGTGTGGGTGGAGTCTATTCAGTCTACAATGGGTTAATACATTCTCAGTGGTGGCAACTCAATACTATTTTGCCTTCCTTCTGAAAAGGCACCAGCTCTAAAAGGAAAGAATTTGCTCCATTTTGGTTAGACGCCTTTTCAGAAGGGACTTGGTATACAGGGAAGTAAACAGGAAGTTACAAAAGTTGTCTCCTTTGTGATAAATAGTTGAAAATCTACCAATATAAAGGGTACAATGGTATGTCTATTTACCTTTTAATCAATTTCATATCTACTGACTTCCCACTGGATCCTGAGGAACCAGCCTGACTGCCATCTGTACTGGCACCAAGAGGGGTTACTGGTGCCGACCCACACTGAAATTTAGTGATACATGATATATATTATCTGACAAAAGATATACCTCTGAAAGAATTTCATTATGGTACTTTTTTGTTTTCAAAGATACAGTAGTTTGAACATGAAAAATGTCTGAGTCTGTGAAAGTTTGACAAGTCCCAATGAAACCGAGACTCCAATTTTTGCTCTCTCATGTGTTCAGTGTTTCCAAGGATTATCTTTATAGATTTTACCAGGCCCCGAGGTTATAAAACTTTTTTCATGCTCAACTCAGCTGAGCATGAAATTTGTCCTGCTAATAAATCTCAAATTACCAATAATTGCAAATTCTTTCTTGCTAAACATAGCTAAGCAAGAAAATTTCTCTGCTAATAAATATGAAAATGCTAACTATTGTTGGCATTTTCATATTTATTAGCAGAGAAAATTTCATGCTCAGCTGAGCATGAAAACAGTTTTAAAACCTAGGGAGCCAGATCTCAAGTTGCAATAGCTCTTCCTGTACTTTCAAACATGCAAATTTTACTGACTATATAATGAACCAGTTTACTATATCAAACTAAACTGAATTACTAATATGAAGATGCCAGTGTATTGTAAGAGTTACATACCTCTGATAAAAGCAATTCCAAAGTAAAGCACTGTACCCAGATATAAAAAAAATTGAACAGTTAGTGTCTTTGATCAAAATCAACATGACAATTCTGTATCATAAAAAGTTCCTTACCATATGGTAAACCCATTTCTTTTGGTTTTTCTAGAAAATAGGAAATAAGAATTTTCTGTTCTGTGTCTCTCTACGATTGGTTCTTTTATAATTTATTTAATGACATTTTTTCTGTTTTCTAAAAAATATGGTTTCATGCAACAGGGTTTGAATTTCATACAAATTAAAAATGGCCCCTTGGGAGCCTATTTGCATTAAATGTCAAACCCTACTTTCTTGCAAAATATTTCTATATACCATCTGCTGAAATTTTTACTTAGAATGCTAAGCATTAAAATAGAGTTTTTATTTATTTTTTTTTTTTTTTTTTTAGAAAATAAGGCTTGACTTAGAAGTTTTCTAAAGAAATGTCTAGCCTTTACTGGAAAATATGGGTTATCTGTAATCTGTGAAAGTCACCTTCAGCTGGTCTGAGTTCTTGTTAAATGACACAATAACCCTTGTGGGTCATTTTGTGTCATTCCCCAGAGAAAGGAATAGAAGAGCTAATAGTCAGTGCCTTTGATAAGGGTTTAACCCTTAAAGTGCCAATCACAACAGCAGCAGAAAACAATTACACATATTTTTTTTCAGGGAATAAAGTCTTGACATTTCCTGTGAATCATCTGCCAAGCAGATGATTCACATGAAATGTCAAGACTTATTTCCTCTGAAAAATAAATAATAATAAATAAAAAATTCAAAATGTTTGCTACAAATTATTGCATGGCACTTAAAGGGTTAAGCAATTGGGTATTTTGGTCAATTTTTACCCACCCATATTTTACTGAATTGGATATCAGGATTATTTTTTTTTTTTTTTTTTTTTCTTTTTTTTGTTATATTAATGGGAGCAAAATTTACTGATAATTGGGTATTTACCCCATAGAATTAGTTTGAATTGCTTTTTTCAAAATTTTAATTGGGCAAATACCCAAAAAAAGCAGTTATCTAAGGTGCTGTGATAGCAGAGAGAAAGGAGAGAAACAGAAGAAAATAAGGTTAACTGTGAACAACAGAGCAGAAACAGAAGAAATACTAACATGCCCCCTTCCCCCATCTATTGTAAGTACAGCATATCTTACCACCACCCTACTACTAAAACCACATTCTTTCGTTGAGATTGATCATGAAATACTTTCTACGGTCATTCTCTCCCTTCCGCTGATTCAAGAAGGGCAGTTGTCAGTTTCTGGCGAAAGAATGTGCACAATACTGGTTAACCGCTTACAGGACTAAGCCTGCCCAGTAAACGTGTGGTTAGGTAAACTGACCGCGCTCGACATGACCCCATGGGTTGACTGGGCCATAAAACCTCAACACAAACAAACAAATACTGCTAAAACCTTCAGATGGTCTGAGGGGAAAACAGATTAACCCATTTATGCTGAGTGGATTCTTCTACCATACATCTTTGGACAGGTCCATTGCCAGTAAAAGGGGTGTCTTATTAGTTTTTATTATTTCCTTATTGTACAGAAATTCCTGTACTTAATGCAAACAGTGTAGACCTGATCAGACACCACACTCTGTGACGTCTGATCTGGGTCTACACTGTTTGCCAATGTCCAATTTATAGGATGCTAGGCACAAATGGGTTTAATTTAAATTTTAAATGAAGATAACCAATTACCTGTGAGTACCCTGACAAAGAGTTAAGGCTGGCAGATCTTCGTCTGATACAATCAGAATTCATACAACATGCCTCAGGGTCTTTGCTGGGAGAAAGGAAAACCTGTAATAAAAAAATAATAATGTTAAACTATGTGTGAGAGTGTGGTTAAACTATTACCATCTCTTTTTGCAAAAAAAAATGTAACAATGCCAGATGTATGGGCTGGGGCATTATTATGTAGAAGTCAGACATGTTTGAAACCCATGACTGGGCGCCGTTTCTGATCGTATTTTTTCAATTCTTCAATGTCACATCTTTGTAGGTTTTTCCAATAATGCTTTTGCCCTTTTTCATTGTATTACACCCCCACATTTTTTTTGTGGTGCCCCATACAATTTTTGTTCTCAAAAATGCATTAAAACCTGTTAAACAACACTTTATGGTGTTTGTGTTTCATTTTCCTTGCATCGTTGACATGTTTTGTTACAGACTTTCTCATTCGTCAGCACCTGATAGGTCAATCAATCAACAGTCAACCTGCACTTGGCCTTTCATAGTTCCACAACCGACAGAGTTCATTTTGCAACCAAATATTGTTCTAAGTCACTTATTTTTGAAGAAACTTATATATAACTATCTCTCAGAAGTTTAAAAAACACACAAAAATATCACTGTTTTATCAACATTGATAGCTCCAGAAAAGATATATTTTTTGAGCGAAAAGTGTTGATATTTTTCTCATTCCTGCACAAAAACATACGTTGTGGGTGTTCATTAGAAGTGCATTAGCTAGGTGCTTCTTATGAGTACCCACAATATGTTTTCATGGAGAAATAAAAATATTTTCCAGATATCCTTTTTTTTTAATATCTGGACCTGTGTACATTATTCATGTAACTTATTCAGTGCTTTATACAAGCAGGGCCCAGTTGTTCAAAGCTAACGACGTCGTTAGTTAACGATTCGTTAAAATTTACATCGAATGATACGCAAATATGCTGAAATTTTTTGCTGAAAAAATGTGAGTAGCTTTTGCAAAAGCTACTCACATTTTTTCAGCAAAAAATATCAGAATATTGTGTATTGAAACCGCTAGAACAGTTAACGAAATGACCCTTAACGAACTCGTTAAGCTAACGACGCTTTGAACAACTGGGCCCAGGAATATAACAATCCTACCTTACACCAGCTGGGCATTAACTCTGGTTTAAAATCCTGATCCTTCGGTGCCTTCATCATGCTGATGTTGAAATTGGGAACATAGCGTGGAAATACAGGCAGATGCTTGTGGTGTCTGAAATGCTAAGATAGAAATTCTAACATAAAAATGCTAAGCTACTCCAACTAAAATCAACCTTATGCTATATTCAATCAACACAGGTTCAAAGCTCCAGATCAGAAGGGGTAACCAAGTTTTTTCTTATTTCTCCAGGAAAACATATGTTGTTGGTACTCATTAGAAGTGCCTCATTGAGGCACTTCTAATGAGTACCCATAACATATATTTTTGTGGAGAAATAAGAAAAATATCAGTACTTTTTGGTTGAAAAAAAAACCAACAACAAAACAATCTTATCTGGAGCTATATAGGCTCTACACTTGTTGTCAGGTTAGGGTCTACATTAGCTACTTACAAGTGTATGGATGTGGAAAGTTCACTCAGTGAAAGTGCAAGCCCTGAGTCAGACAGGACCCATGCACAAATTGACTTGAGTCTACTTTCATCATGTATTGCACATTTTCTGATTTCTATCTGAAGAGGCTCCTATTTTCTTTTTCTTTCTTTTTTTGCAATATTTGTTTCTTTCTTATTTCCTTTTTTGCTTTTGAATCTTCCATTTTAACTTCATAATACATTAACCTATAGATAATGTGCTATTCTCTTCTGTTTTCACACCTTCCACAGAAAAAACGACCTTTCAGTGGTTAATTAAAGTCTTAAACCAGAAGGTCCCTTAGGCAGTTACCTGTGTGACGTAACTCTTCCCGCTCAATTGACCACATGTCAGTTTCTTTTCTGTGGACAAAGAAATTCAACAAGGATTATTTACCTGTGATAGAAATTTGGATTATTTCTTTCCTCACGGATAAATTTATGTATCCTTGTGTTTCTTTTGTTTATTTATCACTCCTTTCACTTTCTGTGTTATTATTTAAAATTTTCAATTTTCGATTTCATGTATTTTTGACTGGTCTTTTTCCACATGAGTTTTCGCGACTCTCGCTATTCGGCACAACGCTCGTGCGCGATCGGTTCGATAGTCGTGTTTATATATGCAGAATATTTTTGTTCTTTTCGTTCCAGGTTATTCAGCAATTACGATATGTTTTTCCTGGACTTTTGTTTGCAGAGATCTTCAGTTGGCTAAAGATTCTCATGGTGGAGAAGCTGATTGTAAAGAACTTGTCAACCCTTGATGGGTTATAAGACAATTCTTTACTGATGGGAGCCCCACCCCATATGGCTATACTGCCGGGGTAAGACCCATCAAGGTGGCATCTTTGGGTACTTAGTATCCGATAAAGTCTAAGTCCACCAGTCACCAGTCACCAGTCATCCAGTCACCAGTCAACCAGGCACCAGTCAATCAGCTTCACCAGTCACCAGTCAATCAGGTGCCAGTCAACCAGGCACCAGTCACCAGTCATCCAGGTGCCAGTCAACCAGGCATCAGTCACCAGTCACCCAGTCACCAGTCACCAGTCACCGATCAACCAGGCACCAGTCAACTAGTCTCCAGTCAATAATTTAATTATTTTCTGGAAAGACTTAGTTTTTGACATATTTCACCGGACAAAATAGTCACGTATACTAACTTCCTGTCATTATGTCTAATTATTAAAAAATTTTTTCACTGGGCAAAGTATCAGTAATATTTCTGATACTTATACCCGGTCATATTATTATATTATTTCTGATTTTTCACCAGGCAAACTTTTACAGAAAATGTCTGGTCAATTTTTGCCTAATAATTAATTATCTTCGGGAAAAAGTTCCTAATACTTGTGCCCGCTCAGTTTTCATATATAATCTCCCTTTTTCATCGGACTAGAGTTACGAATACTACTATCCGATCAATTTGTCAAATTACTTGTAACTTTACCGGGCAACAGTTACGAATACTAGTGTCCGGTCATTGTGTCGGGTAACTAGTGTCAAAATAATGATCACTAATTCCCGAACAATCTATTATCGTTCATAGAGCTCCATTCACGTTTAAGTCAATGGATATAGGTTATTAAGTGAAATACATAATAACTTTTTATACAAAAAATTCTGTACAGTCTTTCCCAAATCAGACTAGAATCTTTAATATTCCATTGACTTATTATAGGTGTGTAATTCCATTAATATTTTAAATTAACTTATGTTTTATCTCTTTTATCCGCTAGAAAGAGTTAAACTTCCGACTATAACAAAATTCTTACCGGGCAGCAGTTCGTAGACTAGTGCCAGATCATTCAAATGATGTTTTATCTCTTTAATTCGCTAGAAAGCGGTTAAATTCCGGCTCTAACGAAAATTTCATTGGGAGGCACTTCGTAGAGTAGTGCCAGGTCATTCTAACGAAATTCCACCGGGCAGTAGTTTCGTAGACTTTGTGTCGCATTACTAGTGTCCGAGTAGTAGTCACTAGTACTCGCTCAACATATATTTATTTAATAACCACTATAGACATGTATAGTCTTGGATTATAGGTTATTGAATGACAGCGATGGGTTCTAATACCTAGTAGCCATTTATATTGTTGAATTCTGTCCAGTCACTTTTGAACTTGACTTAAATTCTATATATATATTTATTATTGAAAATGAATTAAGAATTATCGGTTACGATCAAATTCGCAATTCATTCACTAGGTGTAGAAGATACTTCCAGCTATAATTATATCTCTTTTATTCGCTACAAAGAGATTAACTTCTTACATATTCACCTTATTCCGCTCTAGGGCAAAGGTGAACTATAAAACTATCGTTATTTATAAGAAGAAAAATATACACGAAATCTAAAAAAAAAAAAAATTTTCTTCTTTCCTCCCCTGTTTTTTTCTTCTACATGCTCCGATATGTAATCAGCATGTAATCTAAGGAGTAAATTGACAAGAAAGTAGCAATCGATCTTTTCTACTTTCTATTAATTTTTCATTCTTAAGGTATCGGAAATTTACACCAACCAGATAAATAAATTAACAGTTTATTTATTTATTCGCTACCTCTCTAGATTACTACGATTTAAAATTCTAGTTGAGGTACATATTTTCCTTTTGCCTTTTCTACATGGAAAATAGTTGATCCGATAAGCTATTATTCTATTTTATACTATCTTTTGATTGATTATATAAGAGTCTAGGTCAGTCGTGCTCTGTCTAAACTCTGCTATAAAATAATAAATAAGAAAAAAATCTTATATTTAGGCATAGATATAATTCGATACGTTCTTTACTTTGCCTGTTTTATTTTTTCTTCTGGATCATTTAAGACTACGATAGCAATATACCAGATATTTTTGCCTCAGTAAGAATCTATTACGCTGAAGATTCTTCATATTGGAATAATAATTTTATTATGATTATAATTTCTAGACCCAATTAATCCTCGTATATTATAGGTCTACTTTATCTTATTGAGGAATAGTTTTGCTTCGACTAGCTCTATACCTCTAATATTTTATTTATAACTAGAGTCCATGTCAATCAAAATTTTCTTGCACTTTGCTATTGACAATGGATACATATTTAGTAAAGGCATTAATTATTCAGTACGTGACAGATTATTATTGCCTAAATTAGATATTATATACAATACTTTCCTTTTGATATTTTGTTTTATTGACTTTGTAATATTCAGAAACTGCCAAAGTCAATCATTTCCTTCCTCTAAACTTACCGAAGCTCTAGATTATGTTGATATATATTTTTGATATATGCTTAGAGGTTAATTAACGCGAGTTTACCTCATAATAGCAGATATTATTATATTTATATTAATCAATCTATAGTCTAGTCTTAGACAAAATTATGAGCCGGTAAAGAATTAAGACACTCTTAATTATCTCTTTACCCCTCCTTTATGTTTACATTCGTTAAAGGGATCATAGTAATTCTCGCTAAGAGTTCAAGTTCAGTTTGCGAATAATGCAAAGATTAATATCTTGATTTCCAGTCCGCATCAAAAATGGTCTATATATATAGATAAATATCTTTTCCTAAACTGGATATTTATTTATTTTTCCACACAATAAGTCATTTCAAGATGTCGATGATTTTGAAATGCACTGCTTCAATTTATAATATAAAATATGTTTATATTAACTTCACAACTTAGTAAGTGCTGCACCTACGTTCCTGGTCAGATCTTACTTTTGTGATACGTTTTTGAACATACTGAAAGTTTTCTCCGATTATACATTCGGTAAATAAACTTTCGAGTAATATTTATGCTTTTAAACATTCAGATTATTTGATAATTGTTGGAGATAATATATTATTCCGATATTTATATATCTATCTTCATTATTTATCTTTCTCATCTTACTTTTAAATTAGATTGACCTTCTCGCTACGTTCCAGGTTTAAATCTAGCTAACATTGTGGAACAGTCACTTTTTTATTTCCTAAACAATATTTTAACATTTTTCTCAGTATTCAGAGCATAACGACTTCATGAATACTTGGAAATAATTCAATTCTACGCTTGTTAAACTAAGCCTAAAACAAGCCCTAGTTTTTTAGAATGGATATTATCCTTCGATTCAGTTCATGGAGATACATCCTTTTAGATCCCATTATCTCTATTTCAATCATACAAAATTCTAATGACTAAGTACTCCTTTTCTACGTACGAATACAGAATATCGAGTCACTGTTGCTGCATATTGGTTAAAGATTAAACAAATTTTACCTTAAACCTATATGACGTTAAATTAATTATTATATCTTTCATATACATGTTTTTACCCTTCCGTCAGGGATCGCGGTAATAATATTATTACTCTCTATGGTTTACACATAGATCTCGAGAGTATATATATGTATTTTCTTCCTGAACTCATTTGCGAGTACGTAATTTGATATTTCAGGAATTACCAATTATGCAGACATAGATTTTATTCTATTAATATTCAATTCTAAAAATTTGATTGAATGTTTATCTATAAAATTTCCGGGCAGTAATTTTATAGAGAGTTATATGTTTAATAATTCCTTGCTTAATAAATAGTTATGCTTAACCTATTATTTATAGCGGGAATTTTGTTCAGTAGTATATAATTTTTATTTAGTATTAATATATTTCTTACTATTCTTAAATATGCGTATAGAATAGTAATACTATCTCTTAACTTATAAATTAAGTGTTTTTTGAGATTATTAATCAGTATTATTGTATAATCTTTCTTCAGAGATTATCACACTATTACTTTTTCTCTGAGTCCTTCTCTTTTTATGAACATTTTGATTCGTATCAAAGTGGATTTTTTAACATTTCTTGATTTCCATGATTATTTACTCTGGAGTACTTTTCATGGCAATCTTCTGGTATAGAAAGATTCTATCCAGCTTATTTATTATTGCTTAATCTTATCAATACGGTAAGATTTAGCCAAACTATGACCGTCATACAGTTTGCTGCGATCAACCTTATTCTTATCTCTCTTATTCTCTGTCAAACTCTTAAGTTATGATGTTGACAGTTTATTCTTTATTTTTTTGTCAGGACATCAAACGCTTTTATATGTCTATGACAAAACTAATTTTCAATGGTTTAGGTTGTTTTTTCTTCCCAGCAGTTATATGCAAACTCTGTATTATTTTATTGCTTGACTAAAAATTCGTAATACAATTAGTCTAGCAATAGTTTTAACCATTATGTTTGTCTATACCTTTTTTTCTTCTGATGGATAACTTAGTTATAGTTAAGTTAACTCCATCTACTTTTATTATCTCCCCTTCTTTAATTTGATCAAAGGGAAATAATTACATATTATGGTTATTTTAAGTCTGTGTCTGCTCATCGGAAACTGTCCTGTCGCTCCAATTAACAGAATCTAATTAGTTTATAATTCTAATAGCTTAGACTATTACAATTACATAGCTTCACATATCTAGAATTTTATCCAAAATATCTACATATGTCAGTTATCTATAGGAAACTCCACCGAGTAGACTTTTCCTTATTTATTCAAGACCCTACATAGACTACTTACAGTGTATGGTCTTGGCTTTTTGTTTTACAAATTTTGTTTTGAAAATATTTCTATATATTCCTAGCTTACTTTGCGATGGAATATTTATGTTATGTCTCAATGACTCCCTTTTCTTTTTGAAGCCAATTGTTGTTTCCCAAAAAGAAAAAAAGAGGGGGGGGGGGGGGGGGGGGGGGGCAATGTTAGGTCTCTGAGACTTAAGAACTGGCTTCCTCTAGAGTCTACTAATATATATAAGGTTGTTAGATCATAACACCTTAAAGATATGCTATTTTGTGAATCTAGATCATTCTTTCTATTAAATATAGAATTAGAATGTATCTGATTCCTTTGAGTTTCCTGAGTCTTAACCAGAAGTGGTGAGATATTATTGGTGTTAGAATTAGGAGAGCACCTCCCTCCTATTCTGCAAATTCTAGCACATTATCTATAGGTTAATGTATTATGAAGTTAAAATGAAGTTTTTTAAAAGTAAAACATATTTTAACGAGTAATACTTAACCTATAGATAATCAATTATCTCCCTCCGCCCACCCTCGCTTATCTCTCCTAATTGTGTCTATTGTTTTACACATAAAAGAAACTGACACGTGGTCAACTAAGCGGGAAGAGTTACGTCACACAGGTAACTGCCTAAGGGACCTTCTGGTTTAAGACTTTAATTAACGACTGAAAGGTCGTTTTTTCTGTGGAAGGTGTGAAAACAGAAGAGAATAGCACATTATCTATAGGTTAAGTATTACTCGTTAAAATATGTTTTACTTTTAAAAAACTTCATTTTCCTTAGTTTTCTTCCTGTCATCTACGTTTCCAACAACACTGTGGCCTACCAGTTTATTATATGCCCTAATACAAAATAAAGATGCCATTTAAGAAACATCTGTGCAAATAATATCCAGTGACCTCTGGCATAACTGGACTTTAGCCACCTTGGACTGAGTATTTTAGTTATTAGTTTGATAAAGAGATACCACAGCATGTATGGAGAAGTAAGGAAAATTGCGGATACCATATTTATTCTAAGTATTCTGACTGTGCAAACAATTCAGACTAAAATCAAACTGCTTATTAAACACCAGGGCCCAGTTGTTCAAAACTAACATGTCGTTAGTTAACTTATCATTTAAACTTTGATCATTAAATATGGAAAATATGCTAATATTTTTGCTGAAATAATGTGAGTAACTTTTGCATTTGCAAAAGCTACTCACATTTTTTTAAGCAAAAATACCTATGAATTAGTTATTGTACATACTAGAACAGTTAACATTTTGACCAATAACAAGCTCGTTAAGCTAATGACGCTTTGAACAACTGGGTCCAACAGGACCTCTACTGCTTGCCATTCTGTCTGAACTTTTCAGGTGTAACAACAGGCAGAAAATGGACTTGTTCAAGTCTTAGTATTTGTACAGTAAGGAGTTACAATATCCCATTATTTGGGCTGATTATTGTATTAACTATTTTAGTTGATCAAGTTGAAGTTTTACAGCCCATTCAATCCATTAGGATCATGCTAAGCGAGGTCAGTTTACCTAACCACATTTTTACTGGACAGGCGTAGTCCTCTAAGCTGTTAACCAGTACATGTACACATTCTTTTGCCGGAACAACTGCCCTTCTTGACTCAGCAGAAGAAGTGACCATATTTCATGATCAATCTCCCTTTAAGAATGTTGGCGGAGATTGAGTCCACAACCTCCTGATCACTAGTAAGACATGCATCCGACTGAGCAACCAAAGCCAGCAACTATTTTAATAATTAATCTTACCTGAATTGCTTAACCTATTTTAGTCTGGAGACCCCCAAAAAGGTAATTAACAAGTAGTGCAGACCCAGATTAGATGTTGCAGAATGCAGCATCTGATCAGGGTCTCCATTGTTAGCAAATTATAGTTAAGTCATTTTTTCTATAGGAATATCTAAATTACATAACTGACATACCTAAAATTAAAATTCAGCTCTTTCAATAAATAGTGTGAGGAAGTTTATCCAGGCCAACATGGGTTAATTACCCTTTGGTTTGTAAAATATTATACATACCTTTACCGGGTTGTCCTTGGCTGCTTTGGCACTCAGATTTTTAATTCGAATGGATATCTGTTTCTTTGACTTGGTAGGCAGCAGTAACCGCTGGATTAATTCTCTTCCATTAGTGAAATTCTTGAACTGTTCAAGGCCTAAAGCCAGTAAACTGAAATAAAAACAGATTTTATTAGGTTAAACATTATTTGGGCCATGCCATATGAAATGTCTTTGGGCAAATGTGGACAGCAAGGGCTCAGATCAGCCTGTGTGTCTGTGCCTTCTCTGTCTGCTAACAGAATCATTGGCATCTATAGAATGTATGAATGAACAGCAAACGCCGGGCCCAGTTGTTCAAAGCTAACGACGTCGTTAGTTAACGATTCGTTAAAATTTACATCGAGTGATACGCAAATATGCTGAAATTTTTTGCTGAAAAAATGTGAGTGCAAAAGCTACTCACATTTTTTCAGCAAAAAATATCAGAATATTGTATATTGAATCCGCTAAAACAGTTAACGAAATGACCCTTAACGCGCTCGTTAAGCTAACGACGCTTTGAACAACTGGGCCCTGAATGATACTTTGCATGTGCGCAGGATGATCTGAATCTGAACATTCTGTGCAAGTTCGAAGGCACTTTTTCACTTGATTGTTTGTGTTGAGGTTATACAGCCCAGTCAACCCAATGGGGTCATGTCTAACGTTGTCAGTTTACCTAACCACACTTTTAACTGGGCAGGCTTAGTCCTTTACGCAGTTAACCAGTATTGTGCACATTCTTCCGCCAGAAACTGACAACTGCCCTCCTTGAATCAGTGACAGTAGAAAATATTTCATGATCAATCTCCATGAAAGAATATTGCCAACCTGGCAGGGGTCAAACCGGCAACCTCCTGATCCCCAGTCGGACGCGCATCCAACTAAGCAACCAAAGCCAGCTATTTCACTTGATGTGGCAGATTTGTATAAACTGACAAACAGTTACAAAGTTCAAGATATACTTTAACTGCACAAACTGTGTATTTATTTTCATGATTTTGCAATCAGTTAAAAAGCACAATTTTTAATATATGCCAACATGTTATTTTTACAAAGAGGTCTTAAGAAAAATGAGTAAAAAAATTGTAAACATTTATACCAGAGAGCATGACCAAAGTCTTAAAATCATGAAAATTTATCTCACAAAAACAAATACAATTCAAGTAAAAAACTAGAATATACAGAGGTACCAAGCTGATCAGCGTTTGTAGAAGTATACCACCTTTTGCTATTATAACTAGAAATGAGTGTTTGTAAAACACTATGACTTCACTATATGCTTGTCCCTACAAAATGCCAATCACAACTGCAGCAGACCACATTTCAAATATCTGTACATTTTTCATAGAAAATAAGTCTTGACAGTTCATGTGAATCTTTGCAGATGATTCACATGGAATGACAAGACTTTATTTTCTCTGAAAAAAAAAAAAAAGAAAAAAGAATTTAGAAACAAATTTGTCTGCTACAAATTTTGCTTAATGCTTTAAGGGTTAAAGGAAGTTGATATACTTAGCAGATTTTCAGAAAGTGTTCACAAGGGAAACAACCATTGTAATTTCCTGTTTGCTTTCCTCTGTTCACCAAGTCCCTTCCAAAATGGGGTCCACTCCAAAACAAAAGCATATGCTCCCAAGGACAGCAATTCTTTTCTTTTTAGAACAGTTCCCTTTACTAAGGGAGGCAAACAATTTTGATTGAGTTACCCTATCTCCCTTGAAAGTGTATCCATTCCCCTTAAAAAATGTTGTCTGCTGCCACGAGCAAAAGTTTAACAGTAAAGGTTCACTGACATCATATAGGTTGCCTATTTTTCATCAACAATGTTGTTGAAAACAAGTCAGGCCCAGTTGTTCAAAGCTAACGATGTCGTTAGTTAACGATTCGTTAAAATTTACATCAAGTGATATGCAAATATGCTGAAATTTTTGCTGAAAAAATGTGAGTAGCTTTTGCAGTGCAAAAGCTACTCACATTTTTTCAGCCAAAAATATCAGAATATTGTATATTGAATCTGCTAAAATAGTTAACAAAATGACCCTTAACAAGCTCGTTAAGCTAACGACACTTTGAACAACTGGGCCCTGATAATTAACATTAATGCTTAGCATGCTGGATAAAATTTTCAGCAGAAAACATACTGAATTATTTTTTACCCAGAAAACAGAATTTGACATTTTATGCATTTTATCTAATGAAGACAATTTGCATGAAATATCAAATCCTGTTTTCTGGGAAAAATAAGAAAAATATCACCAATTTGTTGTCTGATCAGACTGCATGTCAGACTATTGAGGTTAAATATGGTACTTACTTATCTTCACACTCTAAAAATTTTACCCTCGACCTGTCTCGCTTCAATTCTGATGACTTAAAGAGACCTCCATGAGGTAACAGGTGAGGAAACAAGAACACTGGACTGTTCCATAAGATTTCCATCTGGGGGAAGGTCAGCAAAGGTAAACTCAAATTATCTGAAATAGTAAACAAAAGGCCACAGCTTCTGAAATCGCTCACCTGAGAACATCTGCTTTAAGTGTAAGACTTGATATTCCTATTTAAATGCCCTAGTCTTGGCATATAATGATTTATCCAAAGTAATATAGATCTCAAGACATTACTGGACATCCAAGGAACAATCCAGTGCAGTGAAGTTTGTTTGAAATTGGCCCAGTTATTACCTAAAGCTTATTCCATTTTTTTTGGCTCTGGTTGAGAAATAGCATGGGGTGCTGGTGATTTTACACAGTTTCATAGTGTGCCAGGTCCCTATGAGTCGAATGATATGGATTCAAAAGCAAACAGTACGTCAGTAGTTCCAGATTATTAATATCAGCTCTCTTAATTGGTATTTAAAAATAGGCCAGCAGGTCAAGGCTGAGGTAATGATTTTGTTGAGGTTTTACGGCTCAGTCAACCCAGTGGGGTCATGTCGAGCGCGGTCAGTTTACCTAACCACACGTTTACTGGGCAGGCTTAGTCCTCTAAGCGGTTAACCAGTATTGTGCACATTCTTTCGCCAGAAACTGACAACTGCCCTTCTTGAATCAGCGGAAGGGAGAGAATGACCGTAGAAAATATTTCATGATCAATCTCCACGAAAGAATGTTGCCGACCTCGGCATCTGAGGTAATGAAGGTGAATCATTTACAATTATGTGCCAAAGTGAACATGAGGACAAGTTTCATTGCTGTAGCTATAAAAGTAAAAAGGTAGGTTAAAGTCAAGGTCAAACTAAATTTTTAGTTCTGGTTGACATTTTGTGCAATATATTAAAACTGTTTGAGCAATTTTAAAACAGGACCATCTAAAGAAACTTTCTGTAAATTTTTTGTAAAGCATCTCAGCAGTTTGGAGTGGAACTAAAATGTCATTTAACATGTTCTGAACAGCAAGCCAACTCTTGTGTAACAATTAATAATCAAGATAATGTGATACATGTAGGCCAACATTAGTCAAAGTTAAGTTAATTTGTTTTCATTCCTTTTCTGGGCACATCCATGTTGGAAATCATACTGAAAATACATGTTTCCATCACATACATTCGTAATTTCTGATTTTATGTGTTCAATATTTTCCTTCCTTTGTAGCTGAATATTGGTTCAGAATGCTAAAGGTTACATGATACTGCATGATTCTTTGCCTATAAAAACTCCTGCAGATGCTGCTTAAATACACCTTGTTTGTACCAGGCTCTGGTACATCATCAAAGTGCAACTACTTTATTTTGCTCTTTTGCTTCAAGTTGGTTGAAATCCGCCCAGTGATTACAGAGAAACTGTTTGGAATTTTTTTCTATTTTTAGCATTGGTGGCCATTTTGTTCAGCAGAGCAGAACAGATTGAGCAATTTTGGTAGAGGACCTCCCAAAGAACTATCATATCAAGTTTGGTTGAAATCCGCCTAGTGGTTACGGAGGATAAGTTGTTTGAAGTGTTTTTTTTTCCCTATTTTTAGCTCTGGCAGCCACCATGTGCAGCGAAGTGGACCAATTTGAGCACTTTTCCCAAGGAACAATCCTATCAAGTTTGATTGAAATCCGCCAAGTGGTAATGGAAGAGATGTTGTTTGAAGTTTTTTTCTATTTTTAGCTCTGGTTGCCATTATGTGCAGTGGAGCCAAACCATTTGAGCAATTTTGGTAGAGGACCTACCTCCCAAGGAACAATTCTATCAAGTTTGGATGAAATCAGCCTAGGGGTTATGGAGGAGATGTTGTTTGAAGTTTTTTATATCTGAAGCTCCGGCCACCATTTTGTGCAGTGAAGTGGATTGGTTTGTGCAATTTTTGTAGGGAACTTCCCAAGGAACAATCCTATCAAGTTTGGTTGAAATCCACCAAGTGGTTACGAAGAAGATGTCAACTGAATTCTTTTTTTTTTTTGCTCTGGCCTCCATTTTGTGCAGTGGAGCTGAACGATTTGAGCAATTTTGGTACAGGACCTCCCAAGGAACGATCCTATTAAGTTTTGTTGAAATCTGCCAAGTAGTTATGGAGGAGCTGTTGTCTGAAGTTTTTTTTTCTATATTTAGCTCTGGTCATCATTTTGTGCACTGGAAAGGAATAGTTTGAGCAATTCTGGTAGAGGACCTCTCAAAGAACAATCCTATCAAGTTATGTTGTAAGTCACCCAGTGGTTACAGAGGAGATGTCTGAAGTTTTTTTCTTTTTTTAGCTCTGGCAGCCATTTTGTGCAGTGGAGCAGAAAGAGTTGAGCAATTTTGGTAGAGGACCTCCCAAGGAACAATCCTATCAAGTTTGGTTGAAAACTGCCCAGTAGTTACTGTGGAGATATCGTTTGAAGTTTTCATCTATGTTTAGCTCTCGCAGTCACTTTGTGCAGCGGAGTGGAAGGATTTGAGCAATTTTGGTAGAGGACTTCCCAAGGAACAATCCAATCAACTTTGGTTGAAATCCACCCAGTGGTTACAGAAGTCATTTACAGTTTATTCTATTTTTAGCTCTGGTGGCCATTTTGTGCAGCGGAGTGGAATGATTTGAGCAATTTTGGTAAAGGACCTCCCAAGGACTAATCCTATCAAGGTTGGTTGAAGTCCGTCAAGTGGTTAGAAGTATGATGTCACTTGAGTTTTTTCCTCTTTTTAGTTCTGGCGGCCATTTTGTGCAACAGAGCAGAATGATTTGAGCAATTTTGGTAGAGGACCTCCCAAGGAACAATCCTATCATGTTTGATTGAAATCTGCCCAGTAGATACAGAGATGTCTTTTGAAGTATTTTCTATTTTTGCTCTGGCAGCCATTTTGTGTAGTGGAGCAGAGCAGTTTGAGCAATTTTAGCAGAAGACCTCCCAAGGAACAATCCTATGAAGTTTGGTTGAAATCTGCCCTGTTGTTACGGAGATGTTGTTTGAAGTTTTTTTCTGTTTTTAGCTCTGGCAGCCATTTTGTGCAGCAGAGTGGAATGTTTTGAGCAATTTTGATAGAGGACCTCCAAAGGAACAATTCTATCAACTTTGGTTGAAATCCGCCCAGTAGTTACGAAGGAGATGTTATTTGAAGCAAACTGTGGATGCCGGACAAAGGGTGATCACAATAGCTCACCCTGGGCATGTTGTGCTCAGGTGAGCTAAAAACATCAACCCATTTAGGCTTCAATCCCATAAAAGGGACTTTAGCAAACAGTGTAGACCCTGATCAGATGCTGCAGAATATGCTGTTAGTATCAGGAGAAAATTAGCTTGAAATGTATTCGGGGACATTCTGCATGAAATGCAAAAGTCTATTACTGATAAAAATAAGAAAAAATATCATCAATTTGTCATCTGTGGAATCTGCCCAGAGGGTGGGAAAGGTTAAGTCATTAAAGTGTCAGTTATCAAAACAATATTTAAAAAATGTGAAAACCTAAGGAATCTTACCAAATTTAAACATAGCCTTCTTAATCTTCTCCTCGTTAGAATCAGATGTCTCTTTGTCTTTAAACAAATCTGGGTCATTTACAATGTTAACTGCCTTATCCAGTGTACAGGCTCGTAAGGCAGTTGGATGGTTCGGAAATGCATTTTCTTGTCTGAGAGTGAAGGTATGGAGTTCATTCTGGAAGATAAAACATGGTCACAAACTGCTCAAGTAAGCTTTAATATTCACAGCATAGCTCTTGATAAGATGCTTTTTTCAATCCAAAAGTATTGATATTTTTTCTTATTTCTCAGTGATGCGCTTCTAATGACATCTGATTTTGTGGAGAGATGAGAAAAATATTCACCTGATACTCATTTTTATCTCAACCTATGCACAGGAATCCAGATAAGCTGGAAATTTTGGTATAATTTCATAGCTAAAGCTAATGCATATTTTTTTTTTTTCAATCAAAAAGTACAATATTTTTCTTATTTCTCCATGAAAACATATGAGCCAGCGAACAACAAAACCTACAATAAAACCTGTGTGACCAGCAAAGACTTAGATTAGCCTGTATATCCACCCTGTATGGCAAAGGTTCTCATTCATCTCTCTTTGGATAGCAGACCGGCTGTAGAAGGCACATGCAATCAGCGATCAGAGTCTTTGCTGGTGGCACAAGTCTTATTGTAGATTTTGTCGTGCACCGGCTCGTATGTTGTGGGTACTCATTAGAAGCCTCTCACTGAAGTGCAAATGCAGGGTATATTTGGGTTCAGCAGGACAAGGGTTAAGTATTTGGACAGACAGGCTTGAACAGTGCAGAACCAGATGAGATCAGACACCAGAGAATGCAACCGAACAGGGTCTACACTGTCTGCCATTCATCCAGCAGTTTTTAGCCTCTTTAATGGCTAGTAAAATGGACATGTTTAAATTTTAGGATAAGTATGGTAAGGAAATAAGGTGCCTGAATATTTGGGTTAAATACAGTATGCCTGAGCAAACAATGTAGACCCAGATCAGACAATTCAGCATCAGATCAGGGTCTACACTGTTTGCCACTCAATCATGATAAAATTGTTCAATTTTTAGGACAGGTATGGCAAGGAGAAAAGAACTCTGACTACTTTGGATAAATACAGTTTTCAGAATAATCACTTTGTCTAAATCTATGGCACTGTGATTTTTCACATTTCTAAACTAAATGTTTTTGTGGAGAACTATCTAAGAAACTATTAATCTTTAGCATTCTCCTATATGATCGCCACAGGACAAACTGATTAAATTTTTTCTCAGTAATTCAGGTTTATACATAGGTCTAGATATGAGTGGGTATCAGGTAAACGTTTTTTCTTATTTCTCCAAAATATTGTATGTTGTGAGTACACATTAGAAGTGCCTCACCAAGGTACTTCTAAGGAGTATCCACAACATACATTTTTGTGGAGAAATAAGAAAAATATCAGTACTTTTGGATTGAATAAAAATGTTAAACTATAATACCCTGCCATTATCATGTTGCTGGCAGATAACTCTGTCAAACATTGAGGAAATTTGCCCATTAGCAATCCCAAACCAGATCTCCATTATATCAATGCATGTACCAAGTTTGGTTAAAATCCCTTGACACATACTTAAGTTGTCGTCCGGAAAAGAAAATATGGGCGTTTCTCCGGCAGACAACTCCATCAAAATTTGACGCAATTTGCTCATTAGCAATCCCAAACTAGATCTCCACAATATCAATGCACATATCAAGTTTAGTGAAAATCCATTGATGGTTACTCAAATTATCATCCAGAAACGAAATACAGATGGACGGATGAATGGAGATACAACTGACAGACGGATGTTCTTACGAGATGGTATTTGTGAGGTTATCCCTTTGATCTTTTCTTACCCTACAGTGCAGATTTGCAACCCCCACAATGTCCATTTTAACCCCACAATGAGGTATAAATGTAATGAACCTCATAATGTCAAATTCTACTCAAACCCAAACCCTAGAATATCATGTGAGCATGTACGGATGGACAGACAGACACACAGACATCCAATGTGAAACCATAATATCCCGCCACTATCTTGTGGCAGGGTATAAAAAAGCATCTTATCAAGAGGTATGTTCATAGCTCCAGATAAGATGATTTTTTTCACCCTCTCATCTGGAATGCTGGAAGTAAAATTAATGTATGTACCCTAAGTATTGGAACACGTTAACTGTAACCATACCAATCTTTTTAGTTTAGAACAAACAAGTGACCAGAGGGTCATCAGAGGACTTGTTTAGGAGTATTTAATTCTAGGATAATTTTTCTTATTTCTCCATATCAACATATGTCATGGGTACTCATTAGAAGCTTTGACTGTGTTGGGGCTCAATGACATGTCAACCCTTATGGGTCTGTTTGTGTCGTCTCCCAGAGAAAGAGAGAAAAGAGAAGAGCTAGTAGAAGTGATGAAAGAGAGGGACAGGGAAGAAAGAGGAACATGAATGAAACTGAAGAAACAGAAGAAATAAGAACATTCCCCCTCTACCTTTACCTGCTACAAGTACCGCAGGCATTGCTCAACTGTAAGCCAATACCAGTTGGACGCCCCGGTGACGTAACTCATTAGAAGCACCTCAATGATGTGCTTCTAATGAGTACCCACAACATGTTTTTATGGAGAACTGGAAAAAATTATTCCAAGGTTGTTATCAAATACTCCTCCTTAATAAGTCCTCTAGTCATGTATACCCAGGCCATTGCCACCGCAAAAGCTTATGTTACAGTTCCAAGATTTTGATCTTGATATTTTGTCTGCAGCAGCAGCAATAATCTGTCACCTGATCTGTATCCATTCTGTAACAAGAGGGTCAAGATGGTCTTGTATTGCTCACTTGATTACCAGACAAGTTTCAAGTCAACTGGCCTTTCGGTTCGAGAGAAGAAGTTCAATATAGATTTTCAAGATGGTGGCCATCTTGGATTTCCAATCAGAATGAATTTATCTACTTCTAGATATTTCCAATGTAGTTTCAAGTCAATAGGCCTTTTGGTTCAGGATAAAATAGTGCAAAACAGATTTTCGACAAGGCTCTTGCATTTCCGATCAGAATGATTTTAGCTATTTTTGATCTACAAGTCACCCTGATACTTCCTATCAAGTTTCGAGTCAATTGGCTTTTCTATTTAGAAGAAGTGCTAAACAGATTTTCAAGATGGCAGCCATATTGGATTTCCAATCAGAACAAATAGCTATTTTTGTCCTACAAGTCACCCAGATACCCCCTACAAAGTTTCAAGTAAACTGGCCTTTTGGTTCAGGAGAAGAAGTGCAAAATAGATTTCTAAGATAGCGGCCATCCTGAATTTCTGATTGAAACAATTTTAGCTATTTTTGATCTATAAGTCAACCTGAGGCTTTCTGCCAAGTTTCAAGTCAACTGGACTTTCAGTTCAGGGGAAGCACAAAATAGATTTCCAAGATGGTGGCCATGGCAGACATCTTGGATTTCTGATTGGAACGATTTTAGCTATTTTTGACCTGAAAGTCACATCGATGCTTCCTACCATGTTTCAAGTTAATTGGCCTTTCGTTTCAGGAGAAGAGAAAAATTGACTTTCAAGATGGCAGCCATGGCAGCCATCCTGGATTTCTGATTGGAACAATTTTATCTAATTTTGATCTATAAGTCACCCTGAAGCTTCCTACCAAGTTTCAAGTCAATCGGCCTTTTGGTTTAGGAGAAGTGAAAAAATAGATTTTCGTAATAGCTGCCAAGGCGGCAATCTTAGATATCCAATCAGAATGATTTTCGCTATTTTTTTTATCTACAAGTCATCCTGATGCTTCCTACCAAGTTTCAAGTCAATTGGCCTTCTGGTTCAGGAGAAGAAGCGAAAAATAGATTTTAAGATGGCCGTGGCTGCCATCTTGGATTTCCGATTTAAATGATTTAAGCTATTTTTGACCTACAAGTCACCCCGATGTTTCCTACCAAGTTTCAAGTCAACTGGCCTTTTGGTTCAGGAGAAGAAGCAAAAAATAGATTTTCAAGATGCTGGCCATCCTGGATTTCCAGTCGAAACGAATTTAGCTATTTTTGATCTACAAGTCATCCAGATGATTCAGAATAAGTTTGGAGTCAATTGGCCCATGTATTAGGAGTAGGCTTTTAAACAAATTGTTGATGCAAGACAGATGAGGTATGATGGATATTGACTAATTACAATAGCTCACCTTGAGAACTTCATGCTCAGGTGAGCTAATAACACTAACAACATAGCAAGTTCCAAAATGAAGACATTCAGAAATACACAAGAACTTCAATGACTCAAACACTCAATGGCTCATTTACCATGGTTGATTCAAACTCGTATTTGAGTCCCTAGGGACATTCTTCCAATCGCTCAAGAAAAATATTTAGGGATATTTCAGGGATGTTTTCTTGCTTTATCATGAACACTGATGTTGTGTGTACTCATTAGAATTGCCTCAATAAGGCAATTCTAATGAGTACATACAACATACCATTATTTTATAGACAATCAAAAAGACATCCCTAAATTATCCCAATTTGCCTCTTAACCTGGTGCTATGATTAACCCTCAGTAGCTCAAACTACCCATATCTAGAATATACAGTCGACTCTCGTTATCTCGAACTCCAAGGGACTCTCTGAAATACTTCGAGATATCCGTAGTTCGACATATCAGGTTTGCAGAATTGAGGAAAAAATAATTTGATTAACCACATTTAACAAACTGATAGGTAATTGGACTTTTGAAGTTAGAGATATATTGAAAATATTGTGGAAAAGAGGAGAAATTGCTCCTTAGGAGCAATTTCTCCTCTTTTCTACAATATTTTCCATCTGTTGTTAGGTTTTCATATATAGGCAGGGACCAGATTTTCGCTTCGAGATAAGCGGTTATTCGAGATAAGCGAGGTCGAGATAACGAGAGTCAACTGTATTTCCATGGTCCCGAAGATATTCAAGCCACTGGACTGTTTGTTTGTGTTGAGGTTTTACGGCCCAGTCAACCCATGGGGTCATGTCGAGCGCGGTCAGTTTACCTAACCACACGTTTACTGGGCAGGCTTAGTCCTCTAAGCGGTTAACCAGTATTGTGCACATTCTTTCGCCAGAAACTGACAACTGCCCTTCTTGAATCAGCGGAAGGGAGAGAATGACTGTAGAAAGTATTTCATGATCAATCTCAACGAAAGAATGTTGCCGACCTCGGCGGGGGTTGAACCCGCGACCTCCTGGTCTCCAGTCGGACGGCGCATCCAACTGAGCCACCGAGGCCGGCACGCCACTGGACTGTATTTGCAAATGAAAAAAAAACTTAAAGAAAATCTTTGACATAAATATTAACAAAATTCCTAAGCCTCTGACCTTAACCTTTGGTATGCAGCTATGGAAAGATGCACAGGACTAGATAAGAATGCATATTATTTCTCCACAAAAAATATGTTATAGATACTCATTAGAAGTGCCTGGCCAAAGCGTTCTAATGAGTAATCACAATATATGTTTTTGTGTAGAAATAAGAAAAAAATATCAATACTTTTGGATTAAAAAAAAAGCATCTTATCAAGAGCTATGATGATTTCAAGATTTGTTTGTATTGAGGTTTTACCGCCAAGTCAACCCAATGGGGTCATGTTGAGCGTGGTCAGTTTACCTAACCACACGTTTACTGGGCAGACTTAGTCCTCTAAGCAGTTAACCAGTATTGTGCACATTCTTTTGCCAGAAACTGACAACTGCCCTTCTTGAATCAGCGGAAGGGAAAGAATGACCGTAGAAAATATTTCATGATCAATCTCCACAAAAGAATGTTGCCGACCTCCGCGGGGGTTGAACCCCCAACCCCCTGGTCTCCAGTCGGATGCCGCATCCAACTGAGCCACCGAGGGGATGATTTCAAGATAACAGTAATATTAAACATAAGCGAAGAGTTCCAGAATCCTTCAGGAGCAGTCTGATCAGGGTCTACACTGTTTGCCATTCCACTAAGTAACTGCATAAAAGCAATTTTTTGGACAAAAATGTACGGTATAAAGTTTTGAAATTTTAGCGCATTTACCATATTCAACATGTATGTTTAATATTAAGACCCACCCCACTAAAAAGATAACTTTTTGACATCAACAGGGTCAGTAGCAGCAAGATGATCCCAGCTAACCTGCATCCACTCTGTAGAACTATAACAATACTATAACAATTTGAAGTTAATACTTACAAATTAAAAGCAAAGCAAAAAGAATTCATGCAAAACTCTGACGCAAATGTTAACAAAATTTCTTAGTGGCCATTTTTTTTTTTTATATATTCTATACATTACATCTTTGAACCTTGTTTAATATATCTAAAACCATTCTATAATGAGCTATATTATACAGAGGTTCCTGCATTTTTACATATGGCATTAAAAGGCGCCACATTAAGTAAATATGGACTTCCAAGGCATATGTGGACAGCAAAGGTCAAGATCAGCCTGTGCATTTTCAGACAGATCAGGGTCTTCTCTGTCCATTTACAGAATCAAGAATCGACAGCCAAGGCCCAGGAGTGTTTATGCTCATGTGCAGGATAATCTGAATTTCTGAATCTGCATTTCACATATGCTAGAAGACAAATTTACACTTGACCTGGCCCCAATACTGGTACATACTAGTAGCATTTTTGCAGCCTCTCCTGCCTGGGTGTGTTCTGGTAAATCATTCTGGCAGAGAACATACATCTGTGTCAGCAACTGTACATGCTGTAACAAAGATAGTTTCAACAGTTCACTTGTGTTTTGCCTGTACTGTATCTACCTAGCTACAGATATGGCGCTTTTTTTTAACTAAAAAAAAAAATGACAGTTTTCTTATTTCTCTATAAAAATGTATGTTGTGGGTACTCATTAGAATCGCCTCATTGAGGTGCTTCTAATGAGTACCCACAACATATACTTTGATGGGGAAATTAAAAAACTAGTTACTGTAACGATGTTTTCAGAGAAAGCAGATGTCCCCCAACCATGATTTTTCCGTTTTTCTACTGCTGTGACCTTGAAAATTAGGTCAAGGTCACCAAAATCTTTGTTATGTCCTAATTATGTAGCCTTGAAAACTTGGTAAGAATCCAACCACTGGTTCCCAAGATGCAGACAAGAAAGTGCCACGCTGACGCCAACGTCGATGCCAACGCCAATGGGATCCGCACCATCGGTATGGTCCCTCCCCAAGGTTGAGTGACATAATTATGATATTATTTGGATACCCCTTATCTAGAACTATGATCTGCCAAAATATTCTGACAGACAGGCCTGACCAGACAGTGAAAACTCAGATCAGGGTCCACACTGTTTACTGTTTCATCACAACATTTTAGACACCTCCGTAGCTCCAGATAAGAGGGGGTACCCACATAATATTTTTCTTATTTCTCGTATTTTTCTTATTTCACCATGAAAACGTATGTTGTGGGTACCTGTAAGAAGTGCCTCAGCAAGGTGCTTCTAATGAGACCCATAATGCATGTTTTTGTGGAGAAATAAGAAAAATATCCATTTTTTGGGGTTAAAAAAAGTGCCTTATCTGAAGTTATATCCTCCTAGGTAGCCAAGCTATACCTGGAGCTATACCTCCCCAGGTAGCCAAGCTATATCTGGAGCTATACCTCCCCAGGTAGCCAAGCTATACCTGGTGCTATACCTCCCCAGGTAGCCAAGCTATATCTGGAGCTACACCTCCCCAGGTAGCCAAGCTATATCTGGAGCTATACCTCCCCAGGTAGCCAAGCTATATCTGGAGCTATACCTCCCCAGGTAGCCAAGCTATACCTGGAGCTATACCTCCCCAGGTAGCCAAGCTATATCTGGAGCTATACCTCCCCAGGTAGCCAAACTATATCTGGAGCTATACCTCCCCAGGTAGCCAAACTATATCTGGAGCTATACCTCCCCAGGTAGCCAAATGTCCTAAATTATTACGGGGACTGGACACAAGTGAGAGTTTGTCTGCCATTTTTTCAAGGGAGACAACTTTTGTGACTTCCTGTTTGCATTCCTGTACATCAAACCCCTTTTGAAATGAAGTCTACTCTTACAGGAAAGAATTTTCTCCCAGAAGGGATAATTCTGAAAGAGCTGTCTCCCCTGACAGTGTATTAATGTCCTTTAAAGTTTTAGATAAAGAAAGGTGATTTGAGAAGTATTCTGACAGACAGGTCCACATAAACAGTGTAGACCCAAACCATCTTGCTCCCAAGAGATGTTTGATTGGGATCTACATTATTTGCCATTATATTGCTACATTTTAGAAACATCCTCCGGTAGCCAAATGTTTGTTTGTGTTGAGGTTTTACGTTGCCGAACCGGCAGGGGTCAAACCCGCCACCTCCTAATCACCAGTCTGACGTGCATCCAACTGAGCCACCAAGGCAGGCTGGGTAGCCAAATGTACTTATTTAATTGGGATGATTGTTTACGAGTGAGATATAGTATACAAACACCAAAATTTCCGTAAGGTAGTTGTCCATGTGATTATCACTGACCAATGTAATCAAACTGCGCATTAGACGAAATCCAGGTAAGGATTATTTATACCCATGCTATTCTTGTCACTGTGACATCAGAGTGCAGTGTAAAGAGCATTATCTATAAAACCTGCACTGGGACATTGGCAAACAGTGCAGACCCAGATGAGATGCTGCAGAATGTTCAGTTTGATCAGGGTCTGCAATGTTTGCTTAAATTAAGGAAGTTAAGGGATATGAAACACTCTTACATCCCCATTCAGGGCCATTTTCCCTGCCTACACTCAGAGACAATCGACCCACCAGTGTTATCAGTGCTTTGTTTTTTTTGTAAGGTATGGATTTGTGGTGTCTCGATATTTGGACAGATGGGCATGAGCAATTAGTGTAGACACAGATCAACAGATCAAGCTGCTCCTAAAAGGGCCTTTTGTTGATGGTCTAAATTGTTTGTTATTCCATTACCACACTGCAGCCCAACCCAACCCCTCACCCCCACCCCAACCCTCTAAACTGTTTACCATTCTATCACCACATTTCAGATCACCTCTGAACCCAGCCCATACTGAGTAACCATATGCACTGTCTGAGCAAACAGTGTATACCTAGACCAAGCAGTCTCATCAGGGTTTACACTGTTTATGAATCTGTCTATATATTTCAGACATACCATAGGTAGCCACAAAGGCTATCACTGATTCAAAGGTCAGCCATGTGAATACTATCTATAAAAGTTAAAGACTATATAACAGAATGAAAAGCTGTGTCTTAGTTTTACTGAGACTTCATATGACAGCAATGCAGTTTGCAAGGCAGCATATGCCCACTAGCACTGGCTTAACCCTTCACTTGCTGAACACGACATGCCCTGTCTAAGCAAACAGTGTAGATCCATATCAGTTGGCTTCTGTATAAGCCAACTGATCTGGATCTGCACTGTTTGTCACAGAATATGTGAATTTCTATCAAAAATCCGGATCAAGTCATCTGACTGGCTGGAAATCAGAAGTGGGCGTGGCATCAATTTATTCAGCAAAGCAAGGGTTAAGAGGAACTCAATTTTCCAAGACTACAGAATGGGCTCTCTGGTACAAAGGAAAATAAATAAAAGCATTTAAATAAGACCATTTACCTTCCTCATTTGATCATCTATCTGCTTCTTCTCATAGTCTGTCAGTTTCGATATGGATGATGAGTGTGTCTGTTTTGTCTTGCTGGAATGGTGCCTACAAGAAATAGTTAAGAAGAATGAATAACCCTTGAGATTTAGATGCCATTCCACAAGGGAGATAACTTTTGTGACTTCCTATCTTCCTTTGCTTTCCTGCACAAGTCCTTTCTGGAAAGGGATCTACTCTAATAGGAAAGAATTTGCACCCAGAGGGAGCAAATTCTTTCCTTTTAGAGTAGACCAGAGGCTTATAATTCTACTAACGAGGCTATGATCCTTTAAAGGACTTACAGGAGGAAAATGTCATATCATTGGCTAACTGGCTTCAGCAGCAAATGGCATTAATGGGTTTGTATAGCCCTTACTCTAAATTACTAGACAAAGTGCCCAGTGGGGCACGTATACCCCCGAAGAGCGCTACCGCCAGTTTTTAACGAGCACAAAATATGTAGCTTTGACTCTGGAGATGATATTCCATGCTGATAGCTATATCCCCTAAACCTCTCTGTAGGAGGATAATAAAATTCAACAAAAGGTCTTGATGGTATAGCTATATAAACTTAGATGCAATTTTTTTTTACTTTTATATGAAATTTCTAAGTCTGTGACCTTGACCTGAAGGTCATACCCTATATCTACCAACATGTCAAATATAAATGAAATTCCTCAAAGGTTCTTGATGGTATAGCTATATAAACTTAAACACAAAAAACTTTGACTTTTTTATGAAAATTCTAAGTCTATGACCTTGACCCCAAGGTCACCCCTGGGGTGGGGATGGTGCTAATAAAAACTTTAGACCTATATCTACCATCATGCCAAATATGAATGAATTCCATCAAAAGGTCTTCAAAATATGAACAAAGTATGAACAAATAATGTTTCAAAGGACGGACGGACAGACAAAAAGATTTCTTTCTGATAGCTATATCCGCTCAACCTTTCAGTTAAGGGATAATGAAATTTAATAAAAGATCTTGATGATATGGCTATATAAACTTAAACGCAAAAATTTTTACTTTTATATGAAAATTCTAAGTTCGTGACCTTGAACTCGGTCACACCCGGGGTGGGGATCATGCGGAGTAAGACGCTAGGCCGATATCTACCAACATGTAAAATATAAATGAAATTCCTCAAGGTCTTGATGATACAGCTATATAAACTTAAACACAAAAAACTTTGACTTTTTTATGAAAATTCTAAGTCTGTGACCTTGACCCTATGGTCACCCCCAGGGAGGGGATGGTGCTGATAAAAACCTAAGACCTATATATACCATCATGCCAAATATGAATGAAAACCATCAAAGGGTCTTCAAAATATGAGTTCTTATAACATTAACGCAAAAACTTTGACCCTAAGACAAAAAAAAAAGTATGAACGAATAATACTTCAACGGACTGACGGACAGACGAACAGATTCCTTGCTGATAGCTATATCAGCTCAACCTTTCAGTTAGGGGATAATGAAATTTAATAAAAGGTCTTGATGATATGGCAATATAAACTTAAACGCAAATATTTTTACTTTTATATGAAAATTCTAAGTTCGTGACCTTGACCTCGGTCACATCCAGGGTGGGGATCATGCGGAGTAAGATGCTAGGCCGACATCTACCAACATGTCAAATATAAATGAAATTCCTGAAGGGTCTTGATGATATAGCTATATAAACTTAAACACAAAAAACTTCGACTTTTTTTACTAAAATTCTAAGTCCGTGACCTTGTTCCCAAGGTCACCCCCGGGGTGGGAATGGTGCTGATAAAAACTTTAGACCTATATCTGAAATCCATCAAAGGGTCTTCAAAATATGAGGTCTTATAAACTTTAACACAAAAACTTTGACCCTGTGACTTTTTTACAAAAATTCAAAGTCCTTGACCTTGTTCCCAAGGTCACCCCGGGGTGGGGATGGTGCTGATAAAAACTTTAGACCTATATCTACCATCATGCCATATATGAACAAAATCCATCAAAGGGTCTTCAAAATATGAGGTCTTATAAACTTTAACGCAAAAACTTTGACCCTGTGACGGAAAGACGAACGAACGAACGAACGAACGTACGAACGAACAAACGTACGTACGAACGAACGGACGAACGGAAAAGCGAAAACTATATACCCCCACATACTTCGTATGTCGGGGGTATAAATATCAGATTAAGAAATGTTTTTAAGTTTAACCTTTACCAGTCTCTGGGTAAATTCAACAGATGACAATTTGATGATATATTTGATCTTTTTTTGACATTTCATATAATTCTCCTTAGGAGACAGTTTGCATGAAATGTCAAACCCTGTTTTGGGGAACAAATCAGAAAAATATTTCAAAATGTTGTCTGCTGATTTTTCTTTCTTTGACTGTGCAACTGCCATGTGTAATTATTATTTCTGTAAACATTTAATGAAGTACTGCAGAGATGAAAGCTATTATCATACCACTTTCTCTAAGAGAACAGGATTGTATTCCTGATAAACTCTCAGTCAGCAGCCAATCAGATGATAGGCAACCCGCACACAATATGCTGAATACCCTATACTAGAGAGCTAATAGCCCCATTAGTAGAATTATAAGCCTCTGAAATAGACCCCTTTTCAGAAGGGAGGTAAACAAAGTTGTCTCCCCAGAAAGTGTATCAATTGCCCTTTATTTTACCCTAAATATTTGTACACCTTAACTCCTTACCATACTTGTCCTAATTTTTTTTTACAATTTCATTTTGTTGATGTGTCTAAAAACTGTTGGATGAGAGGCTTATGCTGTATGTTAGATTGTCACATTCATTGGTGTCTGACCATTTTGTTGATGTATTTAAAAACTGATGGATAAGTGGCAAACTGATCAGATGCCAATTTTTGCAGTCTGGTCTGGGTCTACACTGTTTGCTGGGTTTTTTCTGACCGACTTCTTTGGGTAAAGATGGCAAGCAATATTTTAGTATTTTTTTGGTATTTTAATAAACTCAAGGAGAAATCTACTGATAGACAAAGGAGTCATATTATCAACACTTTCCATACTAAGGGCAAATTCAGGAGACTACAAACTGATGACACTTTTCTTATTTTTCCTAGAAAATAGGATCTGACACTTCATGGAAATTGTCTCCTTAGAAACAATTTGCATGAAGCATTAAATCCTACTTTCTAGGAAAAAATAAGAAAACTATTTCAAAATGTCATCTGCTGAAATTTTTACCCAGCATGCAAAGTGTTAATTACAGCTTAACCCATTTTAGTCGGGAGACCCGTAAAAGGGTACTTGGCAAACAGTGCAGACCCAAATCAGACGCCGCAGAATGCGGCGTATGATCTGGGTCTCCACTGTTTGCAAATAGTTAAGCCATTTGTCTCTAAGAATATGTAAATCTCATAGCCTGGTTTACCTAAAATTGAAATTGGACTCTTCCAATATATAGTGTGGGAGAGTCTATTACGTATACAATGGGTCAAGATAAGGTGCTTAATCAGTGTTGATATTTTTCCATGAAAACATGCTCATTAGAAGTGCCACAAGAACAAGCTTCTTATAAGTACCCACAACATATGCTTTCATGGAGAAATAAGAAAAATACCCCTGGCTCCCCATCTTGTCTAGAGATGTCCTTGTTTTTCCCGGAAAAAAATCTTGATATTTCATTCAAGGGGAATGGTCACATCTTCAAGGAAATGACCTGATAGATATATATACCTTCCCTCCTCTTTGAGAGCTACTCCTAAAGGAAATACCTTGCTCCCTCTGGAAGCAAAGTCTTTCCTTTATAAATAGCCACATCTTATTCCTTTAACCCTTCTCTTGCTAAACATGACATGCCCTGTCTTAACAAACAGTGTAGATCCAGATCAGTTGGCTTCTTCAGAACTGTTTGTCATTAAATATGTGAACTGCTATCAAACACCTGGATCAAGTAATCTGACTGGCTGAAAATTTGAAAAGGGTTTGGCATCTTAATTTATTCAGCATGACAAGGGTTAAAGGGTTCAAATACTAAGCAGCATATCTTTGTCTGCCAAAGTTATCTCCATTCAATGAAATGGCAGCAAAAATTTCAAGTATACTGATTCTCTTTGGAGAGGACTTAATAAATTGCCATATAATTTCTTTATTTCAGGGAAAACTAACAAACAGATTTGATGAACTGCAAACTCCTAATGCTAGAAAAAAAAGGAAAAGAAAAAAATACATAAATTGCCAAGCCCTACGTTTTAGTAAAACCTAAAGAACAGATTTAACTAATTCAAGAATCTTTATTTCCAGGGAAAGAAAAAAACATATTGTTTGTGTTTGTTTTTGTTGAGGTTTTACGGCCCAGTCAACCCAATGGGGTCATGTCGAGCGCGGTCAGTTTACCTAACCACACGTTTACTGGGCAGGCTTAGTCCTCCAAGCGGTTAACCAGTATTGTGCACATTCTTTTGCCAGGAACTGGTAACTGCCCTTCTTGAATCAGCGGAAGGGAGAGAATGACCGTAGAAAATATTTCATGATCAATCTCCATGAAAGAATGTTGCCGACCTCGTCGGGGGTTGAACCCGCCACCTCCTGATCTCCAGTCAGACGGCGCGTCCAACTGAGCCACCGAGGCCGGCAAAAAAAAAAAACATATTGGATTTTTGCTTGATTGAGTTGAGGTTTTATGGCTCAACCAACCCCTTATTTTTATATCAAGCCAGACAATTTACCTAACAACACTTTTCCTGGGCAGGCTTTGTCCTCTAAATGATTAACCAATATTTGTGACAGAAACTGACAACTGCCCTTCTTGACTCAGCAGAAGAGAAAAGACTGTAGAAAATATCTTATGATCAATCTCCACAAAAGAATGTTGCCAGACCTGGCTCGGATTGAACCCAAGACCTCCTCCAGTGGTACATATATCTGACTGAGCCACTGAGGCCAGCAATCACATATTGGAGATAAACAATATATCAAACCCTATTTTCAGAAACAACAACAAAAATATTTTAAAATATCATATCTTAAATATATGTGTAATATGGTAAATATCCTTAAATTTCGAACACCAAGGTTTCTGACATAAAATCATATGCAAACAGTGCAGACCCAGATCAGACTGCTCCTGAAGAAGCAGTCTGATCTGGGTCTACACTGTTTGCCATTCCACTTAGTGTTTTAAGAAATAACTGTGTAAAAAGCAAAATTTAAGCTAAAAAAGTATGGAATAAAGTGTTCGAAATTTCAGGACATTTACCATACTCTGTTTACCTTAAGTATTCAAATAGACAGGCCTGAGCAAACAGTGTATACCAAGAAGTGATGCAGCAATATGCAGTTGCAGTTCTGGGTATATACTGTTAGCTCAGGCCTTATTGGGGTATATACTTGTGCCTCTTGTCCAGCATAGTAAACTGGACATTCAAATTTTAGGATTAGTGTGGTAATGAGGTATGATGTCTGTATATTTAGGGTAAATAGAGCAGGTCATGGGATTACATTAGAATCTTTATAGCATGACCAAGGCATCCTAAACCTTAAAGGGCTGAATTTGTTGCAGATGGCACTCCATTTTTTTTTTTTATTAAATAATTTTTTGGACAAACTAATACTTGGACTTTCATGTTAGGCAGATGACTCAAATGAATTTGTTTTATTCGGACTTTACGTTGCTTTCAGCAATCTTTCAGTCATATCGCCATGGCACATATGAAGCACCAAGTCTTATTTTCTCAGAAAAATAATTTTAAAAAATTTAGAATATTGTCTAATACATTTTGCTTAGCCCTTTGAACATGAACATTAACCACAGCAGACAACAAATTTATGATATCATTCTTATTTTTCTGATAAAATAGGCAGTAAAATTTCATGCAAATTACAATTTTTATGGAATGTCAAAGCCTATTTCCTGGAAAAAAAAAAAAAAAAAAAAGAATAATATTTCAAAATGTAGTCTATTAAAATTTTTACCTAACATGCTAAGCATTTTGTTTGTTTGTGTTGAGGTTTTACAGCCCAGTCAACCCAATGGGTCATGTCGAGCGCGGTCAGTTTACCTAACCACACGTTTACTGGGCAGGCTTAGTCCTCTAAGCGGTTAACCAGTATTGTGCACATTCTTTCGCCAGAAAAATGCTAAGCATTACATCATAAAAGGATGATAGATTAATCAGGCTATATTTGGATATCACCTGCTAATGACCTCTTCTGTGGATGACGTCTGGACTATATGTAGGGGAGACCTATTTATGTCATCTTTTATAAACATTCTAGTCAACAATCTCTATTTAACACCAAAATTGGCTATAGTTGGATCAATTATGACGTTTTTGGAAAAAAGAACTTTCAAGAAATTCCACCCTGTGTTCTCAGAGGAAATGTGATAATGAAATAGGCAAAGATAGACAAAAGATGGAGACTTCCCTATGAGATTACCTATCCTGGATGGACATTCTAAAACTGATTTTATTTTCTCAGAAAAATAATTTTAAAAAACTTTGGATGTCATCTGCTACAATTCTACTTAGCACTTTGAAGATTAAAGCTATTATTCTCTAGGACAAATTCATACCTTATTGATTAGGAAAAATATAAATAGAAAAAAATTCAAAATGTATTCAATTAAATTTTTTACCTAACAGGCTAAGCATTACAACATGATTCATCAAGCTATAGTTAGATGCTGGCCACTTATGACCTCTTCTGTGGAAGATGTGTAAACTGGCAGTTGGGAAGACCTAAATCTGTAATCTATTATAAATGTTCTCATCAACTTCAATTTGACACTATAACTGGTTATATTTTTGTTTGATTTGGGCTTAACGTCGCTTCCAACAATCTTTCAGTCATATCGCGGAGGTGTCTGGATGTGGCTCAATGCTCATATTTAGAATGCTGCCTCACTGAAATATCACGCCCCAGAAACTTTGACATGATATTCCACCCCATCAAATTATACTGACACTGAGCTGACCAGTTCTAGCCCTACTTTCTTAATGCTGAGCGACAAGCGAAAGAGCAGCTAGTACCATTTTTAAAGTCATTGGTATGACCAGCTGGGGATCAAACCTGCAACCTCCCGGTCACAAAGCAGACGCTCTACCACTGAGCCACTGTGTCTGTGTATAACTGGTTATAATTGGAGCACTAATAATCGCTTTGGTAAAAAGAACTTTCAAGAAAATCCAACCTGGTCTCACAAGAAATGTGATAATGAAATTAAAAATGCATCTTTATTGATAGACCAAGCTGGAGACTTCTCCTGGATGACAATCAAGCAGAGTTTATTATCCAAAAAAAAAAAAAAAAAAAAAAAAATATTCTCTTCTTATCTGGCAATTTTTTAATGCTTATCTGGCAATTTTTTAATGCTTAGCAATCTAGGTAAACAATGTGTAAGGCAACATTTTGAAATATTTATCTTATTTTTCTAAACAAATAAGCTTTACATTTCATTCAAATTGGAAGACAATTTGCATGATATGTCAAAACCTATTTCCTCTTTTTATCTACTGATCAATAAATGCTTAGCATGTTGGGTAAAAAAAATGTAGCAGCCAATATTCTGAAATATATATCTCATTTTCACCAGAAAACAGGCTTCGTCATGCAAATTGTCTCCATGGAGACAATTTGCATGAAATGCCAAAGCCTACTTCATGGAAAAAAAAAATAAGAAAATATCACCAATTTTTCACCTGCTGATAGCACAGGGAGTGGAAAAGGTTAAGTATTTGATCTGGGTCTGCACTGTTTGCCAATTACCCTTTTTTGGGTCTCCCGACTACAATAGGTTCAGGGTACACATTAAAATCAAGACAATTCTGTAGAGCACCGACAAACATCAGTTTTCAAGTTCAAGTTAGAAAATATTACCTGAGAATTATAAATTAATACATTTCAACAAGTCTTCTGTAAATGCCTAAAAAACTTACACAATTTGCCTTGTCTGTGCTTTGATAACTGATTTACACTCCAGATCTATGGGGTCTGTATCACCATACGCATCATATAACTCATCCATCAATGCCATCAATTCCTTTTCTGAAATAATACAAGCTCTTATAAGCCTTAATCCTTAAATTGTCAAGCAAAATAGTAACAGACAATATTCTAAATTTGTTCTTATCATTTTTCAGAGAAAATAGGGCTCAGAGCTAAGAGCAGCATGGGCTCAATGAGCTCACTAAAAATAAAAATATAAATTGCACTATGATGTAGCACATGGAGACTTTTTACTGCTGCCACACATCACTTAACACCAGCTATGGTGAAGTAAAATAAAGTCTATAATGGCTACCCTTGGAAACAAAGAACACATATAAAAACAAAATCAGTCTTGGTTTAATTGAAACTCATCATATGGCATTTGCAAGAAATGTCAGATCCTATTTTCTAGGAAAAGCAAGAAAAATATCATCAGTTTGTCTGCTGAATCTGCCCATAGCATGGTAAGTGTTAATCCTTCAAGTAACCAAGCAAAATATGTAGCAGACGTCATTCAAAATTATTTTTTTTATTTTTCAGAGAAAACAAGTCTTGACATTTCATGTGAATTGTCTGCCAAGCAGATGATTCACATGAAATGTCAAGACTTTTTTTTCTCTGAAAAATAACAAGAGGACCATGATAGTCCTATATCGCTCACCTGAGCAAACAGATTTGCATATTTACTGTTGAAGTTTTAGCCAAGTTCACTGCTCTAGGATTTTTGTATAAATTTTATAGCACCAACCGCACACCCCCGCCCCCTCCCCCACCACACCCCCGGCCATGTTTTTTTAACGCATCTTGATGAACTGAATCTTAAAAGAGGGTCACCAAAGGAACATTTCTGCCAAGTTATATTGAAATTGGTCCAGTGGTTTAAAGTGTTTTATATAGCTATAAAGCCCTACCCCCTAAAGGCCATGTTTTTTTGACGAATCATGACAGCTTGAACAAACTTGGTAGAAGGTCACCAAAGGAACATTCCTGCCAAGTTATATTGAAATCTTCAGTGATTTCTGACAAGAAGATTTTTAAAGTTTTCTGTTTAGATATATAGGGAAAATAAGCCCCAACCCATGGCAGCCTTGTTTTTTGACGAATCATGATTGCTTGTACAATCTTAGTAGAGTGTCACCAAAGCAACATTCCAGCCAAGTAATATTGAAATCTGTCAGGGGGTATTTGACAAGAAGAATTTTAAAGTTTTCTATGCAGAAAAATAAGCCCCGCCCCCCTGGGGGCCATGGTTTTTGATGTATCATGAAGGCTTGAACAATCTTGGTAGAAGGTCACCAAAGCAACATTCCTGCAAAGTTACACTGAACTCGGTCCAACGGTTTCTTATGAGAAGATTTTTAAAGTTTTCTATATCTATATAGATATATAAGGAAAATAAGCCCCCTAGCGGCAATGTTTTTTGACGAGTCATGACGACTTGAACAATATTTGTAGAGGGTCACCAAAGAAACATTCCTGCCAAGTTGTATTGAAATCGGTCCTGTCGTTTATGACGAGAAGATTTTTAAATTTTTATATATAGATATATAGGGAAAATAAGCCACGCCCCCCCCCCCCACCCCCCCGGCAGCCATGTTTTTTGACAAATCATGATTACTTGAACAATCTTGGTAGAGGGTCAACAAGGAAACATTTCTGCCAAGTTATAATGAAATTGGTCCAGTGGTTTCTGACAAGAAGAATTTTAAAGTTTTCTATACAGATATATAAGGAAAATAAGCCCCGCCCCGTGGCGGCCACGTTTTTGGACGAATCATGATGGCTTGAACAATCTTGACAGAGGGTTACATAAGAAACATTCCTGCAATGTTATATTGAAATCAGTCCAGTGGTTTCTGAAAAGAAGATCATTAAAATTTTCTATATAGATATACATGTATAGGGAAAATAAGCTCCGCCCCCTAGCGGCCCTGTTTTTTGACAAATCATAATGGCTTGAACAATCTTGGTAAAGGGTCACCAAGGAAACATTTCTGCGAAGTTAAATTGAAATCGGTCCTGTGATTTCTGACGACATGATTTTTTAAAGTTTTCTATATAGATATATAGGGAAAATAAGCCCCACACCCCCTAGCGGCATGTTTTTTGACAAATCATGACGGCTTGAACAATCTTGATAGAGGGTCACTAAGGAAACATATCTGCCAAGTTATATTGAAATCGGTCCAGTGGTTTCGGACAAGAAGATTTTTAAAGTTTTCTATATAGATATATAGAGAAAATAAGCCCCGCCCCCTGGCAGCCATGTTTTTTTGACAAATCCAAATGGCCTGAACAATCTTGGTAGAGGATCACCAAAGGAACAATTCTGCAAAATTATATGGAAATCAGTCCAGTGGTTTCTGACAAGAAGATTTTTAAAGTTTTCTATATAGATATATAAGGAAAATAAGCCCTGCCCCCCTGGCGGCCATGTTTTTTGACAAATCCAAATGGCTTGAACAATCTTGGTAGAGGATCACCAAAGGAACATTTCTGCAAAATTATATTGAAATCGATCCAGCGGTTTCTGACAAGAAGATTTTTAAAGTTTTCTATATAGATACATAGGGAAAATAAGCCCCGCCCCCTGGTGGCCATGTTTTTTGACGAAAACAAATGGCTTGAACAATCTTGGTAGAGGATCACTGAAGGAATATTTCTGCAAAATTATATTGAAATCGGTCTAGAGGTTTCTGACAAGAAGATTTTTAAAGTTTTCTATATAGATATATAAGGAAAATAAGCCCCGCCCCCTGGCGGCCATGTTTTTTGACGAATCCAAATGGCTTGAACAATCTTGGAAGAGAATCACCGAAGGAACATTTCTGCAAAATTGTATTGAAATCGGTCGAGTGATATCTGACAAGAAGATTTTTAAAGTTTTCTATATAGATATATAGGGAAAATAAGCCCCGCCCCCCCTAGCAGCCATGTTTTTTGACAAATCCAAATGGTTTGAACAATCTTGGTAGAGGATCACTGAAGGAATATTTCTGCAAAATTATATTGAAATCGGTCTAGAGGTTTCTGACAAGAAGATTTTTAAAGTTTTCTATATAGATATATAAGGAAAATAAGCCCCGCCCCCTGGCGGCCATGTTTTTAGACGAATCCAAATGGCTTGAACAATCTTGGAAGAGAATCACCGAAGGAACATTTCTGCAAAATTATATTGAAATCGGTCGAGTGATATCTGACAAGAAGATTTTTAAAGTTTTCTATATAGATATATAGGGAAAATAAGCCCCGCCCCCCCACCCCCCCCCCCCCAGCAGCCATTTTTTGACGAATCCAAATGGCTTGAACAATCTTGGTAGAGGATCACCAAAGGAACATTTCTGCAGAATTATATTGAAATCAGTCAAGTGGTTTCTGACAAGAAGATTTATAAAGTTTTCTATACAGATATATGAGGAAAATAAGCCCCGCCCCCTGGAGGCCAAGTTTTTTGAAGAATCCAAATGGCTTGAACACTCTTGGTAGAGGATCACCAAAGGAACATTTCTGCAAAAGTATATTGAAATCGGTCTAGTGATTTCTGACAAGAAGATTTTTAAAGTTTTCTATATATAGGGAAAATAAGCCCCGCCCCCCCTAGCAGCCATGTTTTTTGACAAATCCAAATGGTTTGAACAATCTTGGTAGAGGATCACTGAAGGAATATTTCTGCAAAATTATATTGAAATCGGTCTAGAGGTTTCTGACAAGAAGATTTTTAAAGTTTTCTATATAGATATATAAGGAAAATAAGCCCCGCCCCCTGGCGGCCATGTTTTTTGACGAATCCAAATGGCTTGAACAATCTTGGAAGAGAATCACCGAAGGAGTATTTCTGCAAAATTATATTAAATCGATCCAGTGGTTTCGGTCAAGAAGACTTAAAGTTTTCTATATAGATACATAGGGAAAATAAGCCCTCAACACCACCCCCACCCCCCCCCCCCCCACAGCCGCTGGCGGCCATGTTTTTGGACGAAAACAAATGGCTTGAACAATCTTGGTAGAGGATCATCAAAGGAACATTTCTGCAAAATTATATTGAAATCGGTCTAGTGATTTCTGACAAGAAGATTTTTAAAGTTTTCTATATAGATATATAGGGAAAATAAGCCCAGCCCCCTAGCGGCCATGTTTTTTGACGAATCCAAATGGCTTGAACAATCTTGGTAGAGGATCACCGAAGGAACATTTCTGCAAAATTATATTGAAATCGGTCTGGTGGTTTCTGACAAGAAGATTTTTAAAGTTTTCTATATAGATATATAGGGAAAATAAGCCCCGCCCCATGGCGGCCATGTTTTTTGACGAATCCAAATGACTTGAACAATCTAGGTAGAGGATCACCAAAGGAACATTTCTGCAAAATGAAATCGGTCCAGTGGTTTCTGACAAGAAGAGTTTTTAAGTTTTTAGTTAAAAAATCTATTTTTAGCTCCTGTGACTTAGATATGCAACGGACCGGAATCATTTGAACAACTTTGGAAGAGGACCAACCAAGGGTCATTCCTGTGAAGTTTGGTCAAAATCCAATCAGTGGTTTAGGAGGAGATGTTGTTTAAAGATTGTGGACGGACGGACGGACGGACGGACAGGCGAGGACGAGGACAACGGACGGTGAGTGATCACAATAGCTCACCTTGAGCCTTCGGCTCAGGTGAGCTAAACAACTGTTGTCTGCTGCAGTTGTAATTGGCCCCCTAACACCGAGTTAAAGAAACTCGATTTTTCAAGATAGCAGCATGGGCTCAATGATCTCAAGGAAACTAAAATATAAACTGTGTTATGATGAAGCCTTATTTTCTCTAAATAACCATAAATATAAATAAACAAACAAGAACTTTGTGTGCTGTAGTTTTGACTGGAACTTTAAGAGCTACTAATCAGACATCAAAACTCTTGAGCAGAGGAATAAATCTTAGTCTTTGCTGGACAAATATGTCATTAGACACATGATCTCATACTGTGGTTCTAACAAAAGTTTTAAAACAAACCCTATATTTCCTTCTTACCACTTCTCAAATCAAAGCACTGACAGCATTGGGGGTCAACTGTCTCTGAGTGTAGGCTTGGAAAATGATTCTGAATGGGGACTTAAGACTGTTTCATTTAACTCTGATGTCTCTGTCCAGGTTTTACAGATAACCCTTTATCAACAGCTGATTTATAGAAATGTAACCCTTCTCTTGCTGAACACGACATGTCCTGTCTTAGCAAAGAGTGTAGATCCAACTGATCTGGATCTGCACTGTTTGTCATTAAATATGTGAATTTCTATCAAAAACCCAGATCAAGCAATCTGACTGGCTGGAAATTAGGAGTGGGCGTGGCATCTTGATTTATTCAACAGGACAATGGTTAACATTGACACCAGTCTGACCAAGCAATGGCAGGGCAAATATAGCATAGCTCCAAATAAGGTGTCTTTTTCAACAAAAAATTGAGATGTTTTTTCCTTATTTCTCCACAAAATCATTTTGTGGTATTCTCATAAGAAAAACCTCTCCAAGGTGCTTCTAATGAGTACCCACAACATGCATTTTCATGGAGAAATATGAAAAAATATTTTACTAAAATCCTCTCTTATCTGGTACTATAATATAGATGACACAAAGTATGCTTTTGTCACAAACTTTTATGAGAATAAACACCCACAAGAAAAGAGAAAAAAACAAAACATACTTACTAGGAATTTTGACAGCTCTGTCATCTCTGAAATCCTCCTTGTCGTATTCTTGTTCTGCCTCCTCCAAATAATTATACTCCGGATCATCATCCTCTGCGTCCTTTACTACATCTTCTGGTGTAGCTAGAATATGTTTATTAAAGAGGAATGAATGGCGCATTCATTTCAAGGGAAATAAATCCAACATGGAAATACAGTCGACTCATTACCTCTGTCCAAGAGGCTCTCTGAAATACTTCAAGATATCCGTACCTCGACATATCAGATTTGCAGAATTGAGGAAAAACTAAATCGAACAACCACATTTCACAAATGAATATTTGTTTGTGTTGAGGTTTTACGGCCCAGTCAACCCAATGGGGTCATGTCGAGTGTGGTCAGTTTACCTAACCACACATTTACTGGGCAGGCTTAGTCCTCTAAGCGGTTAACCAGTATTGTGCACATTCTTTCGCCAGAAACTGACAACTGCGCTTCTTGAATCAGTGGAAGGGAGAGAATGACCGTAGAAAATATTTCATGATCAATCACCATGAAAGAATGTTGCCGACCTCAGTGGGGGCTGAACCCGTGACCTCCTGGTCTCTAGTCGGACGGCGCATCCAACTGAGCCACCGAGGCCGACAAATGAATATTTAATTTGACTCCTGAAGTTAAAGACATATTGAAAATATTGTGGAAAAGAGTGGGAATTGCTTTGGAGCAATTTCTCCTCTTTTCCACAAAATTTTGTTACCTGTTGTTAGATTTCCATGTTAAAACAGGGACCAGATCTTCACTTCGAGATAGTGGTCATTCGAGATAACGAGTCAACTGTACTTGCCTATCTTCTGAGGGCTTCTCTTGAAGGAAAGAATTTGCTCTGCAGGAGCAAATTCTTTCCTTTTAGAGATGCCCCATTTTTGGAACAGTTTCAAATACAAGAAAGGCATCTTCCTAACATATCTGCCTGTCCGCTAATATCGTCCCTCTTTGCAATATCATTCAGGTGCATCACCTTAACCCTTTAAAGCCCAATCACAACTGCAGCAGACGACACTTTCAAATATATCTTCTTTTATTTTTTGTTTTCTTAGAAAATAAGTCTTGACATTTCATGTGAATCATCTGCCAAGCAGACAATTCACATGAAATTTCAAGGCTTATTTTTTAAGAAAAATATTTTTTTTAGAATGTCGTCTGCTACAAATTTTGCTTGGCGCTTTAAGGGTTAAAGAGTTACAGCATACAGAAAATGGTCCTCTAGCGTATGTAAACAGTGAAGTACCCAGATCAGCCTGCACATCCACACAGTCTGATCAAGGCCTTAGCTGTTCACAAACAGAACCTTTCCATGTTGTTTGGTTTGCACCACTGTTGTTATAAATGCAACATGGGAATTGGGAATATAACAATGACTCATGAATATCTGTGAATATTCTCAGAGTATATATTATCAACTCTGATCAGATTGCATTAATGTAAATGCTGTTCTTGGTCTACCTGGTAGCATTTCTTTACCCATCGTAGACTGAATGAACTCCTCCACACTATATATTGGAAGATTCTCATTTCGATTTTAGGTATGCCAGGCTATGTGATTTAGATATTCCTAGAGAAGAATGACTGAACTATTTGCAAACAGTGGAGACACTGATCAGACTTAGCATTCTGTGGCGTCTGATCTGGGTCTGTACTGTTTGCCAATTACCCTTTTAAGGGTCTCCAGACTATAATGGATTAAGGGCATTAGACAGACTTGGCAAATTTTCTGCCATTTTTACACAGGAGGCAACTTTGGTGGCTTCCTGCTTGCTTTTCTACACATCCAGTCTTTTCTAAAAGGGAGGTCTACCCAAAAAAGAGGAGCAAATTCTTTCTTTTAGATGTAGACCACTTTTTAGACGGGAATTAAAAACAAGAATTCCGCGGAAGGGGTCATCGCACCTGCTGGCGCAAAAGTCACAAGAGCCTCAATCAGAATGTGGTAATTAAATAAGTTTATGTCATTCTTAGCAGTGCTTACTTGGAAAACTGGGTTGAAAAAAATGTAGAAAAAGTGCCTAGTGGGGCACATATATTCCAGGCCAGTCCCATTCCCTCTAATGGCTATATCTTCAGCACTGACTTTTCGTATCATACAGCCCAATGATAATGGAATGTTGACGTAAAATGTGTAAAAGTCACTGGAGCATGAAATATAGGTCAAGGTCACGGGTCAAGGTACCTGCTAATTCAGTACATCAAGGAGAAGCACAATGCAAGGTATGGTGGTTGTAGGCCTTATAGTTGAGGAGTTATCAAACATCAACGTAAAATGTGTCAAATATAGGTCAAGGTCACTGGGTCAAGGTACCTGCCAAGCCAGGGCAATGAGGTGAAGCACTATGCAAGGCTTAGTGGTTGTAGGTCTTATATTTGAGGAGATATCAAACATCAACATAAAATGTGTCAAAGTCACTGGAGTGCACAATATAGGTCAAGGTCACCAGGTCAAAGTACCTGTCGAGTCAGTACATCGAGAAGAAGTGCTATATAAGGTTTGGTGGTTGAAGGCCTTACTGTTGAGGACATATGGAAGGGTGACCTAAAAGGTGTAAAAGTCAATGGAGCGTGAAATATAGGTCAAGGTCACCCAGTCAAGGTACCTGCAGAGTCCGTACATTGAGGAGAAGCACTATGCAAGGTTCGATGGTTGTAGGCCTTATAGTTGAGGAGATATTGAACGTTGACGTAAAATGTGTAAAAGGCACTGGAGCTCAAAATATAGGTCAAGGTCACCGGGTCAAGATACCTGCCAAGTCAGTACATATAGGAGAAGCACTATGCAAGGTTTGGTGGCTAGAGGTCTTACACTTGAGGAGATCTGGAACGTTGATGTAAATTATGTCAAAGTCACTGCAGCCAAAATATAGGTCAAGGTCACCAGGTCAAGGTATCTGCTAAGTCAGTACATTGAGGAGAAGCACTTTGCAAGGTTTGATGGTTGTAGGCCTTATAGTTGAGGAGATATCGAATGTAGGCGCAAAATATGTCAAAGTCACTGGAGCGCAAAATATAGGTCAAGGTCACTGGGTCAAGGTACCTGCCAAGTCTGTACATCTAGAAGAAGCACTATGCAAGGTTTGGTAGTTGTATACCTTATAGTTGAGAAGATCTGGAATGTCAATGTAAATTGTGTCAAAGTCAATGGAGCGCAAAATATAGGTCAAGGTCACTGGGTCAACATATCTGCCAAGTCAGGAGGTCAGGGAGATGTGTCATGCAAGGAATGATGGTTGTTGTAGAATTGTAGTTGATTAGAATACAAACTTTGACGTAAATGTCGAACTTCGACATAACAGAACTGTTAAGAGACAGACGGACGGACGAACGGACAGACGAATGGAAAAGCGGGCACCTATGTCGCAAAGTCAGGAGGTCAGGGAGATATTTCATACAAGGTTTGATGGTTGTTTAGTCTTGTAGTTGATTAGAATACTAACTTTGACATAAATGTCGAACTTCGACATAACAGAACTGTTAAGAGACGGACAGACGGACAGACGAACAGACAGACGAATGGAAAAGTGGGCACCTGTGCCACAAAGTCGGGAGGTCAGGGAGATGTTTCATGCAAGGTTTGATGGTTGTTTAGTCTTGTAGTTGATTAAAATACTAACTTTGACATAAATGTCGAACTTCGACATAAATGTTGACAGACAGACGGACGAATGGACAGACATACAGAAAAGCGGACGCCTATGTTGCAAAGTCAGGAGGTCAGGGAGATGTTTCATGCAGGGTTTGATGGTTGTTTAGTCTTGTTGTTGATTAGAATACTAACTTTGACATAAATGTCGAACGTCGACATAAATGTTGACAGACGGACGGACGGAAAATCGGACGCCTATATCGCACCCTGCTACAAGCAGGTGCGATAATAATTCTGACCCAGCTGCCTGCCCTGAAAGTGTAGCTATTCTCCTTCAGATCCATTTCTATCTGAGATGCACCTTGATAGATCAGGGTCCACAACCTATGTCATCAACATGGTAATAAGCACATAGAAGACAGCACAGTGCATCAAAATGTCACTTTATGTACAAAACATTGATGGTTGTTTAGTCTTGTAGTTGATTAGAATACTAACTTTGACATAAATGTAGAAATTTGACATAAATGTTGACAGACGGACGGATGAATGGACAGACGAACGGAAAAGCGGACACCTATGTCACAAAGTCAGGAGGTCAGGGAGATGTTTCATGCAAGGTTTGATGGTTGTTTAGTCTTGTAGTTGATTAGAATACTAACTTTGACATAAATGTCGAACTTCGACATAAATGTTGACAGACGGACGGACGGACGGAAAATCGGACCCTATATCGCACCCTGCTACAAGCAGGTGTGATAAAAAAACAACAAAGAAACCAATATTTTAATGCAAATGCTCACAAAATTTCTAAATTTGTAACTTTGAAGGCTTTAAGAAATATATGCAAATACGACAAACTTAACACCAAACTTTAACATTTAGATGGACAGATATCTGAATGGGCAAATTACAGACAGAATCACTTTAACCTTTACAACCCTCTTGTCTAATTCAGCAGACAACAAAATGGTGATGTTTTTTTTATTTTTTTGGAGAAAACAGGATTTGATATTTCATGCAAATTGTCTCCAATGGAGACAATTTGCATGAAATGTCAACTCCTGTTTTCTCCATAAAGTGGAGACAACTTGCATGAAATATCAAATCCTGTTTTCTCCAAGGAGTAAGAAAAACATTTCAGAGTGTTTGTTTGTGTTGAGGTTTTACGGCCCAGTCAACCCAATGGGGTCATGTCGAGCGTGGTCAGTTTATCTAACCACACGTTTACTGGGCAGGCTTAGTCCTCTTAGCGGTTAACCAGTATTGTGCACACTCTTTCGCCAGAAACTGACAACTGCGCTTCTTGAATCAGCAGAAGGGAGAGAATGACCGTAGAAAACATTTCATGATCAATCTCCACGAAAGAATGTTGCCGACCTCGGTGGGGGCTGAACCCGAGACCTCCTGGTCTCCAGTCGGACGGAAGTATGTAGGTGTACATTTACAGTCCTTAACTCATGTTGTGGCCCATTTGCACGATTCTTTTGAATTGCTTGGGTAAGGTAAATATCAAAGGTACAGCCAGCATTCACTTTGGTGCAAACAAAAAAAAAAAAAAAAAGATATACCGTATTCGACCTAACTACCGCACTGTGCGCTTAAGTTTTTCAAAATTACTGGGAACACTCAGATGTGACAAAAAATGTACCTATACCCATTAAGGATACACTATAAAAAGATCAGAAAAGGACTTATTTGATGATGATTATGCGATTTTTTTTTTCTGATTTTCTTTATAAAGGCATATGTTGTGGGTACTCATTTGAATTGCATCGACAAGTCGATGCAATTCAAATGAGAACCCACAACATATGCCTTTATAAAAAAGTAAATAAAAAGTACACTGCTGTAATAAGACTACGGAATTTCATGAGTGTGCGCTTATAGGGGTATGTGCGGTAATTAGATCGAATACGGTATGTGCCAAAGCACAACAAAACCTGCAATAAGACCTGTGTGACCAGTAAAGACTCAGATCAGCCTGTACATCCACCCAGTATGGCAAGGGTTCTCATTTATCCCTCTTTAGATAGCCCGTAGGTTGTATGCAATCAGCAAAGACTGATCAGACTGCGTAAATGTGCAGGCTGATCTGTGTCTTCGCTGGTCGCACAAGTCATGCTTTGTTTGTTTGTTTTGGACTTAACATCGCTTTCAACAATCTTTCAGTCATATCGCAACGTTGTCTGGATGTGGCAGGGAGCTCAATGCTCACTTTTAGAGTGCTGCCTCACTGAAATATCATGCCCCAGACACTTTGACATGATATTCCACCCATCACATTATACTGACACTGAGCTGACCAGTTCTAGCTGTACTTTCTTAATGCTGAGCGCCAAGCGAAAGAGCAGCTAGTATCATTTTTAAAGTCTCTGGTATGACCCGGCCGAGGATCGAACCCGCAACCTCCCGGTTACAAAGCGGACGCTTTACCACTGAGCCACTGTACTGGTCTGCTCAAGTCATGCACTGGCTCATATAAAATTTGGCCTGTTTGGTATATCTATGGTTTATCTATAACTATGAATGCCAAAATGTAGGTTTTTCCTTGTCATGCCTTAATCTTTCACAACTCTCCGGACTAATTCAGCAGCTGACAAACTGACAATATTTTTCATAGAAAATTCACATTGAGATTTCATGCAAATTGTCTCCTTGCATGAGATCTCAATGCCTACTTTCTGAAAAAAAAAATATATATATATTTCAAAATGTTGTCTGCTGAGTTTTAACCAGCATGCTGAGAATTAAATTAAACTTACTGTCCACTTTTGTAAGTGACTGAAGAAAGCCCTGCCAATCTTCATCATTACACTGTGTCTCGTACATATCTGCTGTGATATCTGGAGCAACAAAATTGGCTTCTAATTCAAGTATCGAGGTCTCTGTCATTGGACACTTTGACCTGGTCCTCAGTGCTATGAGTTCTGCTTCTTCCTAAAGTGATACAGTGGATATTAATATCAGTCCAAGTATCAACTAAATCCATCCTAGGCAATCGATCTTTAAAAAAAAAAATTAACCATAAATAAAGTTTAGCATTCATTTCTTAGTCCCTGACCCTGACTTCAAAGTCACTATGGGGTTTGAAGTTTGATAGAACAAAATTTAGACCAGTATCTAACCTGAAATACTTGAAGTGTAAAGAAGTTTGATGACCGCAGATCTTATGATTAATCAGAACAGAGCTAAATGCTACTGTGCTTTCAACACCTTTTAGAAAACCATTTTTTGCTTGGCACTTTACACAGAAGTACATTTGCAAACTTTCGTCATGATTTTATGCAAAACCATTTGTTGTAACTACCTATGCACAAAAAGTTTTATTCTAGTCGTTGGTTAATAAAAAATCAAATATTTTCACTTTTTCCCATAGTAAAAATGATTGCAATTATGCAGAAATCTGTAAGGTAGGTAACTTGGAGGCAGATTTTCAACAAGTTGCACTTTTTCAATTTTTCTGAATTATTTACCATACTGTTGTGAAATATCAATTTCAAATTCAGGAAAGAAAAGTAAAAAATATTTTCTTAGACAAAAATTAAAAAAAAAAATCACATTACTATTGAAATTGCATAGGTCAGACCAATGTTTGGCCATATATTTAATTTTAGGGTAAATATTTGAGAACAAAACACAGAAACAAAGACAAATGGTTTCTGATAAGATGTGATCAATCAGAACAAAATGGTTTCATTTAAAATAAAATGCCAAGCACAAAACATCTTGATGACCAACAGACAGAAGGATTGAGGTAAATTGATTGATTGATTGTGTTAGGGTTTAACGACACGTCAACCCTTGAGGGTCATTTTGTGTCGTCTCCCAGAGAAAGGGAGAAAAGAGATAGAAGAGACAGTAGAAGAGATAAAAGAGAGGGACAGGGAAGAAAGAGGAACAGGAATGAAAGTGAAGAAACAGAAGAAATAAAAACATTCCCCCTCTACCCTTACCCACTACAAGGATAGCAGGCCTTGCCCAACTGTAAGCCAATATCAGCTGGACACCCCGGTGATGTAAGGATTGAGGTAAATGTTGACAGGAAGAAAAATGGGAAATTGAGCCCCTATAGGCACCTGATTACTAAAGGCATCAGAAAACTAGAAATGTGTCAATATGACATAAATGCCCCCGTCCATAAATGTGACTGGTGCAGGGGATGTATGCAAATGCACGGAGCCGTGTCCGTGTTGGTGAGGGGTACAGTGAAGAGTTTGAAGTGAAGGTTGGTGTTCACCAAGGATCAGTACTCAGCCCACTGCTCTTCATCATTGTGCTTGAAGCCTTATCACGAGAGTTCCGCTCTGGGGTCCCCTGGGAGGACCTCTATGCCGATGACCTTGTTATCATCGCTGAATCGCTTGAGGAATGTGTCAGGAGGCTCTTGACTTGGAAAGAAGCAATGGAGAAGAAAGGACTGAGAGTAAATGCAGAAAAGACAAAGATCATGATCTGCGGTACGGGACTGGACCTCCTGCAGAGTTCATGCGAGTTTCCATGCGCTGTCTGTCGCACTGGAGTGGGCAGCAACAGCATCTTCTGCAATGGCTGCAAGCACTGGGTGCACAAGAAATGCAGTGGGCTCAAGCGCTTGAAAAAGGACCCTGACTATAGATGTACACGGTGCCAGGGAACTGCACGCCCCTTGGATGGCAGACCACAGAAGGAAGTCCAGGTCGGACCTGACAAGCTTGAGGTGGTAGCTTCCTTTTGCTACCTAGGAGACATGCTCTCAGCAGCTGGTGGCTGTGAACTTTCAACCACAACACGTGTGAAAACTGCCTGGAAGAAGTTCAAGGATCTGCTACCAGTCCTCTCTTCACGCCACCTCTCTTTCAAAACACGTGGCCATGTGTACAGCTCTTGTGTGCGGAGCGCAATGCTCCATGCCAGCGAGACTTGGCCATTGACAAAGCCGAACCTCCAGCGTCTGCAGCGAAATGACAGGGCAATGATCAGACAGATCTGCAATGTCAGGCCGCAAGACATTGTCACCACCAGGTCCAATGAGCTACTTGTGCGGCTTGGCATTGAGGATCTGGACCTCATTCTGAAGGAGAGAAGACTTCGATGGTATGGACATGTGGAACGCTCCAGTGGTGCAATCAAGACAGCCTTTGACATACAGGTTGATGGAAAACATGGGCCTGGGAGGCCCAAAATGACATGGAAGCAGCTGACAGAGAGGGATTGTAGAGAGTGGAAGCTCTCGGCTATCAACCCTCATGATAGACGTACCTGGAGATCTGGTGTGAGATCTGCCATGCGTGCAGCAAGCCAGCTATCTGGAAGGGGGCCCACTGATGTGGATGTTGCCCCTGTACCTGCACGTTAATCAAAAATCTGATTATGATAATGATGTCCAGGGCCATCCTCACCCACACGCAGGCATTTTGCAAAAAATGAAGTTGATAACTTAATTTCTAAGCCTGTGACCTTGACCCCTAGGTCATGGGCATGGGCCTGGGTATCACTGAATAAAACTCTGAACCTGTATCTATCATCATACCAAATATGAACCAAATCCATCATATGGTTCCGAAAATATGAGCTTTTAAAATGTTTACAATCAAAAGTTCCAAGTCTATGACAGTCTATGTCTAGGCATAGACGCAGGTATTGCTGAATAAAACCTTTGACCTGTATCTATCATCAAACAAAATATGAAGCAAATCCATTGTATGGTTTGGAAAATATGAGCTCTTGAAAACTTTAACATCTAAGTTTGTGATCCTGACCTTCAGGTCAGGATCGGGGGTATGGCTGAATAAAACTTTGGACCTGTAACTATCATTCTACCTAATATGAAGCAAATCCATTATATGGTTTGGAAAATATGAGCTCTAAATATACTTTAAATTTAAAATTTCTATGTGTGTGACCTTGACCTTGAGGCATGGGTGGGGGTATTACTGATACCACTTTGGACCTTTATCTATCGTCATATCAAATATAAACCCAATCCATCATATGGTTTGGAAAATATGAACTCTTAAAAACATGAGCGTTAAAAATTTCTAAGTCTGTAACCTTGACCTTGAAGTCATAAGCATGAGTGGGGGTATTGTCAAATAAACCTTTGGACCTGTATCTATCATCATAGCAAATATAAAGCAAATCCATCATATGGTTTGGAAAATATGAGCTCTTTAAAAACTTTAATATAAAAAATTTCCAAGTCTGTGACCTTGACCTTGAGGTCATAGGCATGGACGAGTGTATTGCTGAATATCACTTTGGAGCCTGTATCTATCATCATAACAAATATGGAACAATTGTAACAATTCAGGTTCTACCTGGTACAAATACCTTAACTCGTTAAAAACATGAAAAATTTCTAAGTCCATGACCTTGACCTTTAAGTCAAGGGCATGGGTGGGGGTATTGCCGAATGAAACTTTGGACCTATATGTATCATCAAACCAAATATAAACCAAATGTATCAGATGGTTTGGAAAATATGAGCTGTTAAAAGTTCAGGTTCTACCTGGTACAAATTACAAATGCCTTAACCCGAGTCTAACAGGATCACGTACGTATGTATGTACGTACACACATTCGTACAGAAGGACGTACATTCATATGCACATACCCATGTATGCACGTACGGAAAACCAAAAAACTACATGCCCCCTGGCATCATCCGATGCTGGGGCATAAAAAATATTTATACTTTTTCGTAGCAGCTAAATTTGCTTCAGCTAAGGCACTTTTTTTTTTTTAACAAAAAGGAATGATATTTTTCTTATTTCTCAACAAGAACGTATTTTGTGGGTACTCATTAGAAGCATCTAAGCGAGGTGCTTCTAATGAGTAACCATCACATGTTTTCATGGAGTAATAAGAAATGCATTTACCTGATACGCCCTCTAATCTGGAGCTATGCTTTTTGTTAAAAAAGTCTCAAATCTGGAACTATGATTTTTTCCCCACGAGTTAACAAAAGAGCTCACCTGATTTCTTCTTGCTTCATCAGCCTGAACAGCTTCCTGGTATTTACGACCCAACATAGATTTGCTACATGACTTTGGCAGCTGTGTGGGTGGACCCATTGGGCTTAATAAACTCTGAAATGAAGAAGACCAAATAATTGTCACAGCTCCTGATAAAGATCAGATGAGTGTCAAAAAAGTGCTAATCGAATGGCAGAACAATGCAGATACCTTCTTAGAAATGTGCATAAATTAGCATGTTTATTTATTATCTATTGCACCAGATAATCAAAATTTGAAATTTTTGTTATTTCTCCAAAGGAACATATGATGTGGGTACTCATTAGAAGTGCCTCAGCGAGGCACTTCTAATGAGTACCCACAACATAGGTTTTTTGTGGAGATTGATTGATTGATTGAGTTGGGGTTTAACGACACGTCAACCCTTGTGGGTCATTTTGTGTCGTCTCCCAGAGAAAGGGAGAAAAGAGACAGAAGAGATAGCAGAAGAGATGAAAGAGAGGGACAGGGAAGAAAGAGGAACAGGAATGAAAGTGAAGAAAAAGAAGAAATAAAAACATCACCTCCCTACCCTTATCTGCTACAAGGATAGCAGGCCTTGCCCAACTATAAGCCAATATCAGCTGGACGCCCCGTTGACAAAAGATACATGTCACCTTCGCACCACCCAACCACCCAGGTATGTAAAATGGACAATAGCTCCTAGTAAGGTGCTTTTTTTAATTGGAAAGTATTGATATTTTGCCTGTTTCTTCACAAAAATATATCAGGTGCATATATGGATCAACTGACCTGTCACTTTGACCTTTACTTTTGATATTCATAAGGCTATCTCCACTAAACAATTTAAGTATGACAGTCAGAAAATCCTGTGTTTCACGTGAGACAGTTTATTGCTCACCTTTAAAGAAAATACATGTTTTTACAATAAATGTATACATATTAATTATTCTAATCAAAATGTTAAAGCAACAGGTCTATTTGATTGGGCTATACTGATAAGAATTGCCTCAGTGAGATAGCATACCATGGTAAATATTTATTGTGAAACACTTGCTTCTTTTTACCTGGCTGTCCTCAGTATCTGTCATTCTCTGCGACAAAGTGGGAGTCATACATGGTGTCCGGGGTGTAGATGGCATTGGTGACCCCAAATCACTGACATTCGATGACACAACACTCTCACTATCTTCATCACTGTCTACCATAGGAACCTACAGTTATAGCTCATATATTTATCCTATTGTCAGTGCCTTAGATAAGGTTTGAGATAATTGGGTATTTTTGGCTATTTTACCCACCCATTTCTCATTGAACTGGGTATCAGGTTTTCTGGGTACCCTATTTTATTAAATGGATGCAAGAATTACTGATATTTTGGTATCTACCACATATAATTTGAATTGTTCCAAAAAACTTAGTTGGGGAAATACCCCCCAAAAAAGCAGCTTATCTAAGGCATTGTACTGTGCCTTCAACATCACTAGGAAAGATGTTCTTTGCTTGGCATTTTATTCTATGAATAAAATGCCAAGCAAACAGCATATTTCCAAGTGATGTTGAAAATTATTCAAAATGACTTTTTTTTTTGTTCTGGGCCCAGCTGTTCAAAGCGTCGTTAGCTTAACGAGCTCGTTAAGGGTCATTTCGTTAACTGTTTTAGTGGATTCAATACACAATATTCTGATATTTTTTGCTGAAAAAATGCGTATTTGTTTGTGTTGAGGTTTACGGCCCAGTCAACACAATGGGGTCATGTCGAGCGCGGTGCATATTTGTGTATCACTCAATGTAAATTCTAACGAATCGTTAACTAATGACATCGTTAGCTTTGAACAACTGGGCTCTGACTGCTACATCTTATCATCAAAAAAAACATTTTAGCATAATAACGTGAGAAAATGTACCCTCTGACGTGTGTGTCAAACGAAGACTCAAATCAGCATGTGCATTCATGCAGCCTGATCAGAGTCTATTGTCCACATGAAGAAACATTGCATCTTTGCCTATCCAAAATGTGCCCAGCGAAGATTCAGATCAGACTGCACGAATGTGCAGTCTGATCTGAATCTTCACTGGGTGAACATGTCCAAAAGTATGTTTCCTGATGTTGCCACTCATTTGTCTTTTCTGTTTCTCTGTTTCTGTGCTTGGTTCTCAAATATTTACCCTAAAATTAAATTTACATTCGAACAAAACTTGCTCTGATCTGTGCATTGTCTACAGTCAAGTGCTATTTTGGAATTTTTAGAACAGAAAATATTTTGTTTTTTTGTTTTCCCCACATATTTCTAATTTGCTCCCCTTGGGAGAAAATTCTTTTCTTTTAGAGTAGACCCTTTTTCAGAAGGGGGTTGGTTTCACAAAATATTGTGAAAATTGCAGAAATTTTGAAAAAGTGATACTTGTTGAAAACTTGCCTCAAATCTAGCTATCCTATCGCTTTTGCATAATTTGTAGCCGTTTTTGCATTCTACCATGGGAAAAAATAATAATATATGATTTTTAAAAACAAATATGGTTCACATCACTTCACATGTTAGGGAGAAAATGCAATTTAACCATTTTCCCATTATAAGTCTATGGGACCTTTCAGTTATCATAGCAACCAAACAAAAAGGCAGATCACTATAACTTTAGCAATTTTTAAATCCCTCTATCCAAGCAACATTCCTACCTAATTAGAGACAAATCACTTCAGCCCCTTTGGAGGAGTTGTCTTATTTAAAGTGTTAACATACAGTCAGATGGATGGATGAATGGATGGATGGCAATCAAAAGTGATCATTATAGCCCATGCTGAGCATGGTGAGCTAAAAAAAAACAAAAAAAAAAACACTCATACACACAATGAACATAATGAAACTTTTGATGGATAGATAGTTATGACAAAAAGTTTTGCATTAATTACTGATAAATTAAATTTGATAATTTACTTCTAGAAATAATGATAATTTATTTAAGGGGAATGGATACACTTTCAAAGGAGGTAGCTCTGGCAAAAATTTTTAGCCTCCCTTCTGAAAAGGAGTCTGCTCTAAAAGGAAAGAATTTGCTCCCCTTGGGAACAAATTCTTTCCTTTTAGAGTAGACCCCTTTTCAGAAGGGGGTTGGTTTGCAGGAAGCAAAAGGGAAGTCACAAAAAGTTATCTCCCTTGTCAAAAATAATGGAGCCATCTCATCATGATCCACACTGTTTGCAATTTTGTTTCGATTTTTGACTGAGATTTGGAACAATGGTTTTGATCTGATTCAAAGCTGAAAGGGTTAATTTTCAACTTGATGGAAATGTAAGAGTTGGATACCTTTTCTGGATCGAAGTCTTCATCTTCTTCATCCTCGGGCAAATCTATATCAAGGAAACTTGGAGAGTCCTGATTCTTCACTGGTGACAGACCCCAGGGATGTGGCACCTGCAAAAACAAACAGGGAGATGGAAAATTAGTTGTGCCATGCAAAAAAGGAGTTTAGCACATATGCATACAGTGTGAAAAAAATATCGCTGGATGCATTACGTTAACAAGTCCATGTAATATGTACCCCCATGTTCCTCCATAATGTAAGTGAAAACAGAGGTTTGTAGTGATCTACAGTATAGGGATTTTCAGAATTTTTGGTTAGTTTTTAAACCAGCTTTTCAATTTGTTTATTACTTCTTGCAGCCTTTTATTTTTTTTTTAACTATGTCTTAACGTGCCTTACAATCAAAATCATCTTTATTTCCCATATTATATGGTGAAACTGCCATAGCTTAAACAGCTCCAGATAAGAGAGGGTTCAAGAAAAATAATTTTTCTTGTCAATTATTAGAAATGTGTCAATATAACGCAGATACCCCAACCCAGGAGCCATCCTCACCCTGTAACAAGCATTTTGCAAAAAATGAAGTTGAAAAAAGGTAATAACTCCCATAATAATCGGCGGATTTTACCCTAAATCAAACTTGACCTATATTTCATGATTATATACCTGTGTATAAAATATGAATTCAATACACTAATCTTTTCAAAAGATATCGAACAGACACCGTTTTTCAAAGTTGAAAAAGGGTCACAACCCACAATAATTGCCATTTTTCTTATGTATGTACTAAACGTATGGACAGATTTATGTACAGGATATACTGACATACATATGGACAGTGGTGATACTATTTGCCCCCCCCCCCCCCCACTCCCCTCTCCTCCTAATGAAAATGGCAGGGGGTGGGGGGGCATAAAAAACTATATTTTGCATACTCATTAGAAGCACCTCATTGAGGCACTTCTAATGAGTAACAACAACGTATGTTTTCAAGGAGAAATAAACATATCAATGTACAATGGACTCTCCACTCACAGTCACCTCTCAACAACAGCTCCTTGAGTGGCTGTTGCAGGGAGGTTACACTGTACATTTATTACTGTTAAAACGTGCCTTATCAAGAAGCATGGCTTAGAAGAAAACAGAGTTAACACAATAAATGCACAAAAGTCTAACTGGTGTCATCCTTGTGCAGTCCAATCAGAAAAGTGCATATAGAATAAAAACCCATGTTGCCTTTGGAAACAAAGAACACACAAAAGAAAGAAAATCTGAGGCTCAGTTAATTAAATTGCTTCAAATGCAGCAATGTAGTTTGCAAGGCTGCACACACCCACTAGCACTGGCTTAAGCAGAATTTCATTTTCTTTCTAAGTAAACAGATCCGGCTCAATGATCCCTAAGGAAATAGAAATATAATCCGCACTATGATACTGGATAAACATTATCAGGAAATGTGAAAATGTGCTAATAAGAACACATTTTGAAGGAAATGCTTCATTGGTAAATTCTTGCAATGACGTACAAGAAGATCTAGAATGTACTTAGAAAAAAATAAAAGCAAAAATAACAAACTCATAACAAGCTTTCTGAGGTCAATAAATGGAAATTACAAGATGGCCAAGATGGTCCTAAATTGCCCACCTGACTTTCACTGTCTCTGTTTCAAATTTTGACAACTGCTTCAATATATAGAAGACATTTAAAGATTTTACAGCATATGGTCATTGTTGCCATCTTGGATGCCAGCTCACAATTATTTTCAAAAACTTGCTAGGAATCTTCCATATGTAATTTGTTTACAACTAGCAAAGTAATCTCAACCGAGGGGAAATAAAAATAAAATAAATATGTTAGGAGTATCATAGCACTAGTTAAGGCGCTTTTTTCAATCCAAAAGTATTGATATTTTTCTTATTTCTCTACAAAAACATATGTTGTGGTACTCATTAGAAGCGCCTCGGTGAAGCGCTTCTAATGAGTACCCACAACATATGTTTTCGTTGAGAAATAAGAAAAATATTTACCGGATACCCTCCCTTATCTAGACCTATGAGTATCATGTTAGAAAAAAAATAGGTACAGTAAGTAGGGATTTTTCTTTTTCTCTTTGCTTTTTTTTTTGCATTTTTTATATAAAATTATACCATAATTATCAAATATATTTGGAATCAACATCATAATTCACATAAAAATTTTACCAAGTCTGTTTGACTCACCATTGATGTGTCTAAAAAGTATTGATAGAATGATTAACAGTGTAGATCCTGATCAAACTGCTCCTATATGAGCAGTTATACCTGGGTCTACACTGTTTGCTCAAACCTACTTGTCCGAATATTTAGCATATGTTCACACAAAAATATTTTTATCCTAGCAACACCCTTTTTTTCTTGAGAAAACATGAAAAAAATTGCTATGTTTCACCAGGAGAATAAGGAAGGTAGGGATAACCTAAGTACACATATTTTTTTTTTTTTTTTTTTTTTTTTTTTTGGCCCAATTTCCTATCAACATGGAAATCAACCACAATGTCCAATTGGCATAAATTTTGCATATGTGAGCTTGCCCCATACCCAAACACTGTTTCCATCAGTTTAGGCCCAGACTGCTTCCCTTTTTTTGGATGGTAATGTGTTTAAAAAGTGTGAAAGCATGCACACATAGACAATGGATGAATGGTGATCACTATAGCTCATCATGAGCTTCACAGAGGCGAGCAAAAAATCTCACTTCATTCCTGTTTCGCTTGCTCAAAGCTAAAACAAATGATTAGGTAACAGAATTTTTTGTTGTTGTTTAACTTTACCAAACAAGTTCATCATAATTACTGCACTGTACATTTAGGCTTTTCAAACCCACAAGAAAAATACTTGTAGTAAAACATCCAGTTGTTAAGGACACACTTAAAAAGACAGATCACCCAATTTTAGCTATATTTGATCTACAAGTCACCCTGATACATCCTACCATTTGGTTCCGAAGAAAAAATTCAAAATATATTTTCAACTGGGTGGCTATGGCTATCTCCTCCCCCACTCCCACCCCTACCCCTCAACCCCATACTTCCTATCAAGTTTTGAGTCAACTGACCTTTCCATTCAGGAGAAGAAGTTCAAATTAGATTTTCAAGATTGTGACAGACAGCCATCTTGGATTTCCAATCAGAACAATTTTAGCTATTTTTGATCTACAAGTCTTCCTGATACTTCCTACCATGTTTCAAGTCAGTTGGCATTTGTCTTCACGAGAAGACGGTCAAAATAGATTTTTAAGATGGTGACCATCTTGATCTACAAGTAACCCCAATACTTCCTATCAAGTTTCAGGTCAACTGGCCTTTCCTTTCTGGAGGAGAAGTTGTGGAAGCCATCTTGGATTTCTGATCAGAACAATTTGTTTATTTTTGATCTACAAACTGCCTAGACACTAACTACCAAGTTTCCAGTCAATTGGCGTTTCTGTTCATGATAAGAAGTTCAAAATAGATTTTTCTATTTTACCTCTGGTGGCCATCTTGTTCATCGGAGCAGAATAGTTTTAGCTATTTTGGTAGAGTCAATATACATTTCATGATAAAATAAGAAACTTTCCCTAAAATATCCAAAAATATTTGCTTTCTTGGGCTATCAAGAGAATTTCCTAGGGACTAAAAAACAAGTTCTAAATAGCCATGGTAAAGTAGCCATCGGTGTTCAAGTCATTTAGGTTTTACAGTATATACAAACGTACTGAGCAGAGGAGTATATTAACACATCTGAAATAGTGAGGAGGTGGCTATTAGCACATGAGAAAAATCTTGCCTATAATTACCACTTTATTGATTTCTTCTGTGAAGCTCTTGGCATAGCTCCAGATAACCGGGGATATCCACATAATATTTTTCTTATGTCTAAACGAAAACAAACGTTGCGGCTACTCATTAATCCACATAATATGTTTCTTATTTTTAAATGAAAAGACATGTTGTGGGTACTCATTAGAAGTGCCGAGGCGCTTCTAATGAGTACCCATAATATGTTTTCATGCAGAAATAAAGAAAATACCAGTACTTTTAAAAGTAAAAATGCATTTTATCTGGGGATATGTTTTGGTCACTTCAATTTGACTCGCAATCCATAGCTCTAGATAAGAGGGGTATCGCAATAAATATTTTTCTTAATTTTCCAGGAAAAAGTGTTGTGGATACTCATTAGAAGTGCCTCTGCAAGGCTTCTAATCCACATTTTCATTGAGAAATACGAAAAACATTAATATTACTTTTTGATTAAAAAAAAAAATGAGTCTTATCTGGAGTTATGAGCACTACTGCTTCAGAATCCAACCCTTAAAGCGCTAATCACAATGGCAGCAGAGGACATTCTATTTTTTTTTTTTTTTTCATTTTTCAGAAAAAAACAGACAATTCACATGAAATCTCAAGCTTTATTTTCTTTGAAAAATAATAATAAGAAGAAAGACTCGTTTGCTGCAAATTTGTTTTATAGCACTTTAAGGCTTAGAAAAGGCATTCAAAATTGTAGCAAATGGCATTTTTTTATTTTTTCAGACAAAAAAATTCTGTTAGGCAGACAGTTCAAATGAAATGTCAAGCCTGATTTTCTTTAAAAAAAAACAAAACCCAAAAACACATGTCATCAGAATGTGGTCTGTTCCTTTTGGGACTGGCACTTAAGAATTAAACTTTCACACTTGACCTTTGTCATGCTGAATAAATTAAGATGCCATGCCTACTTCCAATTTTCAGCCAATCAGATTTCTTGATCCAGGTTGTTGATACAAATTCACATACTTAATGACAAATAGTGCAGATCCAGATCAGTTAGTTTCTTCAGAAGCCTACTGATCTGGATCTACACTGTTTGTAAAGACAGTACATTCGGGTTCAGCAGGACTAAGGTTTTAATCTTCAGACAACAAATTTCTGGTATATTTCTTATTTTATCACTGAAAAGACAGCTTGACATTTCATTCAAATTGTTTTCCCAGTGGATAATTTGAATGGCATGTCAAATATCATTTTCTCTGGAAAATAAGAAAAAACATTTCTAAATGTCATCTGCTGCTTTTTAACCCTTGTCATGCTGAATAAATTAAGATGCCATGCCAACTTCCAACTTTCTGCTAATCAGATTATTTGATCACGGTTGTTGATTCACATACTGAATGACAAACAGTGCAGAAGCCAACTGATCTGGATCTACACTGTTTGCAAAGGCAGGGTATATCCGGGTTCAGCAAGATAAGGGTTAACTTTGGCAAGTTAGAAGTTAACGTTGAAGTTAGCCATGCCGGAAATACAATTCAGCAGGCAGTATTTTGAAATATTGTTCTTATTTTTCCCTGAAATAGGGTTTGGCATTTCATGCAAGCTGTCTCCTGTAACTGAACCCTTAAACACTTTAACAAAACTTTTACATTTGTGGATGCTAATGTCAATAGCTCTTCCTGTACTTTCATACAGACGAGCTAATTATTAATGGATACATACACTGCCTTGCTTCTGCAAGAAATCCTTGACCTTTGACCTTGTCATCTTGGGTTCGTATGTCAAGTTGCCATCATCTTGGTCAGTTTCATCTACATCACTTCCCTCCTCATTCGAATCTACAGAGTTCTGAACCATCTTCAATACATGCTCATCTGTGATAATTTTCTGTAAATAAAAATTGAACTAGAAATGTGTCCAAAGGATAAGGACAGATATGGACACACAGGGTTAACACTATATGCTCTTTCCACCATTCTTCCAATGGCAGAGGCATAAAAACTTAGGCCAAAATTAAAATATTTTTTGTTTCTCCTTACCCGACTGACCCATAAAAATGGCCTGACCCCAATTATTTTCCTTGGTCTGAAAATGATTTTTTTTTCTTTATCAAAATTTATACTTTGCCATTAAAGAGTTTTCTGTATTGTTATTTTTAAAATTATTCTGCTGAAGTTTTAAATTCAACATTAGTTTGAAGAATTTTTAAAGAAAGTCATTGTTTTTGATAGCTGTCACGAAGTTCAGAATTTGTCTTTATTCATCCAAGAATAAAAAGAAAAATATTTCACCGACCAACCCTTCTCCTTTTGATACAGTCAGGTAAGGGAAAGAAAAAAGCAAACATTTTAAGGTTGATCTTCTTGTGTTTACCCTAAATATTCAAACAGATGTGTCTGAGCAAACAGTACAGACCCAGATCAAACTGCTCCTGAAGAAGGATATTCCACTGAGTCATTGTGTTGCCTATGGCATGTATGAAATAGTGGAACATTGTAACCTTAAAGAGACTGGATACACTTGGTAATTTTTTTGCCATGTTTTCAAGGGAGACAACTTTTGTGACTTCCTGTTTTAGTTCCTGCATACTAACCTCCTTTTGAAAAGTGGTCTTCTCTGAAACAAAAGAATTTGCTCCCCTTGGGAGCAAATTTTTTTCTTTCAGTGAAGACCACTTTTCAGAAAGGAAATATAACACTTTCGACATTCCTCCCCCTTAAATTGTATCCTTTTCCCTTAATCATTTGATTGTGTTGGGCTTTCACCACATGTCAACCCTTCTGGGTCATTTTGTGTTGTCTCCTGGAAAAAGGGATAGAAGAGATAGTACAGTAGATGAAAGAGAGGGACAGGGAAGAAAGAAGAACAGGAATAAACATGAAGAAATAAAAACATTCCCCCTCTACTCTTACCAGCTACAAGGATAGCAGGCCTTGCCCAACTGTATGCCAATATCAGTCTGATGCCCCGGTGTCGTAAGATACAAGATACCTTCGCACCACCCAACCACCCTGTCCCTTAATCAACAGGGGGCATCCTCACACACACCCATTCATTGTACAGAAACCAACTTTCAGTTTTTCTCAGGAGCATAATTCATGTAAAAATTCATGTAAAAATTAATGCATAAATCCTATTTTCAAACTGAATTTGTGATTTGACTAATTTAAGCCACCATATGAGTAGGAAAGAAAGTCAAGTTAGCATATGTTGTTCAAGGCCCTTATATAATTTGTGGACAACGCAGGCAGACTGATCTGGGCCTACACTGGCCATTTACAGAAGCAATAGATATACAAACTGAGGACATCCAAATCAGACTCCACAGAGACTCACACTCTTCTGGACCTTTGCAATTTGCATTTGGCATAAGGGCTTTTTTCCCACATTGTGCACCATATGAAATGTAATGTTCATCAAGAGCCGTAACTTAACCCTTATAGCGCCAATCACAACAATTGACGTCTGCTTTGTCTTCTGCCTGTTACTTTAAAAGTCATTGTTGCAAACAGTGTGGTCCACACTGTTTGAGCAGTCTAATCTGGGTCCACACTGTTTGCCTATATGCAAAATGTAAGTTTGAAAAGTTTGCAAGAAGATGCAGCAGATGACATAAGCAGACGACATTTTCAGATGCAGATTTTCTTGGCGCTTTAAGGGTTAAAGGGAAAAGCAATGTTGATAAAGAATGTATCTGCAATGCAAAATCTTGACAAAACGTGCATTTTGATGCCAACTTGATAAAAATCAGATGAAACATAAGAAAGTTATCAAAGTTTGAAGATATCAACCTTGCTTACATGGGTGCTGCCATTTTGAATATTGATGAGAATTCATGATGTCATAAAGCCATTAATTAAATATGCAAAACTTAAATAAATATTAACTGCAAGAATATTCAACCTCTATATTTGTGTATATACATGTAGCTTCTTCTCTGGGTATTTATTGATTTAACTTGAAAACGACATTGTTTTCTATCTGTATCAGGAAGAAGATTTTATTTAATATTTTGAAATTTTAAGAAATTCATTGAATATTCAAAATGGCAGTAACCTTGCTAATGGCTTTAAAACATTAAAATGTCTTAATTTTGATTAAATTTACATCAAAATGCATTATTTGTCAGGACCTTTCATTTCAAATACATTGATGAACTGTTCATCAGTCTTGCATTTCCCTTTAAGCCATAATGGAAACGCAGTTGTCTGGCTGAACCTGTGTTAAGTCAACATTAAACTATCACAAAAATTTAGTTTAAATCAGATGAAAGAAATTCAAGTAAGCATAGAAACCAATTTTTACTGTTTATCAGGAAGTACATCCCCCGCCAGGTCGGCAACATTCTTTCGTGGAGATCTGATCATGAAATATTTTCTACGGTCGTTCTCTCTTCTGCTGATTCAAGAAGGGCAGTTGTCAGTTTCTGGCTAAAGAATGTGCACAATGGTTAACCGCTTAGAGGATTAAGCCTGTCCAGTGAAAGTGTGGTTAGGTAAACTGACTGCACTCGACATGACCCCATTGGGTTGACTGGACCATAAAACCTCAACTCAAACAAATTATCAGAAAGTATTAACTATATTAGTATTGACACATAAATATATATCATAAATATTTCTGTCGTAATGCCAAGTGGTTGTCCCCAGATCACAGGATCACACAGGACACTTGTGTTGAGTGTGATCTGGAAACCTGGGCCCAGTTGTTCAAAGCATCGTTAGCTTAACAAGCGTGCTAGAGGTAAAAATGTTAACTGCGCTAGTAAGTACAGTATCTAATTCACAGGTACAGTATTTTTGCTGAAAAAATGTGAGTAGCTTTTGCAAATGCAAATTCTACTCACATTTTTTCAGCAAAAATATTAATGTATATGCCATATTTAATGATCAAAGTTTTAACAATATGTTAACTAACGACAACGTTAGTTTTGAACAACTGGGCCCTGGAATACATAGCATCAGATCATGTTACTGTGAGCATAGCAACAGATAAGGCGCTTTTTTCATCCGAAAAATGCTGATATCTTTCTTATTTCTCAACGAAAACATATGTTGTGGGTACTCATTAGAAGCGCCTCGCTGAGGCGCTTCTAATGAGTTACCATAACATATGTTTTTGTCGAGAAATAAGAAAAATATTATGTGGATACCCCCTCTTATCTGTAGCTATGCTGTGAGTAGTAATAGTGTGTTGTAATGGGCTCCATTGCACAGTCAGTTGTGTGTCTGACTGCAGATCCAGGATTTGCAAGTTTGAATCCCACCTCAACCACATTACTTTCAATGTGATTGATCATGATATAATTTCGGTGATCGTTCGCCTCAGTTTGCTAATTAAGTTACTGGCAACAGTATGTGCACCAATTACTGGTTAACCACTTAAACTCTTATAAGACTAAGGCTGCCAAAAAAAAGTGTGAGCAGGTTAACTGACCGGTCTCAATAAGTGCTGACTTGGCCATAAAACTCCAAATCCAATTGTTTGTGTTGAGGTTTTATGGCCCCAGTCAATCCAACAGAGTCATGTCGAGTGTGGTCAGTTTAACCAACCACACTTTTACTGGACAGGCTTAGTCCTCTCAACGGTTAACCAGTATTATGCACATTCTTTCGCCTGAGATTCACAACTGCCCTTCTTGAATCAGCAGAAGGGACAGAATGACCATAGAAAATATTTCATGATCAATCTTCATGAAAGAATGTTTCCAACCAGGTGGGGGTCAAACCTGCAACCTCCTGATCACCAGTTGGTTGTGCATCCAACTGTGTCATCGAGGCCGGCAGGAAACATTGTTACTAGTTAGCCTTAAATCTAAACTTACATGTATAATAGATTTAACATTAAGGGCTGACAGTTTGAAACTGTCTGCTTTGTTTTCTAATTTTCTATCTATTTCATCATCTGATTCCTCAAATATTCTCCACTGATCTTCATCTGATGAACTGTCGTCTGACTTGTTTTCAAAATCTGACTGGTTCAAGGGCCTATCACTTCTTTCTGGTTCAGTTTTTGCCTGAAACTTCATTTTCTTTGCTGCTTTCATGGGAGACTTCCTGAAAAATAAAGTAAAACTACAAATATGTATTTTTAACCCTTAAACTGCCAGTCACAACAATTGTTGTATGCTTTGTCATCTGCTTGTGGTTTTAAAAGTCATTTTTGCAAACAGTGTGGACCCAGATCAGACTGCTCCTCTAAGAGCAGTCTGATCAGGATCTACACTGTTTGCCTGTACGCAAAAATAGGTTTGAAAAGTTTGCAAGAATATTCAGCAGATAACATTAGCAGACGGCATTTTCAGATGCAGGTTTTCTGGGCGTTTTAAGGGTTAAAACACTAAGCTTGTCGCTACTCAAGTATAAACTTGAAAATAGGTATACATTTAACTCCTTTAAAATGACTGCAATAACCCTAAGTATTGGGCCACCTTATCTACTTACAATATTTATCCTAAAATTTGAAATAGTCGTACTTCTTGATGTGACTAAAATATTGCTGTTTGTATGGCAAACAGTGTAGATCCTGATTAGATGTTGCACCCTGAGGAGTCTAATCTGGGTCTACACTGTTTGCAAAGGCCTATCTGTCCAAATATTTAGGGTTATTACGGTAATCTGATCACTTTCAAAATTTAATCAGGGCCCAGTTGTTCAAAGCATCGTTAGCTTAACGAGCTCATTAAGGGTCATTTTGTTAACTGTTTTAGCGGATTCAATATACAATATTCTGATATTTTTTGCTGAAAAAATGTGAGTAGCTTTTGCACTGCAAAAGCTACTCACATTTTTTCAGCAAAAAATTTCAGCATATTTGCGTATCACTCAATGTAAATTTTAACGAATCGTTAACTAATGACATCGTTAGTTTTTAACAACTGGGCCCAGATGATCTAATCCTCAGTCCAGTAAGTGTACTTGATACCAAAACCCTAGATCAAATACTTTCTAAGATTGTTTGTACATAAGGTTTTGCTCTTTTCTTTTTTACCTTTTTAAAGAGAGGGGCCTAACTTAAAATATAGATCAGCTGGAAAAGAAAAACAAATAAGAATCAGCTAATTTTCCATAAGGGACCTATGTATGAAGTTTCAAGACCCTATCATAAACACTTCATCAATTATCAAACCTAACCAAAAAGTATGACAAATGTACAGACAAATGGACGAATAGACCTAGGAAAAGCACTATCACACATCAACTATTTTTTTTTTTTTTTTTTTTTTTTCAAAATTGGGGGCATAATTACACATTTTCATTAACATTTATTTCCAAATGAAATCTGCAATTCCGACTCTCTTCCTTTTGGTCAGGGCTCCAGCTTTTTGAAAATCTGAGCTAAACAACAAGTATATAAACAAGAATTCAGAGAACTTGTTAACCCTTGACCTGCTGAACGGAGATATGCCCTGTCTTTGCAAACAGTGTAGATCCAAATCAGGTGGCTTCTGAAGAAGCCAACTGATCTGGATCTGCACTGTTTGCCATTAAGTATGTGACTTTATATTAACAGTCTGGATCAAGTAATCTCATTGGCTGAAAATTAGAATTAGGCTTGGCATCTTAATTTATCCATGGCAAGGGTTAAGGAGTAGTTGGTGATAATTCTGGGATAATTTCTATTCTCCATAAAAACCTATGTTGTGGGTCTCAGAAGTGTCTCATGGAGTAATAATAAAAAAATACCTCAGAGTTATCAAATACTCCTCCTTAACAAGTCCCATGTAGATACTCCAAGTCCCAGCTTTCAGAAAGTCAGTTTCTGGGACCTCTGCTTTTTTAACCAAAAAGTACTGATATTTTTTCATATTTCTCCATGAAGACATATCTAAAACACTCATTAGAAGTGCCTTGGTCTCTACATGGAATCATGTTGTTGGTGCACATAAGAAGTGCCTAAAATAAGCACTTCTAAGGACACACAACAATATGCTTTCATGGAGAAATAAGAAAAATATTATGTGGATACCACCTCTTATCTGGAACTATACGTCTGACATAATTATCCTCATGCTTTTTTTAAAAAAGCGATGGGGCTATTGTTAAGGCCTCCATCCATCTGTCCGTCTATATGTCCGTCTGTCTGTCCATAGGGCAAAAATATTCTTGTGTGTTTTAAAATTACTGACACTTCAGTATATTTCAATGACATTTATTTTGAAGACACACAAGCATACTTATTTGTGTGTCAAAAATTACGTACACAGTACCCTTATGTGTCTAATTTTCCACACATAAAGGTTCTTTGTACATAACCAGACACAGAAGTATACATCATTCAAGATGTCCTACCGTCTGTGTCCATCATGCTATCTCCTAAAGGACTGGGCAGAATTCTACTAAACTTGCTACATCACTTTCCCTCATGGTAAGGGTGTGCAAGAGCAACATTATTTTCTGTACGTCCCACCGTCTATCTGTCCGTCATGCTATCTACTTCTAATTCACTGGGCGGAACTCAACCAAACTTGCTACATCACTTCCCTTCATGGTAAGGGTGTGCGAAAAAACAATATTTTTTTGTGTGTTTGCCTTTCTGTCCATCTGTCCATCACTCTATCTCCTCCTAAACCACTGGGTGGTATTCAACAAATGCTACATCACTTCCCCTCATGGTAAGAGCAACATTATTTCTCTGTGCAGCCATCGTCCATCCATCTGTCCTTCATGCTGTCTTCTCCTAAACACTGGGCGGAATTCAACCAAACTTGCTACATAACTTCCCCTCATGGTAAGAGTGTGCAAGAGCAACATTATTTTTCTGTCTGTCCATCCATTGTCTGTCCATCTGTCCGTCACGCTATCTCCTCCTACACAAGTGGGCGGACTTTAACCAAACTTGCTACATGACCTCCCCTCATGGTAAGGGTGTTGGAGAGTAATTATGTCTGTCTGTTATGCTTTTAGCAACATGAGCAGCAAGCATAGGGATTTGCAAATACATGCCATCGACTGCGCATTCTAGTTAAATCTGTATTATTTTTCATTATCTTTGCATATTCTTCCGAGTACCCACAACATATGTTTTTATAGCTATGGTAACTTTTATATAGCTACATTGTATGGAAACATGATAACTCTGAACTGTTTCCATCAATTCTCCATGAAAAGAATGAGTATACTCATTAATACTGCCAGAGGACTTGTTAAGGAGGAGTATTTGGTATAATTCTGGGATAATTATCTTTATTTCTCGATAAAATCATATGTTATGAGTACTCATTAGAAGCACCTCATCTTCTAATCAGTACCCACGTTTTTAATCGTATGTTGTGGGTACTTATTAGAAGGCGCTTCTAATGAGTACCCACAAAGTACATTTCTATGGAGAATTGGAGAAGATTATTCCAGAATTATCGTTAAATACTCCTCCTTAACAAGTCCTCTGATTGCTTCACACAATTCTAATGTGTACCCACATTTTATGGAATTTGAGTTTGAAATCTTGTTGAACAACACGTCAAACCCTGTGGGTTATTTGTGTCATCTCCCAGAGAAAGGGAGAGAGGGACAGAAGAGTAAGTAGAAAATTCCAAGAAAAGGAAACAGAAAAAAGTGTGGGGAAAACTGAATGTCCTCCTACATGTACCAATTCTCAGATAATTTTTCTTATTACTCCACAAAAATTTACGCTGTTAGTGCTCATTAGTAGCACCTCACTGAGGCACTTCTAATGAGTACTCACAACATTTGTTGTTTTCATGAAGAAATGGTGAAAATTATGACAGGATTATCATTAAACACTCCGCTCTTCAATAACGTTTTCTGACAAGAAAGCCTCTACAAGCTTACCTGCGAGTTCTTTTCATTCCTTTAGCAATTCTCTTGAAAGGTGACAAGATTTTAGCAAAGGTGCCTTTGCTTGGACCACTCTTCTTACTTCTAGCTGATCCTTCTTTTTTGTTTGGTGTGTCCGGGACATCACTATTCAAAATGTTGAGCTGTTCCGAGATGAAAGCATATCTGTCTTTCTCCTCAGGGGATAGGTGGCTTCCTGTCGCTATACAACAGAATAATATATGTGTAGGATGATGATGGCACATGTAAAACACAATACCCTGATTTATAATCGATTATCAGGACAACATTTACATGTACATTTCCTTACCATGCTCCATAGCTCCAGACCAGAGGGAGTATCAGGTAAATATTTTTCTTATCTCTACATGAAAATTGTTGTGCATACATTTTGTATTCATTAGCCAATTATAGACTGAATAAATTCCCCCAAACTGTATATTAGAGAAGAGTCCAATTTTGAATTTAAGTATATCAGGTTAAATAAAATAGATATTCCTCAAGAAAAATGGTTGAACTATTTGCAAACAGTGGAGACCCTGATCAGATGCAGCATTCTGCAGTGTCTGCTCTGTGTGTGAACTGTGCTAATTACCTTTAAAGGGTTTCAGACTACATTGGTTAGAAGCACTGTATGGATGAGCTTCTAATGAGCACCCACAAATTATATTTTTGTGGATTAATAAAATAAATATCAATACATTTTGCTTGAAAAATAAAAAGCACACTATCACTCCAGAGTGCTTGAAAAAAAAAAAGCGCATTATCACTCCAGAGCGCTTGAAAAACAGCACATTAATCATTATCATTCCAGAGCACTTAAAAAAAGGACGTTATCACTTCAGAGGGCTTGAAAAGAAGCACATTATTACTCCAGAGTGCTTGAAAAAAGCACATTATCACTCCAGAGGATTTGAAAAAAGCACATCACTCCAGAGCACTTGAAAAAAAGCACATTATCAGTCCAGAGTGCTTGAAAAAGACCACACTATCACTCCAGAGTGCTTGAAAAAAAAAAAAAACATTACCACTCCAGAGCACATGAAAAAAAAGCACATTATCACACTAGAGCCATGCGTACTCACCAGAAGACTTGCTCCTATGTGAATCATTCGAATCCTGGTTTGTTTGTTCATCTTTGGACTGATCCTCTTTGTTAGGCATTTCATTTTTGTCATTTAAGACTTCATCATTAGACTCATTACTGGCAATAATAGTGTCTCCTGTTGTGTCAGCATCTTTTTCTGTGGTCTTTGCTATATTTTGATCTTGGTCCATTTTTAATTGTTGACCCTTTGCTTTTGAGTTTTGATCTTGGTCCATTTTTAATCATTGACCCTTTGCTTTTGAGTTTTCATAGCATCTTTGTTGGCTGCTCACTTTTCATGTCATCTGGAAATTTAAGTTTAACCCATTATAGATTGAACAGACTCCCCTACATCATATACTGGAAGAGTCCAGTTTCAATTTTAGGTATGTCTGGCTATGATATTTAGATATTCCTAGAGAAAAATGGCTAAACTACAGTAGAATGTCGATAATTCAAACTCCAATAATTCAAAGTTCTCAATAATTCAAAATCATTTTGAAGTCCCGACTTAAATATATGTCTGCATTTTAACCCTCAATTATTCAAAGTCTCAATAATTCAAACAAAACTGTTTGGTCCCTTGCTTTGAATTATCGAGGTTCCACTGTATTTGCAAACAGAGAAGACCCTGATCAGATACTGTATTCTGTGGCATCTGATCTGGGTCTGCACTGTTTGCCAATTACCCTTGATGCGGAGATTTTTCAGCAGCACCTAAACAACATTACAGCAACCGTCATAAATTTTTTAACACATTATTCCATATTTTTGTTTTGCCTAAATTTTGTTTTTTCCTGTAGGTTTTCTTAAAATATTTAGTGGAATGGCAAATAATGTAGAAGCTGGTCAGACTTTCAGGAGCAGTCTGTTCTGGGTCTGCACTGTCTGCCTATGCCAGTTGATTGGAAACTTTGATGTGTGAAATTTTAGGACAATTACCATAAGCACAAATTAGAAAGATGAACATGATGAATCAATATTATGCTATGTGTAAATTTCTACAAAATATCAATTTCTTTAGGTGCGTAATTACAGGGTAAAAATTTATTCAACCTTTCTTCTGTTTATACTTTGTTTCTTCCTTGGCTTATGTGAGTGTTTGTGCATACCATGACTGCCTTATGTTTTTTATTGAAAATATCCTGATCAGATTAAGTGGATGCACATGCTGATCTGAAACTTCACTTGTCAGATGCTTATGATTCTTGGTCAGATGCTTATGATTCTTGGTATTAAGTTTTTTCTACTGTAAAAACCCAAATACCCTGATCAGACAATGCTGATGACAGGGTTTTCCCTTGGGGTTTTGAAGTGAGGGTCCCAGGGACTCCCTTATGTGGAGTTAAGGGGTCCTTTAATAAGATATATTTTTTTTTTAAAAGAGGGACCTTTAAGCACTAACCTCAACAGCAACAGATGACACTTTTAAGTACCCTTTTCAGAGAGAAGGCTTGACATTTCATGTGAATTGTCTGCTAGATCTCTGAAAAATAAAATCAAATTTAGAATGTTGTCTGCTACAATTTGGTTTGTGCTTTATGGGTTAACTTTTGCCCAAATATTGATAATGCCTGGCCTTTAGATCGCACAGTCATAGATAAATAAAATTAATTTTGAATTTGATTATGTAAGCATCACTCAGGACCCTTTCCCCTAGCTTTGAAGAGTCCTGGGGGTAAAAAACTGCCAAAATGGGAGTCAGGGAAAACCCTGTGATGACAATTAACAGGTATCTTATACTGAGCTATCTGCATTTTGATAATAGTTACACAAAAAGGTTTGAGTGAAAAAATCAACAAAGAGATTTGAGGCAAAAAAGTAAATACGGTGTATATCAAGTGGTTTGGGACGCTGAAGGGTATTTTAGGGTGGATTGGGGTGTTTCAACTGCCTGTTCACATGACCAAATGAACAGGTTATGGCACTATAAATCCTACTTGGACTGGCTACAGACCCTGTACCAGACCTCTAGAATCTGAGTCCTTGTTTACAAGTACTACGCATTTCAATATCCATTAGACTTTGGTGCGGACATGACACACGACAGCTGTCTAACGGCAGCCAATTTCAGAAGCGTTGCCGCATACTTTGATCAGAAACCGTCCACAAAAACATCAAACTAGTCGCTTGCGTAACAGAGGTGGTCATTCAAAATTAAATCAAAAAAGGTATCTTACCATTTACTAAAAAAGGTAGCCAAAAACTACGATAGGGCAGCAGGCTGTCGCATCAGCTTATTCCGATCAGGACCTAAAGTTTGCTTGACAGCATTAACAGGACCTAGAAACATTTTTATGCTCAGGCTGGTCATCGTATCTTGTCCAAGAAGTAACTATTTTACAGTTCACGAGTCTACCGGTTATTACCATAGCGTTCCGAGTTGTAAAAAATGTACCTTATTGCAAATGTGAAAATCGCTGATCCAGACAAGTATGCGTGGTCTGATAAGGGTCTACAGTCGACTCTCGTTATCTCGAATTCCAAGGGACTCTATTAAATACTTCGAGATATCCCTACCTCGACATATAAGGTTTGCAGAATTGAGGAAAAAAATATTCGAACAATCACATTTAACAAATATATATGTAATTAGACTCTTGAAGTTAGAGCTATATTAAAAATATTGTGGGAAAGAGGAGAAATTGTTCCTTAGGAGCAATTTCTCCTCCTTTCCACAATATTTTTTAGCCTGTTGTTACATGTTCATGTTAAGGCAGGGACCAGATTTTCACTTCGAGATAAGCAGTTATTCGTGATAAGTGAGTTCGAGATAACGAGAGTCAACTGTATTTTATTTTTAGTGCGTACTTACAAGGACGGACCTTCTTTACACAAAATGCTAGCAGTTTCATTATTTTGAGTAACCTGCGCAGCCAATCGGGTCGCGAGTAATTCATGTACGATGCACAAATAAAGTCCGCCAAATATGGTCCGCCAGTATTGCACAACAGCTGCACCTGGCAAGATATAGGACAAGACAATCACAGATCATTTACTGGATATTTGCCTTCTGAATCAAAACGAATCGCATGCGAGATCTCATATACTGTATGTCAATAATCAGAATTGCACAATTGACAAACTTTTTTTATGTTTGTTTCTAACAGCTTTTTCAGTGCAATGACCTCTGTGATGACATCAGAATATCATGTTTTGATTCTCTGCACTCGACTGAAAGTATAATGAATATTGAAACGTGTAGTATCTGCAGTGCTGTATCTAGAGCATGCCATTGTCCCATTTACGCAATTTCAGATGCTCTGACCCTCAAAAAATAAAGGACTGTGCCAATCTGGGCACACTGTTAAGACATCTGAAAATTGCTGATGTTGTTAATTTATGTCCGTTTCTATATATTTTTTTTTTGGCCATTCAGCTGGAAACTTAAGGGAAGTGTTATGTGCGAAGTTCTTTGACACTGTATTTCGGCTATGAAAATTTGTCTGTTTACACTCAAATTGTCTATGTTTTCTGTGTAGATTTCAAGTTTCAGCACTGTTTTGGGTAAGAAATGGCTATTTATTGCAAAACCTGATTAATATAAAATCAAAACAGCAGCCGACATTGTGTTCAAAGCAATTTATCGAGACCATAAATCAGAAAATAGTGATTCAAAAAAGAAAGTAGACTATCGGATGGTAGAAAATGTCTGTTTTTGCAGTAAGAAAATTTGAACAAGCAGCCACAAATTTATCCTAATAAAAATATGTTCAATAGTCTTAACCCGCTTCTTTAGTGATAAATGGAGACTTCATGTTTTGCCTGTGCATAACAGAAATGCTATAAAATAGGCATTTCAATTTTTTTTTCTTTTGTCATTCCATGGCTAAAAGGCTGATGGAATGGCATTTAATTACTGTCACTTTTTCTTGTTAATGACCATGATGACTGAAATAAATGTTAAAAAGACATTTAATGGTATAATTTCTGTTGCTAAAATATTCATCTTGCATTTACATGTATTTATGGCCCTCAAAAATTTTCAATGTCCCCCACCCACCCCACAGAGGGTGTGTTGGGGGTAACTTATGGGTAACTGTGGTATGAATGTGCAAGCCAGTATTTCAAAACCTATCCCATTTATATACCCGGCCTTTGAAAAAACAGACCCATTCATATACTCGATCATCCAAAATGTTGACCTATTCATATACTGTCCTTTGATTTTTGTACCCATTTATTGCTGGTTGTTAGACAAATATTGCACTCAATTCACTGACTACCAAGAGAACAAGCAGCCTCGAAAAATCTCTGAGCAAAAAATATGTGCATATACCAGGATGTCAGAAAAAAGGGACTTTTCACATAGGAATCCAGAAAAATTGGGTCATTCGTATACTTTTTGTTGAAAAAAGGGGGCCAATCATATACCTGGCAGCACTGAAAAGGAGGCCATTCGGTATGCACATCCGTACTATGCCATATATAGGAAGTTCCCCCCTCCACCCCGAGGGTCAATCATAAAGAATACAGGACAAGAAGCCACTGGTGTTTCTCCACTCAAGAACAAGCATGGCTTTTTAAAGAGTGACAGCCTCAGCAAAGCAAATATTTTGAATGTTCACTTTGTGTCAGCCTCCACAAAAGAAGTCAGCAGCTTACCACAGTCCTTACCCTACTATGCCTGACAGAAGTCAACTGGAAGGGAGAGCGTTACATGTATGTACAGGTATCTACAGATCTATTTTATGTTTGCTCTAAAATGTTTTGTACAGTGATTTATTTATGAATTTTTGATCAACGACTGATCGGTTGAATGATTGGTTGAAGATTGGTTACCAAATAAACCAACCAGTTCGGTAACCAGTTTTTGGCCAATCAACTGTCTCATCACAACTGCTATTAGGCAACATGTCACATGATGAAAACATGGAAGCAAACTGAAGCATTTTCTGTCAAATTATTTCAAAATGTTACTTGACAGCTCTTTTTGGACTAAGATAATTTGTGACCATTGGTAAATTGTATAATTGTTGATATATCATAGCTACAGATAAGAGGGAGTATCCACATAATATAATTCTTATTATTCTACAAAAACATATGTTGTGAGTACTCATTAGAAGTGCCTCGCCGAGGTGCTTCTAATGATTCCAATGAGTACCCACAACATATGTTTTTGTAGAAAAATAAGAGATATCAGCATTTTTCAGATGCAAAAATCGCCTTATCTGTTGCTATGAGATATTACTGATCAGTCAAAAAACTCATGGCTGCATGTGTATTTTGCAGCTCTTCAGCCTTGGGGTAGGTGTTTGCGAGGTGTTTGACCTGTGAAAATGGTCAGTCTGATCATGCAAGGACACCCCAAGATACGTTATTTATTGTTTAATGTGATACATTAAAGAATAAAAATACCCTATAATACATAAAAGAATAAAATAAACAAAATCCATAAGTTATTTTCATCTTATATTTATAAAAGCTACATAGTACACAATATATACATATACACATGTAGTTATTATTGAAGGCAGTCTTACAGGTAATTTACACCCCAGGACACATTTATCTTTGATCATCATTTTATTGTCGTAGAATCGTAGAAATTAAATTTATCATGTTTATAGAGATAAATTGGTAAACTACACCGAGAGCTTTTTGTTTATTCATTTCAACCAGATTAATGTTTCCAGCGTTAAAAAACAGAGCTCAATACTCCACAACACATTAATTATTCTTCAGTATTGTTTATTGTCAAAAAATTGTGGTGCCAGCTTAAAACTAAGGACGGTGCGTAAGATATAAATTTGCATATAACTGGGTAACAGCGAGTCATTCAAAACAATTGCCACTGTTCAACATCTGATATGGTATTCATACTAAGGTTTTTTTTGATTGTGTTGGGGTTTAACGACACGTCAACCCTTGAGGGTCATTTTGTGTCGTCTCCCAGAGAAAGGGAGAAAAGAGATAGAAGAGAGAGTAGAGGAAAGAGAGGGACAGGGAAGAAAGAGGAACAGGAATGAAAGTGAAGAAACCCAGAAGAAATAAAAACATTCCCCCTCTACCTTTACCCACTACAAGGATAGCAGGCCTTGCCCAACTGTAAGCCAATATCAGTTGGACGCCCCGGTGATGTAAGATACACAGCACCTTTGCACCACCCGACCACCCCCTCATACTAACAGAGTTCTCACTAGGATTTTGAAAGTAGGAGTTTAAGAATCCATCTCTGAGAAAAGTTGGAGTTAAAATTAAAAAATAGGAGTTTGACCTAGAAAACTTGGAGTTTTTGGCTAAATATAAAAACTTAAAATTTAAGGACATTGTCTGGACAACTTCATTTTTCAACATAGTTAACCTTGACCACTGAGTGTCTGGTAAGGATCCAAAAGCTTTTCGGGCTTAGGAAATAGTGACAGGACTTCCATTAACTTCCAGACTCAGGAAGTCCCAGACTTCCTACCCCTCAAATTTGGAAGTCCCACAGGAAAATCTAGGATGTCCCACTTTTGTCCCTGCTGCGGCGGTCTGCCCTATCTTTAGTAGAACAGAGGTTCTTAATTCAGTGTCACACAGAATCATCATGATATACACTTCTCTTAGATGTGTTTTAAACATATCCTTATCGCTTATTAAAATTCGATCACATCTTTTTGGAAAGCCTGTACTTGTATGTCGGACCTTAGAGAAAGCATTGGTCCAACTTCGCGTTCGTTTCAAAGCCCAGAGAAAGAAAAAATGAAAAGAAAATACATGAGAGAAAACACCCAAAACATGTTTTCTTAAAAACAAACTATGCTGAAATTCTTCTTAAAAACAAACTATGCTGAAATTATTTTGCAGAAATGTATTTAATGAAATATTTGCTCGGATTGAAGCTGATCAACACGAGCGAGCGAGTTGCTTACTTCACAAAAATTGCGGGAAAACATCGCCGACTCGTGCAACAACAAACAAATAAAAGGCAGCTCTCGATGAGTTACCAACAACAAGCAAAACCATCGCGATTCGCCTATATTTAGACTTACTTTGCGTCTTTTCCGCGCTGGTAAACAGCGCAGCCGGAAGAAGGCTACGAATTTAGAAACGGGTTTTCCGAAAATTTTGACGAAAAATATGTTTTCTTCTCATTTGAAAAATTGCTTTTGTTGTCATGACAAACATAAGCTTCTAAATTCGAATAGATTTCAATTTGCGTTCTGTGCATAATTGATATTTATTTATTTAATTTCACTCGGTAACTCCCGGAAGTGTTGAGGTGTTTTCAGACGACACACATTCTTAGCAAAATAATAATTTAAAATTTTAAGACGTGAATATTTAAAAATAATAATTTCACCGAATATTTTCGGGTGTCGCAGAAGAAAGTTTAATTATACAAACATCAATTAATCAACTAAGCACGCGTGATAAATAACACACAGTGATCACGCAGCCATCAAAAGGGTGCCGCGACGCTTGACACCGATGTCAATAAAACTCCCGCAAGCGGAAAGTGGGGCGTCCTTAAAGCTCAGTCAACACAGGTAGCGAATTTCCAATAAGTAGGCGGGGCAAACATCATATAACTCGTTAAAAGTGGGCGGGCTTTTTGACAATTTTTGGACATCTCGGGTATCGATTTCGACGGACAAAAGAAATTTCGGAAGTCCGCGGTACGTCTTTGAAGTTCAGTTTGGACGTCCGGTGGCAATAGAGCGTAAATGAGAATCCTCGGAAGGAAATTTTACGCGTACATATGCAAAAATAGGCGTAAAAATACGCCGGATTCGGCGTTTCCGAGAACTCTGTACTAAGGCAAAACCTTACCACCTAAACAGCCTATTTTGACCAATTTGTAAGAAAACTGCTATCAAAGAGGCCACGAACGCATTTCAATCTCTAAATGTATCAAAATATAAAAAATAAATGTCACCTGGAGTGTCAATGAAGGCGTCTTGGGATATCCTAATTCCTGTAGTGTCCTGGGGTGGTCAGACCGACCCTATGAAAATATCACAAAATGGTCTGCTTTCTTTAAGACTACTGTTGTGGGCTGATTCACTTATATAACAGAGTTCTCACTAGGATTTTGAAAATTGGAGTAAAATGCTGTCCTCCTGAAAAAGTTGGAGTTTTACCATACTTATCTATTGAGACTTTCCAAAAAGTTGGAGTCAGAAATGAAAAGTTGGAGTAACTTACTCCAAATCTGGAGTTAATGAGATCTCTGTATAACATTCATCTATCATGTCTATTACCTTCTTAAAGAGAACAGACCAGCTGGCTTTTTGAAAATAAGAACATTATGAACATGGCGACAACTGGTGCACCTGCCGAATTGGGAAACTGAGCAACTAAAATACGTTGTACGCAGCGCACAGCCAATGGTCATTGCTTCGTGGCCATTTATATTTAGCCATTCACTTGTTATTCCTCTGTGTTGAATATTGTTATGAAAAGAACCGTTCACGCCATTTATTCCTGAAAATCTTTAGTTTCAAAACTTGGCACAAATTATTACCGCGTCTAATACGGAAATGTACAAAGAACTCCAAATGCAGCGACTATCTGCATGACAGCCGTGTCACGGTTCCGAGACAGTTCACCGACAAGACAGTTCACCGACACGTAGTTTGGAGACAGTTCACCGACAAAATTGGAGACAGTTCACCGACACATTTGAAGACAGTTCACCGAAAAAAAAAAAAAAATGTTTGTGAAACTAATGATCTCGGAGCTTAAGATGAAGAAATATGGCATATGTACTCGCACATACTTGTAAAAAAGGAAAATATTTATATTGATATTTCACATCATACTTTCAGGACATGTACGGTATATTCAACTCTGCCTTTTTTGTTTACCAATATAGTCGGACACCATAACTCCTTCCCTTACTTATCCTAAAATTGGAAAGTTCATCTGACCATAAGACGAATTGACATACATGCAGACTGTGACCTTTTCCGGGAAAAGGTTTATTATTATTATTATTATTATTATTATTATTATTATTATTATTATTAAAATATATTATTAATTTGATTCAGGGTCCGAGTGTGCTATTCCTTAGGCATATTGTTCCACTGCTTAGGTAGACGAAACAAAAATACGCAAATACGCGCACAGGCACAGACCTATATAATGATCATCTCGAAAACATGCCTATATAATGTTGTCCCCCTTAAAATCCCTTTTTATATAGTAAAACTGGGGTTTACCGGGGTATACATTATTTTTCTTATTTCTGCTCAAAAACATAGATTGTGGGTACTCGTTAGAACCGCCTCGCCGAGGCGGTTCTAACGAGTATACCCACATTCTATGTTTTGAGCAGAAGTATGAAAAATATCAGAATTTTTGTCTAAAAACTTCCATTTTTTTTTGTAGTAAAATTTTCAGTATATTTGAAAAGGCGTGTTTTCGTAATGCCATGTACTAATTGTTTTATTTATTTCCTCTTCACGCGGCATTTGAGGCACACAAACAAAACTTAGTAAGAAAATTCGCAAATAAGATGTTAACTTTTAGTTTTCCCATAAAATGATGTCATTTCTTGTCTAGTGTGTCACCGATGGCAAATAAAAGTTAAGACAGTAGCTTCTGAAATTTCTTTCCATCTCCTATTGTGATAATCTTGCTATTTTATTTCAAAACCATCCGTTTATTTTCTTCATTAAAACCCATAAAACAGTACTTCTTTGTCGGTGAACTGTCTTCAAATGTGTCGGTGAACTGTCTCCAATTTTATCTGTGAACTGTCTCCAAAATACGTTCGGTGAACTGTCTTGTCGGTGAACTGTCTCGGTCCCTAATAAACGACTTGAAAAGAGCAAATATCATGTTTTTTATTTCTAGACCGGTAAAACATAGTCTGACGTTGTACAATAATATAACAATGCAAAAAAAAAAAAAAAAAAAAAAAAAAAAAAAAAAAAAAAAAAAAATACGTTGGCCCATATACGCTCTACTGACGAAGGGGTCAAGCCGAAATACCGAACATAAATTTCCATTCTGGATATGAAGACTAATATTGCCATGTTTTTAACTGTGTTCATTGCATACATGCCATAAGCTGTGGACTAAAATCTGTGAGATAAAGCACAATTTTAAGGGAGATTTAACAAAATTTTGTGCGATTTTCTTAAACATCACTTTGGAGCTCCCCCAGTATAGTCTAAAGTCGTTTTTTTTTAAATGTAAGAAGCCTGTGAAAACCACAAGTGTGTGATATTTGTTTATTCATAAAATCTGTTGTAAAATGGTCTGAAAATTCTGTGAGATTTGAATTTTTATGGGAACTGCCTTCCCGATGGGCCAAATTCTGTGAGATTTTATATCACAGTGTGATATATTGCATGTTTGTCATTGTGGGTTTATAGTACTTTATACTATTAGGGACCAATCGGATAATATTCATTTAACACCTCATAGTATAAACCCACAATGAACACAGTTAAATACATGTTAGTCTTCCTATTAGGATGGAAACTTTTGTCTCGGGTTCGAGGATTCGGTTTGTGTGGTTCATATCCCTTCTCTACTGTCCCTTAGTGTCTGTGTTTCACAACGAACATCAGTCTAGTCAGTAGATAATAAATGCTTCCAAATTTCCCGCATCCGACATGTTTGATAACTGGAGTGATAAATATATTTTGTACGTGTAGATTTGCGAACTGCTAATATTTAAAAACCAGCTGACAAGGAGTCCCAGTTAGGTGCATTTATTATCTCAAATGCAGGAAGTCAATACGTAGTGGATACCCTAGACTGGCTCCAGTAATTTCTACATTTTTGGTCATTCTTTATCACTTTCTGTAGCTGTATTTGTCTCTTAGTATATTGCAATCTTTAGATATGTTGAACAGCGTAAAATCAGTATTCACAAAATGGAAAATGCCATATTGTTCGCCATTTCTGTTCTTTATGTACATACTTAGTTAGATGTATACCTGTAGAGCTCAAGGGCTAGTAGGCCTATGTTTCTGAAATAAAATTATCTTATCTCTTTAATCCCATTTAACAGTTTTACTGCAAAAACGATTCTATCGTTTCCACTAAGGGACATATCTTATCAAATGATAAGCTGTGCTAGATTGTATGCCTTTGAAAAGAACTGAGAGAAAATGATAGAAAAGAGAGTCTACGGAAACCCAAACGATATCAGTCACTGGTAGGCGTCAGTGCTGTGATTTACTGTCGATGTGCGATAGTTGTTGTTTTAGTGTTGTTGTTCTTTTTTTTTTTTTTTTTTTTTTTTTTCGTTTTATGTGGATTCTTTCGTTTGTTTGTTTGATATTGTACAGTATAAAAAGTTCATTTATCTGCCATTTTTTTATATATATATATTTTCAGAAAATCCCATCAGAAAGGTTTGGGATTTAGAATAGTATGATATGAATATGCTAAAACACTGCACAGCCAGATGCCAGTTTGCAGGTTTTCAGATCGATGTCTTCAGGTCTGAGCTCCAATTTTTACGCACAAATCGCAGTCCGATAAACCAATGAAGACCTAATGCGACTGCGGATGGTTTACCACCCTCTGGGCTAATTCAGCAGACAACAAATTGGTGGTTTTTTTTTCCTATTTTTCCATGAAAACAGGATTTGACATTTCATGCAAATTCTCTCCAATGGTGACAATTAGCATGAAACGTAAAATGCTGTTTTCAAGGAAAACAAGAAAAATGTTTCAAAATGTCTGCTGAAATTTTTACCCAGAGTGCTAAGCGTTAATGCAACCTTTACAGATTATGACTGCTATTTGCCTGCATCATTGCATATTTATTCGAAATCAAAGCACTGACAGCACTGGTGGATCGATTGTCTCTGAGTGTAGGCTAGAAAAATGGTCCTGAACGGGGACAAGACAGTTTCATTTAACCATTAACTTCCTGAAATTTAAGCAAACAGTGCAAACCCTGATCAGACGCCGCGTTCTGCGGCCTCTGATCTGGGTCTGCATTGCTTGCCAATGCCCCAAATGTCCATCCGGGTTCTATCGACAGCACTCTGACGTCACAAATAACCGCTAATAACGCACGGTTTGATTACATTGGTCAATGATAATCACTTGGACAACTAAAATTTTGGCGTTTGTATACTATGGCTCGGTTGTAAACAATCAACCAAAAAAAGACATATGTTATATGTAAGGAGCAAGTTAGTCCGTGCATATTATATTCATAGGCTAATCAAGGCCCGTGCAGAATCATTGGGTACTGTTATTCGTTTTCAAGATTCTTGAATGTCGATACACTATATTAACGACCAGTGTAGATTGTGATAAGATTGCGCGGATGAGCGCACTGATCTGAGTCTTCCTTGAATCCCATATGTCATAAGGTGGTTTGGATCTGGAATTTATCTGTTTCGGACTGTGATACGCAACGTTACGCGGTCCCAGATACATGTAGCATTCTTTATAAATCAACAGCGGGCCGTTATCGGCCCGTCAGCTACCTCGACGGGCCGCTAACGGCCCGCTATAGATTTATGTAGAATCCCAGCTAGCATTCTTTATAAATCTATCGGCCCGCTCTAGATTTATAAAGAATGCTTACTGGGATGCTAACTGGAGTAAAGGGCCATTATTCCGTATGAGCCTCAACGTGAGAAACATACCTCCAGACATGTACGCCCAACGAAGACCTTAATCAGACTGCGCATCCGAGCGCCAACAGGATCAGAGATCCCAGAACAAAACGTTCGCGAGTAACATGCACTTTTGAACGCAGCCTAAATAAGCCTGCGTAAAGTGTAAGGCCGTAGCTGCGAGAAATAGAATATATATTACATTATATTTAAAGAATTAAATGAAACTGACCGTAAAGATTCATCTTGTTAGTGCAATGTACAAAAGTAGTTTCAACATAAACACTACTATTTTAGAAACATTTCTACAACAAAGCTATGAACACACACACACGCACACACACACACACACACACACACACACACACACACACACACACACACACACACAGAGTAGCCATGCCGCAAAAACGTGTCTTCGGGCATATGCGACTGCGGATGCGCAGTCTGATCAAGGTATTCGATCACTGTCCACTAACAGAATCATTGGATATAACAGAATGTATAAATGGAGAGCAAAGGCTCGGATAATACTTTGCATGCAGGACGATCTGAATCTGCGCATTTTGCGCATGTTCGAAGGCACTTTTCCGCTTGAAGAGGCCCAAAATGTAAAGGTAAGTGATCGGTTGGCTACCATGTGTTTTCACATACATCTGTTGTTTTTCTGTATATATACTTTTAAGTACATGTACTTGAACTCGTAAACATGTTTTTCACAAATGAGACAGAGTGACGTACGAGCTCGTATAACCTGGTATTCCGTTTTTAAAATCAACAGCTTGTTGCCAGGAACTAAAAAAAAAAAAAAAAAAAAAAAAAAAACGCACGTACGCAAGCTCTCTCTCCCTCTCTCTCTCTCTCTCTCTCAGCAAGGCAAAAGACTGTGCAAATGCGCGCACATAACATGCATAAACATGTGCCTCAGGTACCTGGTAGCGTTAAAAAACTGCACTGTTTTCTTCTTTCTTCTTTTTTAATGGTGACTTACCTTATTTGGGAATAAGCTTACGTAAGCTTACGCGTTTGACCAAAATCAGGCAGATTTGCAAAGCTATATTAAGCAGACAACATTTAAAAAAACATTTATCTTTTTATCCCAGAACACAGGTTTTTGCTTTTTATGCAACTTGTCTGCTAAGAACAGTTGGAATGAAATGTCAAAGCCTTTTTACTGGGACAACAAACTGATGACATTTTTTCTTTATTTTCCTACAAAATATGTAAATGTCAAAACCTGTTTTCTGGGGAAAATATCATCAATTTGTCGTCTGCTGAGGTCGGATGTGGCGAAGGTGTCGTACATCTTACGTCACTAGGGCATCCAACTGATATTGGCTTACAGTTTGGCAAAGCTTGCTATCCTTGTAGCAGGTAAGGGTAGAGGGGAATGCTTTTATTTCTTATGTTTCTTCACTTTCATTCCCTGTCCCTCTCTTCCATCTCCTCTACTATCTTCTATCTGCTTTCCATTTCTCTGGGAGACGACACAAACTAACCCATAAGGGTTGACGTGTCGTTAAACCTCAACACAATCAATCAATTGTCGTCAGCTGAACCAGCCCAGGCAGTAGGGAAGGTTAAAAGAGATACTGAGCTCGGGCGGTTATGGACATATCATGTGAAGTTCTTACTCATTTCCGACCCCTACTGATTCCCTCTTTTTAACTACATAAAGTAGTGATATACGGGGTTTGCCCGAGTTCTAACTAAATCAAGTAATTTTTTGGGGGTTGCATTCAAAACCTCATAAATACTTTATAAAATCTTTTTGTTATAAACCTATATAATCTATTTGTCATAAACCTTGGTCTGAAACGGGTCAGAGTCTTTGTGCAAGCATGTTAGAGAGGTTCCAAAGATGAAAACATTACCGGCTGATAATAAATAAAAGCAGACTGAGTCTAAAAATATTTGTCTATTTTTTCACTGAAAATGAGATGCCATTTCATTCAAGTTATCGAAGGAAATGTCAAGTCTTATTTTCTGTGGAAAAAAAATATCGATAATTTTCATCGTATGATTCACACTACAGTGCTAAAGCTAAATGCATAAAAGACCGAACACGTAACGAATACAGTTGACTCTCGTTATCTCGACCTCGCTTATCTCGAATTAACCGCTTATCTCGAAGTAAAAATCTGGTCCGTGCCTAAAAATAAAAATCTAACAACAGGTAAAAAGATATTTTGGAAAAGAGGAGAAATTGCTCCTAAGGAGCAATTTCTCCTCTTTTCCATAATATTTTCAATATATCTCCAAGTCCAATTTGTTTTACATATATATTTGTTAAATGTGGATGTTCGAACTATTTTTCCTCAATTCTGAAAATCTGATATGTCGAGGTACGGATATCTCGAAGTATTTCAGATAGTCCCTTGGAATTCGAGATAACGAGAGTCGACTGTATTTCGAACGAAATAAGATGCTTCAGTCATTTGGGTTAGGATGAGGATGGATGGGTGCTCTAAGATTATTCCTTAAAGCGCCAAGCAAAATTTGTGGCAGACAACATTTTAAAAAAATATTTATTTATTTATTTATTCACTTCCGTTTTCAGATCAAAAGTCTTAACATTTCATATGAATCTGGCAGACGATTCACATGAAATGTCAAGATTTGTTGTTGTTGTTTTTTTTGGTTTTTTTTCTGGAAAAAAAAATAAAAAAAAATCAAGTTGTAGTCTGCTGCAGGTGTGACTAGGGTTAGTATCTGTAAATAGGTGCGGAAATCACAGACGCGAAGCAGTAAACGCTAAACGTATCCGACCCTCACCACTGTGGTACTCTGGAAACACGAACATAAGATATCTATCTCAATATATTTATCTGCCTCAATATTTGTCAAACATGATATCAAATTTATTTTATCATTACCGTATAAACCCTAAATTTTGGGAGATATTAACCATTTACCATATTTACTTAATATTTATTCATTCGAAACCCGCTTAATTTAATTTACAGCTGGCATTTCATTTCTTGAATTATGTTCTGGATGGTTCTCCGGACTCGTCCGGAATCCAAAAGGATTTTATACGGATGAACACTGACTGGGATCCGTCCTGAAAAATTACGCTTGGGGTTCTGGTGTTTAATTCCGTGTCTGTCTACCAGCTCGACTGACTGTGCAGTACAGTGACGCTTATTTCTGATGAGGTTCGTATATAGTCTGATACTGTAGACTGTAGTATTAGTCCATATTCCCATTGTAGTATTGCACACAGAGCTTAGAGCACCCGTTGCTATAGTAGGCCTAGCGTCTGTCTGTTTCACATGCTGATCAAGAATGGCCCAAATTAGTTTGGTCGGGGAAATGTCAGGCGAAGGAGTAGGCTATTTCAAAAGATTAAGAGGAAGTTATACACTTTCAGTGGAAATAGGTCTAATGCTTTCAAAATTCTTTTACCTCCCTTCTGAAAAGGGTCTACTCTAAAAGAAAGAATTTGCTCCCTGTGGGAGCAAATTCTTTCTTTATAGAGCAGACCCTTTTTCAGAAGAGGATCAATATGCAGGAAAGCGAACAGGAAGTCACAAAAGTTATCTCCCTCGTAATACATGGCGGAACATCTTCCAAGTATATCAATTACCCTTTACTCCTTACCTACATTTCCTAAAATTGTAGAAGTTCATATAGCTACTTAATGATGAGTCTGAAATCATGTTGCGATCGAATAGGAAACTGTGTAGACCCTAATCATTCCTAAAATTATTCCTTAGATGCAGTTTGATCTGAGTCTACACTGTTTTCTCAAGCGCGTCTGTTTAAATATTTAGCGTATGAACGGTAAATTTCTCTCCTTTTGTATGCTAACTATAGACATTTCTGTTATTATTTCTGTTGTTGTTGTTAACAGCAACGACAGCAACAACAATAAGGTTATTACTAATGCTGTTTCTCTAGTATGCAATGGTCATGTTCAAATATAAGGATCAGCATGGTTGGGACCAAGGTGTCCGAATATTAGGATATATACGGTATGCGAAGAGCGAAGCACCAGATCATCTTGCGCATCCATGCATTCAGTGTTATCAGGGTATTCACTGTTCACCTACAGGTTTCCTAAAAACTATTTAGTTTATTGAGGAAAAGCGAAGGCTCTGCTCAGTGATCAGATGACATGAAGTCAGCTGTGTGTGGCAATGTCACTCGTGCGGTGCGCATGTGCATGAGCTGGAATAAAGTGTGTTATCAAGGTATTCCCAGTTCACCTAGAGGTCTCCTGAAAACTATATAGTTTATTGAGGAAAAGCGAAGGCTCTGCTCAGTGATCAGATGACATGACGTCAGCTGTGTGTGGCAATGTCACTCGTGCGGTGCGCATGTGCATGAGCTGGAATAAAGTGTGTTATCAAGGTATTCTCAGTTCACCTACAGGTCTCCTGAAAACTATATAGTTTACTGAGGAAAAACGAAGGCTCTACTCAGTGATCAGATGACATGACGTCAGCTGTGTGTGGCAATGTCACTCGTGCGGTGCGCATGTGCATGAGCTGGAATAAAGTATGTTCTGTTCTGTTTTGTTCTGTTTTTTCAGGTCTCTTTATCTGTGACGAAACTAGTTTTAAGATGTCATGGACATACCACAAGAGCTTTCTGTTACATCAGAACTACGATAAAAACGTCAGAAAGGCCGAAAATTGAGGTTTGCAAACCTCGATTTTTGGACTTTCTAACATTTTCATCGTTGAGACAATAAGAGGTGATAATAAACTTCGTCGAGATCAGTGTCGATCACACTCTATAAATTTGATTTTTCATCTGCTGAATTAGCACAGAGAGTGGATAAGGTCAAGGTGAATGGATACACTGATTTTCCCCCTTTTTTACAAGGGAGACAACTTTTGTGACTCCATATTTACATTCCTGCTCAAAAAGCCCCTTCTACAAAAGATCATTTAAATTGGGAACAATTCTTTCCTGTTAGAGTAAATTCCTTTTCAGATGGGAGGCAAAACCAATTTAGACAGACTTGCTTCCGCTGAAAGCGTGTATCCGCTTCGCTTTGATATATCCACAACTGTTTGTGATCTGTAAGTGTGTTCATTTTTACTAAAATATGTTAATTAACCCTTGTCATGCTGAATAAATTAAAATGCCAAGCCCACTTCTAATTTTCAGCCAATCAGATTACTTGGTCCAGGTTGTTGATACAGTTTCAAATACTGAATGGCAAACAGTGAAGATCCAGATCAATTGGCTTCTTCAGAAGCCAACTGATCTGGATCTGCACTGTTTGCAAAAGGAGGGTACATCCGGGTTCAGCAGGACAAGGGTTAAAGGTTTTACTTCAGTTACCTTTTATCACATTCTGAGGACACAGTGATGATATTGTTTTTTCTTTATTTTTTCCTAGAAAACAGGATTTGATATTTTATGCACGTCATCTCTATGAGATATCACAACCTGTTTTCTGGGAACAATAAGAAAGACAATCTTTATGCCGTATGCTGAAAATTTTACCCAGTTTGATTCAGTTCAATATGACAGTATGATTAATGGACAATAGGTTTACGTGAAAGATTTTGCCGCCAGTTTACAAAGGGATATAAATTTTGCAGCCAAGAAATTTCCTCCTTATAATTTAAAACCTTTACAAACAGTGGCTAGACTAAAATGAAAGGGTTTGTTCACAGACTGCAAATTTCTTTCCTTTCAGAATACTCTCAATGAGAAAGGAAAAAAATATTTCAACGTCAGGGTTAATTCCCTTGAACGATCCTATTTCTGTTTATTTTCGGATTCCAAGTACTGTAACCAAGAAACTTCAGACGTCAATACTTTTTTAATATTTTCTTTGAAAAATGAAAAAGAACAGAATGTGATCTGCTACGATTCTGCATTGCGCTTTAAGGGGAAATAAAAGATACACTTTCAATGGGAGCCAACTCTGCTAAACTCATTTTTGCTTTTAGAGTAGACCACTTTTCAGAAGGGAAAGCAAAGATCAGAGTACGGCCATATGCACGGTATGACCAGGGTAATTCTCCGATATGACCAGGGCAGGATTTATAGTTTAACCACGTGGTGACAAAACCAACACAATGGATGTGCGCCCAGCAAAGACTAAGATAAGCTTAGGCATCCGCCCAGTCTGATCAGAGTCTTCGCTCTGCATTCAATGAGTAGCTAAGGACGCAAACTTTCGTCAGGCGGACAGCAAAGTGATCCGCCCAGGCTGGTCTGAGTCTTCGCCTGGCGCACGTCCATACCCAGCGGGCACATGACGTAAATATAACGTCGCCTCGACGTCGATGCAACGTCATGACGTTGCATCGACGTTGAGGCGACGTTGTATTTACGTCATGTGCCTGCCGGGTAGTGTTGGTTTTGTCATGAGGTGGCTCAGTTTTATTCTTCTCTTGATAGAGGTAATTGATAGAGGTAAGAAAACGAAGGGTGGACGGAAATTGCTTTTGTATATGTCATAGCTCTGGACACAAAGGTATAGACATTTTATTTCTGATTTCTATATGGAAACGTGTTTTGATACTCATGAGAAGCACCTAGCTGAGGCACTTCTAATGGGTGCTCACGTTTTTGTACAGGAAAAAGGAAAATATTTATTTATATATACATTATACCTCGATCTTACTAGAGCTATCCATGCTGGGCATTGGTTTTTGGGTACGAACTTTTTTTAGTATACTGACCATAAGGCTGATCAACTTCTGCCTTTTTTCCAGGAATTATGTAAATGGGCACGTTTAGTTAATAGAACACCATGAATTCACTATTTCTCAACCGTTCATATAAACATTCGAATCATTTTTCGATAAACATCGAAAGACGGAGTGCTTCTGCTACCTTCTTTTTTTTTTCTCGATAAAATCAAGGAAACGTCAATTTGCCAGCCAATGATAAAAGCTTTACTTTACTTTTTTTCCATTTTCAGTTCCGATCAAAAAGAATTCAGGATGTTAAGTCATTAAAAATTCTAGAGACATAAAATTCATTTTTGAGGGGAAAACTGCAGAAAGTTGATCAGCATTCATTATGTGTGGGATCAATAAAAAGATACAAGAACATGTTTCAATAAAATATTTTATATACACATTAAATATACATATATTTATCTATACAATTTTAATACATTAAAATATTTATAGCACCCTAATCACTATCATTTTCAGAATCAGTGTTTTATCAACCCGAGAAAATGAACATTCAGACACATACACCCAGCGAAGACTCAGATCAGACTGCGCATCCGCGCAGTCTGATCAGAGTCTTCGCTGTGTGCATGTAGAAACCTTGAATTATCACCTAACTCCAGAGCGCTAAGTGAAGACTCTGATCAGACTGCACGGATTCGCAGGCTGATATGTGTCTTCGCTGGGCGCACATGTTCTGTACGAAGGTATGCTCAAAGACATCTTCTGGTCCATATAATTAGCCACAGCGTGAGAAAATGTACCTTAAGATGTCTTTGAGCATATGCGAAATTCGCAGAATCAGATCACTGTGATCTTCGCAGATTAAGATCACTGTGATCATTGCGTAAACGTCATGTCAATAAACTTTGCCACGGTGGCTCAGTTTTACAAAGGACATTTTGCAGAAGCCACTATCATTGTGTAAACGTCATGTCAATAAACTTTGTGGCTCAGTTTTATCAAAGGACATTTTGCAGAAGACACTATCATTGCGTAAACGTCATGTCAATAAACTTTGTGGCTCAGTTTTATCAAAGGACATTTTGCAGAAGACACTATCATTGCGTAAACGTCATGTCAATAAACTTTGTGGCTCAGTTTTATCAAAGGACATTTTGCAGAAGACACTATCATTGTGTAAACGTCATGTCAATAAACTTTGTGGCTCAGTTTTATCAAAGGACATTTTGCAGAAGACACTATCATTGCGTAAACGTCATGTCAATAAACTTTGTGGCTCAGTTTTATCAAAGGACATTTTGCAGAAGCCACGTTATCATTAAGGAAATAAGTTTGGACAAACGGGTAAACAACCGTACCCAGAGTGATGACTGTAAGACACTTGCAGTTTGCGAGTGCTAACAAATAAAAATACAGATAAATAATAATAATAATAATAATAAAACTGTAGTAATGTTTCCTTGAAAATAATTATCCCAGCTAGTATTGTGCTTAAATCTATATCGGGTCTTTAACGGCCCGACCGAATTCCTGTCGAGCCGATAACGGCCCGATTTAGGCAGAATGTTAGCTAGGATATGCCCGTTCCATTATGAAGAGGCACAAAACATACAAAAAAAGCTTCCATTCAAGGCATTTTAAAACATATACGAGCATTGTCACAAAAATAGGGACAATAAGGGGGCAGGATACATTTTGTAGATTTTCCGCCATTTTGTACAAGGGAGACAACTTTTGTTACTTGCATACCTAGTCCCTTATGAAAAGAGGTCTACTCTAAATGTAGAATTTAGAGTAGACCAGTTTTCAGAAAGAGGAAAAACGAGTTTGAGTTGTCTCCCCTTTAATTGTATCTATTAATCTCCATGCACACTGAGAACAATGAAAGCCCAGATCAGCCTGTGTATGTGCGCTGACTGATCAAAGCCGTCCCTTTTATTCAGTAGAGTCTATATCATTCAGGCTGTCTCCTGCAAAGCCCTCATCAAACCTTGTGCGAAATGTCAAGCTGATCTGTGTCCTCACTGTTCACATATGCAAAAATAAGTGCTTATATTGCGTCCCTTGGCCCACTTCCAAGTATTGCTAGTGTCAAGAGAACTTTCTTTTTTAACCCTTAAATGCTAAGCAAAACTGTAACAGACGACACTCTAATCTTTTTAAAACTATTTTTCAGCCAAAATAAGTCTTGGTATTTCATGTGACTCGTCTGCTACACGGACGATTCACATGAAATGTCAAGCCATATTTCCGCATTTAAAAAATCAAATTGTCGTCTGCTGCAAATGTGATTAGCGCTTGAACCTTTTCATCCCTGCAGACCAACAGAGATACTTTTCCAAACAGTGCAGATCCAGATGAAACGGTCTCACCAAGATTTGCACTTTTTGCCATTCTGTTACTGTTTTTTGACTCAAACCCCTGTTTGCAACAATGGGTGTGTTCAAATTCAGAGGTGAAAGATCCGTTTCAGAAACTCAGGGGTGAAAGGGTGATCGGTTAAAGCTGACATAGTAAAGTCTTAAGGCACTGGAATTTTCATGATAACCTGTCATAGTAAAGGCTTTAGGCACTGCAATTTTCATTTCATAATAATCTGAGAGTAACACAATGTATATAAAAACATAATAATGTAGCATAAATTCTATTTAACTTTTACTACAATCTTGGCAAATTCAGCAGACGAAAAAAAAATTGATTGTATTTTTCTTATTTACTCCAGAAAACAGGATTTGACATTTCATGCACATTGTCTTCAACAGAGACAATTTGCATGAAAAATCAAATCCTGTTTTCTGTAGAAATAAAAATAAGAAAATATTTCAAAATGTCACTTGCTGAAAATTTTACCCAGAGTGCTCAGCGTTTTCACGTCAAATAACTTAGAATAGTTTTGTCTCCCTTCTAAAAAGGAATTTACTCCAGAAAGGGAGCATTTTTTTTCCTGTGTAGAGTAGACTCCTTTTTTCAGCAGGGGCTCGGTTTGCAGAAAAGCAAACAGGAAGCAACAAAATTGCCTCCCCAAAAATCTACCGAGTTTGCCAAATCTCCTTAAGTGCGTCTCATCATGAGAAAAGCTGTTCTAAGTTATCTCATCACGAAAACATGCCTATATAAATTTGACTTTCTTAAACCCCACTTTTATATATTAAAACTGGGGTTTACAGGGGTATACATTTTTTTGAGCAGAAATATGAAAACTATGGGAAAATTTTGAGCAGAAATATGAAAACTATGAGAAAATTTTAACTGATTTTTTTTTTTATTTTTGGGTGGTGAATTTTTCAGTATATTTGAATAGGCGTGTTTCGTAATGTGCAAAAACAGTCTTTCAATCATAAGAGTAATTTCTGCTCTTGTACCAGTATATTGTACAAGTACAGTGAAGATCCTGATCAGACTGCGGAGATATGCAGACTTCTCAGAGTCTTCCTTGTACGCTAATTAATGACATAAGGCAGTTTGTTTTAACCCTTAAAGTGTTAAGCAAAATTGTAGCAAACGACAGTCTGTTTTTTTTGTTGTTGTTGTTTTTTTTCTAATTATTTTTTAATATAAGACTGCTAGGCAGACGATTCACATGAAAAGCTAAGACTTATTTCCTCTGAAAAATACAAAAATGTGTCATCTGCTGCAGTTATGATTAGCGTTTTAAGTCCATTAATTTTAGCACATTACGGGGACTGGATGTTTTTTTACAAGGAAGACAACTTTTGTGACTTCCTGTTTACCTTCCTGCACATCAAGCCCCTTCTGAGAAGGGGTCTAATCTAAAAGGGAAAAAAATCTGGAGCAGATTCTTTCCGTTTAGAGTAGACCCCTTTTCAGAAGGGAAGCAAAATAATTTGACAAGAATTGCCTCCCCTGAAAGTGAATCCATTCCCCCTAAGTCCATAAATTTTAGCACATTAAGATGTATCAAACTAGTTGTATCCTTGTCACCAAGTTTGATACTGAAGTCCTGAGTTGGCGAGCGCGGAGGATGAAAGAAACTGAGACACCTGTTCAGAATACGCCCTTGTGGGGGAGACAGACTGATGAACGGGACTCGAAGATCCACTGAAGTATCCGGGCTGGGAGCTCAGACTTGTCTGCGGGTAACAAAACTGCATGGCCATTGCGCTGCTGGATAAGGAAGCCGGCGATGACTCGGACTGCGTTCCACATGAATAGCTCACCTGTGGGTAGGAGAGCGGCGCTGCGCCGTACGGATGATAGCCACCTATATGAGATGACGTCATGGGCACGTAACCGACGCTGTATCTATAGTTCATGGAATTGTCGCTGGTGCAGGTTTCTTTCACGCACTTTCGGGCCCGACGACGGGCCTGTCTCCTCCTAAAGTCGCCCTTGGAAAAATCGTCTTCGCAGGCTGGATGGATCGACCAGTAGTTCCCCTTGCCGTTGTCCGCCCGTCCATTCTTTATGAAGCACTCGTTTAGACTCAGATTATGACGTATACTGTTTCGCCACGCCTTCTCTTTGTTGTTATAGTAACTGAAATTGTCCATGATATATTGGTAGATATCACAAAGCAGCATCTTCTTGTCTTTGTTGCTTAGGATGGCCATTGAGATCAGAGCGATGTAGGAGTGGGGTGGCTTGTCGTCGTCGGATGGCAGAACCGTCTTAGCCGTCTTGTCCAGCGACAGAAGAGCCTGGAAACAGAAATCATGAAAACATTAACCCATTTATGCCTAGCGTCCCATAAACGGGACATTGGCAAACAGTATAGATCATGATCAGACGCCGCGAAACGCGGTCTGATCAGAGTCTACACTGTTTGCATTATCCACAGAAACTTCTTTAAATTATGGCGGTAATAAAATCTAACCAGACACCCTTTCGATTGGAAATAAACCAGTCCAAAGAGTTCAGATAGAATAGTCGATTCGGAACAAATGGATAGATTTAACCGCCACTTTTTTACAGGGGTGGGGGGAGGGGATTGGCGGGGGGGGGGGGGGGGGGGGGACAACTTTTCTGACTCTTTGCTTTCAAGTACGGCAGTCCCCTTCTGAAAAAAGATCTGTTCTAAAAGGAAAGAATTCGCAAATTCTTTCCTTGTAGAGTAAAACCATGTTCAGAAGGGAGGCAAAACACTTTTGATGAAGTTACCGTCCTTGTAAGAGTTATCGCACTCTAGTAAACTGACCGCATGATGAAACTTTACATCCTTGGCTATCTAAAATGCGCCCTGTGAAGAGTCTGGTCAGACGGCGCGAATACACAGGCTGATCTGAATCTTCGCTGAGCGCACATGTCCGAAGGTACGTTTTTTCGACGTTGCGGCCCATATACGTATATCATACAATATCCATAAATTCAGTTAGCACGCAATGAAGACCCTTATCAGACTGGAGAGATTTAGCAAAAAAGGACACTTTTTGCGGTCCTCACCATACACGACATTTTTTTTTCACAAAAAAAAGAGAGAAAATTACACACTCAAAACAACAACAAAAAACAAGAAAAAAAGAAAGAAAAATACACACACAAAAAAACAACAACAATTACACACTCAAAACAACAACAAAAACAAGAAAAAAAAAAAGAAAGAAAAATACACACACAAAAAAAAAAACAACAACAAAAAACAACAACAAAAAAAAAAAACCCAACAACAACAAAACAAAAAAAAGCAAAACAAAACGATATACCGTGTTTACCCTAAGTATTGGGACACATCCATAGCTCCAGATAAGCGTGGGTAGCAACATATTCTTTTTCATTTCTTCATGAAAACATATGTTGCGGGTACTCGTCAAGGCGCTTCTAATGAATATCCTCAACATATTTTTTGTGAGTTGAAAATATCAGTATCTTTTGTTGGAAAAATGCCTTATGTGGAGCTAAAAGTTGGATTCCTTATCTTATAAAATCCAAAAATTAGCTGGATGAGAGGCACACAGTGTAGACCCTGATCAGACGCCGTGTTGTGTGACATGTAATCTGGGTCCGCAGTGTTTGCTCAGGCATGTTTGGCTGAACACTTAGAGTATAAATATGGTAACATTTGAATTGCGTCACGCAAAAATGGCGTCTTTGAGGCATGCGCGAACAGCAAGGGCAAATATCAGTCTGTGCACAAGAACATTCCAACCAATGTTTTTTGCTGTATGTCGATTTGTAAGCAGTGTCGACAGCCCTGATCCGCATGATGATCTGAGCTTCGCTCGTGCGTTACAAATGACGTGCAGTATTTGATCATTCGCGGGTACTTTGATAAGAGTCTACGCTGTTCTCTATGTCGTCTGCAAATTGTACATATGGAAAGCGACGCCAGTGAGACTGTGCGCATGCACAAACTGATATGAGAATTAACTTTTCGCACATGCAACAATGGTTGGTTTATTTGTTACTCGGGTCCGTTTCCTTTTGTGGACACGAACACTATTCATCTAATCAGTGATTAAAGTTCAATTAACTTGGATTAAAAGATTAAAGGGATTACAGTTTAGATTAATTAAGGAATCACGGATGTACAATATGAACAATGAATGCGCCTCAACGTCAGTAAACATACATTCGGACATGTGCTTCCCATATTCGCGCAGTCTGATCAGAATCTTCACTGGGCGCCTTTTGGATAGCCAAGGATGCAAAGATTTATCATGCGGTCAACGGAGACTCTGATCAAACTGCGCGGATGCGCAGTTTGATCAGAGTCTTCGTTGAACGCATATGTCAAACGCTACGGTCTCCCACATTTCGGCCCATGCCATTTATCATTCCAGATATTTTAAATGTACTTCGAAATTCTCGATTTTTTTTTTATTGTTTTTACAAATCCCGAAAAGGTGGTCACCGTTTAATGTATTCTGAGAGATGGTCTGAGGAAACAGTGTAGATCGGACGAGCAGACGCTACAAAACGCAGCATCTGATCACATCGGATCGACATATTAGCCACTCATCCAGGGCCTAGTTATTCAATGCATCGTTAGCTTAACGAGCTCGTTAATTAGGAATTAGTTAACTGTTGTAGTAATGGTATTTTCAAATTCATCGATATTCTGCTACTCACATTTTCAGCGAAAATATCAATGTATTTGCTTATTTCAAGATAGAGAAATTTTAACGTCACGTCAGCTAACAACTTCGTTAAATTTTGAACAACTGGCACTGGAGTTTACAATTTTAACATAAGTACGTTATGGAATTGTCTGAATATTTAGGAAAAACCCGTTACTACGATAAATAAACTATCTTCAAAAGAATAAATAAATTGTTAACTATTTAACCAACTAAATGACTATATTGAGGAGCGAGCGACATATAAAGTCAGGCATAAGTTAATGCGCAAATCGTTCATTTTATACAAACAGCACATAACGATTATATTTGTTCTTAAAATTACAACTGTTCCAATTACAACTGCACCTGACGACATTCTGAAATATATTTTTTTTTATTATTTTAAATAAGACTTGAAACAACGTAGCAGACTACATGCTACTTTAAGTGAATTGCAAGGTGATTCACATGAACTTCAAGCCTTATTTCTCTCTCTCTCTCTCTCTCTCTCTCTCTCTCTCTCTCTCTCTCTCTCTCTGTGTGTTTTCGGTTCATATTCGGAAGTCAATGACTGGATCAGCCACCACGTAAGACATTAAGCCATTATGCCCTATATGCTAACAGCGAAAGCCAAGTTCAGAATACGTACGTATTGTGCAATTTGATGAGGTCCTTCACAATTCGCCGGGCCTCTGTTTAATCGCTGTTATACGATACACAAACGTTTTGTAAGCGGACACAGCTCTACAGCTCTGATCGGGACCTTCGCTGTTCGCAGATAAATATTTGCATCGCGACACCCAAATGATGCGCAGTCTGATCTAAGTCTACTTTCTGAACATGTGAATCATTGATTGACTGCTTCAACGTTTACCTAATACTCAAAAGCTCACATTAAAACATAAATAAATTAGTATTCATGAACGTAAGAAAATGTACACACGCGCCCAGTGAAAACTCAAATCAGACACGCGGATGCGCATTCTGATTAGAGTCTTCACTAGGCGCTCTTTAAATAGCTAAAACCAAACCCAATGTCTCTTCAGACGGAGAACGCAGGCACTGAGATTTGGTTTAACGCCAAGCGCGTATGCCCGAGGGTATAGTTTCTCATGCTGGGCATGCGTGTATAGCTCCAGTGTGTTGTGGGTTCTGATTGATCAAGGCGCTTCTAATGAACACCCACTGCGTCTGTTTTCATGAAGAAATAAAAGAAATAAGGAAAAAAAAAAAAAACCACCAGCAATGTTTGGTATGAAAAAATGCGCTTGATCTATGGCTCAAATAGATCACGAAATAGAGAAAAAACAACAAAGAAAAAGAAAAAGTTAATGTCATTCTATGAGAACAATGGAGGTGCATTCGCAGTCTGGACCATGCTTTCTCATATATATATAAAAAAAAAAAAAAAAAAGAAAGAAAGAAAAAAGAAACGAATCGCAAAGGCCTGACAGGGTGAGCGGATGCCGGCCCTTCGCTATTCGCATAAATGACATTACGTAAATTGCCTTTCCTTCTAGCTCAAATAAAAATAAAATGAAAATTTTCATACCCGAGCGATGGATTCTGTGTTCTGGTTGGTTGGTGAATCACAAGTCGCTGATGAGTTGGAGCAGTCCACACCGCTATCCCCTGGGGAGGGGGTGTCACTCAGGCGATAATCATACTGTTGATATTCACTTTTCACTTTCTCCCCAGTGATATAATCAATACTGAAAGGATGCATCTTCAGGCAGAAAATGTCCAAACACACAAAAATGTATTTTTCTTCGTTGATAGAACTATAATTTTCTCTAAAATTTCAAGAAAAATAATGCATGCGTTAAAGCTTTAAGCACCAATGTCTTCAGTTCAATTTGCCAACTAAAATTAAACTGTTACTGATTTTTTCCCAGAATCTTAATCACTGTAAATCATAATAATAGACGTATGAATAACAAAGTCCTCGGCGATATGAATAATAAATTAATTTTAATACACGATTTGCGATACTGATCTCAAGGAAACGGATTATTTAACAAGACATAACCTGTTTCAATCAGAAAGATTAGAATGGACAGACAGATGAAAGTCTTGGTTATATACCTGTGTTTGATCACTGACTGACCGTTGGCTGTCGTCACTCTTTGTTGTTCACGATCACAGCGCTCGAATGGCAGCTTTGCTAATGACACTGATTAAAATGTCAATTTTTAAGTGAACACGTCCAGCAAAGCTGAAGTAGGAATATTCTGAAATAAAATATTAGACAAACAAAAACAAAACAAGAAAAAAAAAAAAAAAAAAAAAAAGAAACGTGAATGCAAAACGAATGTAAGAACTATTCTAAAAGTATTTTCGTTAATTAAATACACGAGTTATTAACAAATAACGTATAACGAAAATGAGAAAAAGATATTTTTAAACATACATGTACATGCTACGGAATCAACATAATAATTATAATAATAATAAACATTATGATAAACATAAACATAATAACAATAATATAAATATGATAAATATAATAATAATGGAAAACACAATGACAATTATAACCACAACAGTAATAGTGATATTAAAAACAACAACAAAGCAGTGGTAGTAGTAGCTATTGTTGTAGTTGTAGTAGTAGTTGTAATAATAATAGCTGATTTTTCTTCTGCCGTCAAGAATGTTCAGAATTTATCCGAAGAAGAAAAAGAACGGCAGACAGACAGATAGGTAGGTTGGTTGGTAGGTACGCAGGTAGGTATAGGTAGATACGTATGTATGTAGGTAGGTAGGTTACGGTAGGTAGGCAGGTAGGTAGGTAGAGAGAGAGAGATAGAGAGAGACAGAGAGATAGATATTTTCAATTACAGTCAAACAGACAGATAGACAGGCATGCAGATAGATAGATAGATAGATAGATAGATAGATAGATAAACATATCATATGACGGACGGACGGATAGACAGACAGGCAAGATAGATAGATAGATAGATAGATAGATAGATAGATAGATAGATAGATAGATAGATAGATAGATAGATAGATAGACAGACAGATAGACGGATGGATGGATGGATGGATGGATGGATGGATGGATGGATGGATGGATGGATGGATGGATGCGAAGGCTGAGCTGTCTTAACCTGGGCCTACATGCAATCTTGTAGGAAATTCTGTTACAGATAAAAAAAAAATAAAATAAAATAAAATAAAAAAAAAAAAACAGAAAAAAAAAAAACAAACAAACAAAAATAAATAAAAAAAAATAAATAAATAAAAAGAAACACCAAAAAAAAAAAAAAAAAAAAACACACACCACCACCCCCCCCCCCCCCCCCCCCACTCAAAATAAAAACAAACAAAAAAAAAAAAAAAACACACACACACACACACTCACACACACAAAAAGCACAAGGATGATGCTTGATGTAAAAGATGACTGCTTGATTACAGAAGACCTGCCTCTTCCTTGCTATGTTTATACAGACCGACTTTGCTTTTTTTTTACCTTTAATTCTATGGAACTACATTGTAATACTTCTACACGTGATTAGCTTTTCTCGTTTCTCTACATGTGTTAGCTTTTTTTCTTTAAAATTGTTTGCTTTTTTCTGATATTGCTCTCCAAGTTAGAAGAGCAAATATATCGTTCTATTAGAAAAAAGGACCACATTACATAAAAGTTTCGTTTTTTCTTTTTTTTTTTTTTTGTTTTACTGATACAAGATGTCGACTTGATATACCTAGCCCCACAAAATTCCTTCGGCTCAATGCTGTGTGGTTGTTTCTTGAAAAAAGGTTCTAATGGCATAAAAAACGACAACTTCTTAACCTTAGACCTTAGACCGTTTATGTTAAAATTTGCAGATAAAAATTTTGTTATTATTTCTTTTTCAAGAAAAGAATGATTTGCAAAATGTCAAGTCCTGTTTTCTTGGAAACAATAGCAAAATAGATATATCTGCAATATAATTTGCACATGTTTAAATTTGGCGCATAAAGAGTTACAAGTACGGAACATCTTTAACCCATGTCATGCTGAATAAAATAAAAAGCCACGCCCACTTCTAATTACCAGCCAATCAGATTACTTGATCTGGGTTTTTGATACAAATTCACATCTTTAACGACAAACAGTGTAGATCCAGATTAGTTGGCTTCTTCAGAAGCCAACTGATATGGATCTACACTGTTTGCTAAGACAGGGGAATACCAGTATATAAAGTACAGACAACCCTCTTTACACCGACACTCGATACAACGAGATAATTCGCTATAATACAATTTGACTGTCACGAAACCTTCGCTTAAGAGGTAACATTTGCTCACAAATTATGCAGGAATATTGTATTTAATACTTTAAAGAAAATATGTTTTGGATATTTGTTAGAATCGCTTCAGTGAGGCGATTCTAACAAATATCCAAAGCATATGCTCTCTGAGGAAATAAGAACAAAACAAGACCTTTCTTTCATGTAAATCTGCTCATTAGGTATTCTGTACAACAGCAAATTCATTTTAATGGCAATGTCTGTAACGAGGGTTCGTTGTACAGGAAAGGTGGGGTGCGTTTCACAAGGAGTTTTCCTGTAATGGCGTTAAAGACTCTAACCACTTCTCCCTTTTTAACCCTTGTCCTGCTGAATAAATTAATATGTCACGCCTACTTCGTTTTCAGCCAATCAGATTACTTGATTCGAATTGTTAATATAAATTCACATATTTAATGGCAAACAGTGCAGATCCAGATCAGTTTGCTTCTTCAGAAGCCAACTGATCTGGATCTATACTGTTTGCTGGATCTACACTGTTTGCAAAGCAGTGTATATCCGGGTTCAGCAGGACAAGGGTTAAGTACTTCTAATATTCAGTTCAAAAATATCTTAAAGGCAACAATTTAATTGCAATGGTTGCTGAGTATGCATTGATGCAACAACAACAACAACAACAACAATAATAATAATAATAATAATAATGATAATAAAAAGAAGAAGAAGAAGAAGAAGAAATATTATTATTATTATCAAAAACTGGAAAATGCAAGTCTAAAAAGGACCGTAACACAGTTATATATTTATGGAATTTGTCCTAAAATTTAATCATTTTATTTACATCTTAATCCTTATCTCACAAATCATGTCAATGTGATTTTATTTTTATTTTTTTTTTATTTTATTATTTTTTTTTTATAACTCTGTAATTTTAAGTCTAATGAAAACGGGAATAAAACCCCATTGCGTGCAAGCGTTCCCCGACGTCATAGTTTTGTTAGTAAAGGGTTGTGAGTTTTAATGGGTATAATAAGAGGATAATCCCAAAAACCACACGCACATCTTCAAACCATGTAGAACAAAATATGCAGAGTTTCAAAATGACCGATGGAAAACTTTAGGAGTTGCGCCCAAAAGGTATACAATCTAATGCTTATCGGACCTGGAAAATCTAAGTCGAAATAGTAGAAAAAAGTTGATAGAAAATAAAAATACACGCACATCTTCAGACCCTGTAGAACAAGTATGCATAGTTTAAAAATGATCGGTAGAAATCTGTTGAATGAGTTACGCCCACATGGTATCTATTCTAATACTAATTGGACCTGCAAAACAACGTTAAAATTGGGGGAAAAAAATGATAGAAATAATGGGAGGAATCCCCAAAAGCACATGCACATCTTCAGACCATAGCAAAAAACACCTGCAATGTTTCAAAAAGATCGGTATAAAACTGTAAGAGGAGTTGCGTCCACAAGCTACCCATCTCATTGTATCTATGGACGGAATTTCGGACGGGAGGACGAACCCATTTTATAATCCCCTTCGACTTACGTCGGGGACAAAAAAAGCTGGCCTGCTATTTCCCAGGGTCAACGCACATGTAGAAGAACGTTTTGCAACAAGGCCCGTATTTTCCCTAATTGTTAATTTTCCATGAAAATTGCATATACAGTCGACTCCCGTTATCTCGAACTCGCTTATCTCGAATAACCGCTTATCTCGAAGTGAAAATCTGGTCCCTGTTTTAACACAGAGATCTACCAACAGGCAATAAAATATTGTGGAAAAGAGGAGAAATTGCTCCTTAGGAGCAATTTCTCCTCTTTTCCACAATATTTTCAAAATGTCTCTAACTTAGGAGTCAGATTACATATTCATTCTGTTAAAGGTGGTTGTTCGATTAATTGTTTTCCTGAGTCCGCAAATCTGATATGTCGAAGTACGGATATCTCGAACTGTTTCATAGAGTCCCTTGGAGTTCGAGATAACGAGAGTCGACTGTAATACATTTCATTTTACTCATTTGAATTTTTTTTATGACATGGTGCACAATCTTATGCTGAAAAATCACTCTGGACTGAGACCGGATGGATTTTATCCATCGGTATGTTTTTCGGTAAATCTTTATATTTTTTAGGTGTTAAACTTTAATATTTTGAATCATTTACGCACACCTGTCCTCAAATGAGTGTCTTTGTCCTGTATTTTGTATAGTTTTTGTTGATCAACCTTATTGTATCTATTTGACATCATTTTCGTCATTGACGGAGGTTAAAGCATTTGCACCCGCAGTATTCACCAGATTTCGTTTTATTGCACGTTTTCTGAGTAAGAATTTAACCAGCTTGTGAGTGTTCCACTATGCAACTAAAAAGCATCACTGAATACTAGTCCCCCCATCCCTCACCCCCACCCCCTGGGCCCAAGTTCCTATTCATATATATTACGTAAATGCGTCAGGGAAATATCTCCACCAAAGGACAGCTTGGGTCTTTAGGGGGAACATATTTTTATAACAACTTTTATGAAACACAATCAATTTTGCATTGAACTGAGAAAGAAGTCAGCGCATTGACTTTTATTCATTTAAACATAATTTCCAACCAGTGTTCCGTTCTCGTCATTCTGATGCAAGAACTATTTTCCAAAAGGAAAGGTAATTCATCACGAAAACACGCCTATATAATTTTGACCCCCTTAAACCGCACTTTTATATAGTAAAACTGGGGTTTATAGGGGTATACATTATTTTTCTTATTTCTGCTCAAAAACATAGATTGTGGGTATTCGTTAGAACCGCCTCTGCTACCCACAATCTATGTTTTGAACAGAAATATGAGAAATATTTGAATTTTTCGTCTGAAAAATTTTCAATTTTTCGGTGATTAACTTTCCAGTATATTTGAATAGGCATGTTTTCGTAATGAAATGTAATTCCCACCAATAATAATTTTGGGGAAACAAGACTGAATTGTCTTCCCATAACCAGTCAAACATCGGGCTACCGGAAAATGCGATAAAACTTTAAATACTGTAATTTCTGAAATCTGGTCTTCAACACCTGTGCCAGTTAGGGAAATGCTCGCCTTACTGAAATATCTTCTTTCAGAGCCTTTTTAAGACTTTAGCTACAACAAGTATGTGAAACGTTTAGGACGTGCATTCATCTTCTCCAAAGTTGAGGGCAGAAAGAAGTAAAGGCAGTTAAATTATTAGCAAAAGCTGATATTTAGATATTTTGTGTTTGTAACAAGTCATTACATAAACACCTGAAGGAAAAATAATCATCAGTTTTGTTGGGATAAAAGTGCAATATTGTTATCTGCGTGTCGTATGAAACCCATAGTTTAGATTTTCTAAGGTGTGACGAACCAGTTCTTTTTAACCCATTTACGTCGAGTGGACTCTTCTATCTCGCCTCTTTGGACAGGTCCATTTTCTATATAAAGAGTGTCTGGTTAGTTTTTATTATTAACCGGTTTTTGTTTTGTTTTTTTGTTGTTGTTGTTGTTTTTTTTTAGAAATTTATGTATTCAATGCAAAGCCTGATCTGGGTCTACACTGTTTGCCAATGTCTCTTTTATGGAACGCTAGGCGCAAACGGGTTAATCAGTCTGGGTAACACACAATTCTTGTACGAAACGGGCAAATATATTTAGAAACTGTTAATGACGATTTACGTCCATGTCAGCACTATTTGCTTCATATAGAGATGTTGAATAGATGGTTCTGTGCAATGAACGCCAGGAGTGAATTTTGCATCTAGCGGAGTTCGAGCCCGGGGCATCGTGATCCGCAGAAGGGAACGCTTACCGCTCGACCACTTGGACGCTTCTTTGAAACTATTGTAAAATGGGGAAGCAGCCACTTAAAGGGGAAAATAATTCTTACATCATATGGACGGTGGCACAACGGCTTTGTCCATTGAAAAGTGGCGGAGCCTAACTTTGCTCTAGCGAATCATAGAATATAATGAAGTTGAAAAGAGTCGCTTGTCTAATATTTTAGCTGCAGACGACAAAAAAAAAAAAAATGGCTTTTAGGGAAATTCGAATATATAACACTAATTTGCCTTCAGCTGATTTAGCCTTTGGTATACTAAAAGTACAACAGTTTCTGGCAGAAAGTGCAACCAGAGGACCAATGGTCCTGTAGCTCGACTGAGACTATTTGTTCTGAGCAAGCTTATGGTAACGTTTTTCAAAGAATGAAACGTATGGGTATATTAGACAGTATAATTTGAAAAACCTTTGATCTCTGTATCCTACAATAACTTGGTATGGAATTTAGCTTTAATTGATTTTGGCGAAACAGAAACTTCACATAAAAATATGGCTTTGGTAAAGTGATATACCAAATATCAAAGGCCTGTGCTTTCTAGTTTTACAAATGTACACACGAAGATTTTTTTTTCACATATAGGTCTATGTAAAACAAATGACCCCTGGGGCGGTACCATTCTTCACCACAGGTCGAAAAGGCGGACAAACTTGGTAAAGGTCCACTAGGTAAAACTAAGCACCAATGTCAAAGGCCTAAGTTTCACACAAGAAGATTTTTAAACTTTTTCCCCATACAAGTCTATGTAAAACAAGTGACCTCTGGGATTAAGCCATTTTGACCCCAGGCATGATTTGAACAATCGTGGTAAAGGCCATCTTGCTGAAACTACACGCCAAATATCAAAGGTTTGGTCCTTCTAATTTTCAGACAAGAAAATTTTTTAAGTTTTCCTTGAATGAGACTATGTAATACAACTTGGATTTCCGAATGGAACGATTTTAGCTATTTTTTGATCGACATGCCACCCCGATACTTCCTACCATGTTGTGAGTCAACTGGCTTTTCGGTTCAGGAGAAGAACTTTAAAATAGATTTTCAAAGTGGCGGCCATCTTGGATTTCGGTCGGTGCGATTTTAGCTTTCTTATCTACAAGTCGTCTCGATACTTCCTGTCAGAATTGAGCCAACTGGTCTTTCGGGTCAGGAGAAGATCAAAATACATTTTCAAGACGGTGGCCGTGCTTGTCATCTTGGATTTCTGATCGGAACAATTTTAGCTATATTTGATCTACAGGTCAATCCGATACTTCATGTCAAGTTTCGAGTCAATTGGCTTTTTTGTTCAGTAGAAGTTCAAAATATATATTTAAGAAAATAACCGTGGGAACATTACGAGAAAAGAAAGAAAAGATGGCGGTCATGGACGCCATCTTGGATTTCCAATCCGAACTCTTTAAGCTATTTTGGATCTACAATTTGCCCCGATACTTCCTACAAAGTTTCGAGTCAGTTGGCTGTTCGGTTCAGGAGAAGAAGTTCAAAATAGACTTTCAAGATGGCGGCCAAAGCGGCCATCTTGGATTTCCGATCAGAACGATTTAAGCAATTATTTTTCTTATCTACTACTCACCCCTACGCCCTAAACCAAATTTCGAGTCAATCTGTTTCACGGTTCAGGAGGAATAGTTGAGCACGTGAAAAAACTAACGGACGGACAGACGGACAAAAGGCATATGTTGACCTGGAGCCTCGTTCCAAGTCAGCTGATTAGTAGGACTAATATTATTTTTAGTCCCATTAAAATTTCCGACTTTTGACCCTACCGGTACACCACATATACAATTTAACTGAATATCTGAAGGTAAGCATGCACACATCAATACCAATAACGTTAACAAGTAGATATTTTTTGTAGCCCAATCCTATAATATAAAGAGAAAATAGAGATATGCAATGGTCAACATTATATGGCGGAGTTTCATAATTTTGCAGTCTTTAAATAAGCTTTTCAACCTAGCAACCACTTTCAATGTGTATTCATTGTATCTGTATTAATTTGCTTTATTACAAAACATATTCCTCATTCTCCATACTATATAGTGAAAATCCATGACTTGCATGTCTCCAGATGAGAAGGATCTCAAGATAAATACTTTCTGATTCCTCAACAAAACACACATGTTGTGGGTACTCATCAGAAGCGCCTCAGTGAGAGGCGCTTCTAATGAGTACCCACAACACGTGTTTTTGTGTGTGTTGTTGTTGTTTTATGGAGAAGTCAGGAAAATAGCAATATCCAGAATAAAAATAGATTTATCTAGAACTATGGCTAAAAAGTATGAAATATGTGTGTTGACGTTTGGACCTTTTAACTTTCACAAAATACCCGTTTACAGTCACTTAACCCTTGTCCTGCTCAATAAATTAAGATGCCACGCCCACTTCTAATTTTCAGCCAATCAGGTCACTTAATCCAGATTGTTGCTATAAATTCACATACTTAATGGCAAACAGTGCAGATCCAGATCAGATCTACAGTGTTTGCAAAGAAAGGACATATCCGGGTTCAGCAGGACAAGGGTTAATATCGAAGTTTAGGTAAAGTTCTAAAGGGCTCATTTTAATAGATGACCTTCTCTATAAGTTTATATAAGCGGACAAAAAAGTTGCTGATCAGATTGTGCACATATGTAGGCTGATAAACTCTCGCTGTTCGCATAAGAAGGATTTCTATGGCAACAATACCAGGAAAATCATTATTTGATGTCCCACACCCTATTCATTATCAACTACTATAATCGGGATTTTTCCTCATCACCACAGAAACAATAAAAATATTGGCAAGATTCTCTGTAGATGTTTAAAACGTGTTTATTCTATTTGCATAGCATAGATTATTTTTTATTTGATTCCAAGTTCTTTATTTCCTCAGTTTACACAAGTAGACAACACGAGTTTGAAAACAATAATACATAATTACAAAACATGGCGGCTCTACGATTCATAACATATATTTGGAAATCCACACTGTATGAACCCTACTAATATTAACGGAGATTTTAGAAAATAATCAACCAAATAAAGTTTGTATGATTTAAGTGTTAGTAAAATGATGTGAGCAATAGCAACTATAGTAGTGGTACTTTTGGTAGTAGTAGTAGTAATGATAGTAATGATAGTATAGACAACCCTCTTTATACCGACACTCGAAACAACGACAAAATTCGTTAAAATGACAATTTGACTGTCACGAGTCACAAATTATGCAAGAATATTGTATTTCTTTAAAGAAACATATGCTTTCGGTACTCAGAGAATATCCCTTTTCAGAAGGGGCTTGATGAGCAGGAAAGCAAACAGGAAGTCATAAAAACTTATCTCCCTTGTGAAAAATGTTGAAAATTTACCAGGAGTTTCCAGTTCCCTTAAACAGCCCCATGATCAGGATCTGTACGAAAGCTATAAACCTTAGTAGGGTTATTTCATTGAAACGCACAGACAGACAACCCTTCTTTATAGCGACACCTGATACAACGACAAAATTCGTTATAATGACAATTTGACTGTCACGAAACCTTCGCTTAAGAGGTAACAGTTAGTCACAAATTTTGCAAGAACATTGTATTTAATACTTTAAAGAAACATATGTTCTGGATATTTGTTAGAATTGCCTCAATGAGGCAATTCTAACAAATATCCAAAACATATGTTCTAAGTCGAAATAAGAACAATACAAGACCTTTCTTACATATCAAACTGCTCATGAAGTATTCTCTACAACAGCAAGTTCATTTTAATGGCAACATGTTTGGGAACAAATGCTGTCGTTGTAACGAGGGTTCACTGTATCACTCATTTCTGCGCAGCTGTTCCATAAAGGTTAAGGGGACTGGATACACTTGATAGATTTTCCACTATTTGTTTCAAAGGAGACAAATTCTGTGGCTTCCTGTTTGCTTTCCGGCACGCCAGGTTCCTTCTGAAATGGGTCTGCTCTGAAAGGAAGGAACAAGGAGCGAACTCTATACTTTTAAAGTACGCCCCTTTTTCAGAAGTAAGGAACTATTTTGACCAAATTGCCTCCCTTGAAAGTACATCTATTCCTCTTTGAAAGAAAGACGCGCAAAACACATTAAAAAAAAAACACACACACACACACACACACACACACACACACACACACACACACACACACACACACACACACACACACACACACACACACACACACATTAAAAAAAAAAAACCGTCAGGAACCTTTCAACCAAACCCTGAACGGACGCACGGATACACAGGATGATCTGGGTCTTTGCTGTTAGGCTATGCACCAAAAACATATCTTTTCGTGTGACCCCGTCCGTATATTTAACTCGTTTTGAGTCTGCTAGCGACAGCTAGCAGGCTCTTTGCAATCGCATGGGGTTTTACGAGCGGATTCTCATCACAGCTATTTATGCGTATATTTATACGCGCACTACTTCTTAATCAGACGCAATGCGGCACTATTATGGTGAACTGAATGTGAAGCAGCGGAATTTTGTATGGCTTTTTTATTTCGCTAACATAACTGTAACTGAAATCGATTTAGATAATGCAATTTGAAACATAGACTTCAAAATTCGGTGTAGTAATACACGCGCTACTTTTGTCAAGGCGTTAATTCGGCACGGGGTCCTACTAATCACCCCATGGCACCCCACGATATCCCAAGGTACCCCACGGTACTAAATTATTTTATTGTATTTATTAACTGAATGCTGAAATTATACCAGGGTATTAGTTTTATGTATCTGTTTTTGTGATAGTTTAAGACATTAACCTTACTTCAAGCGATTATCTCGGGGCGCCTGAACACCAAGATTCAAACTGACGCTAAAATATAGCAAAGAGACCAATGGTGTAAGTTGATAGTCTATCAAAAATAAGTTTTAACTTAAAATTGCATTTTATATTCAACTTTATTCACACCTCAGTGACACGGAGTTGTTTTACGACTGCTGGCCCATTTATAGGTATATGACCCTTCTTTTTTGGACATCTGAAAATCTCTTGAAAAGGGTAGGCATAGCTGGTCGGGCTAATCTGTTGATGCTTAGGTGAAGCACTAGCAAATGACAATCAGTTATTAACGCTAATCTGGACTGAACATAGCCATTTCAAATTTATTTAATCTGCTCTTGTCTTAATAATAAGTTGATAGAGTAAATTTATTAAATTGTATTAGAATAATCGTGGAGCTACATCAGGTGTTGAATTTGTATGAACTGGAGCATATCTAGAGTTGAACTTTAATAATTCTAGAAATTGGAAATTGCTGCTGGAGATACACTCATTTGGAATAATCAGGTTATAAACTTCATTTGAAAATAAACAGGTTCATTACTCCAATCACTGCATTGGCCTATATATGCAGATAATAAAATGGAATGTTTGTGAAGAAAGAAACAAAACAGAAGAGAAATATTGTATTTAGTTTTTCAGTACATGATTAGATTATATATGTATATCTGTTTTACACAGATGCCTCAGTAAAGACTTTACAAGCTAGCAGACTCTTAGGACTATCAGTCCTTTGATTTTATCCTTTCTTTCAAATATAAAAGGATTGAAATCTAAATATTGGGACAGCTTAACCCCTTTACCATACCTGTTCTAACCTTTGGACTTATGTATCTGAAAAACTGCTGGATGAGTAGCAAACTGTAGACCCAGATCAGACACTGCGTTCTGCGGCGTCTGATCTAGGTCTACCACCACAAAAACATACCTATATAATTTTGATCCCCTTAAACCCCACTTTTATATAGTAAAACTGGGGTTTACAGGGGTATACATTATTTTTCTTATTTCTGCTCATTATTTTTTAGAGGCGGCTCTAACGAGTACCCACAATCTATGTTTTGGGCATAAATATGACAAATATCAGAATTTTTCATCTGATTTTTTGTCGCCTCGGAGAGGCGGTTCTAACGAGTACCCACAATCTATGTTTTGAGCAGAAATATGAAAAATATCAGAATTTTTATCTGAAAACTTTCAGTTTGATAAAATTCTCAATATATTTGAATACATGTAGGCGTGTTTTCGTAATGACTGTTTGCACAGGCATGTATGTCCAAATATACAGGGTTATTACGGTACAGTGCTTTATGTGTTTACAACAGTTTGTAAAGTATTATACAGTCGACTCTCGTTATCTCGAACTCCAAGGGACTCTATGAAACACTTCGAGATATCCGTACTTCGACATATCAGATTTGCGGCAATGAGGAAAACAATTAATCGAACAACCACTTTTAACAGAATGAATATGTAATTTGACTCCTAAGTTAGAGATATATTGAAAATATTGTGGAAAAGAGGAGAAATTGCTCCTAAGGAGCAATTTCTCCTCTTTTCCACAATATTTTGTTGCCTGTTGGTAGATCTCTGTGTTAAAACAGGGACCAGATTTTCACTTCGAGATAAGCGGTTATTCGAGATAAGCGAGTTCGAGATAACGAGAGTCGCCTGTATTTTGAACCGCGTATCTGCAAAATGTTTGGAAAACAAATGCAAACAAGCAAAACTTTATTACTTTTTCATATAGTTAGCAACAGTATAATGTTGTTTGTGTCATTGTTTGGGTAACACGACACAAACATTATTGTACATTAATTTTCTGTCGCGTATAAATATTGCTATCATTTAATGTTAGCAGCCAAACAGTCTGTATGAACAAAACCAATAAAGAGCGAAAATTGGGTACTGACATCTTATGAACGAGAAATAAACGTTTTTCACAGCTTCGTGGAACACAATAGACCTGCCATTGGTGTTCAGACTTGTCTTATGAACGATTCCGCTCTGTATGACACCTTAACGCTGTTCACATGACGGAGTTGCAGTCTACTTCCGGTTACGTGTGAGGTTAATAGTGGTAAAAAAGCCAATTTAGAACGATTTATTTTGGTTTTGTTGGCTGTATTCGTAAAGTTTCAGTTCAGCATAATTAACTCTTGTCATGTTGAATAATCTAAGATGCCATAGTGACTTCTAGTTGTCAGTCAATCAGATGACTTAATCTAGTTTGTTGATTCACATACTTAATGACAAACAGTGCAGATCCAGATCAGTTGGCTTCTGAATTGATCTGGATCTACCCTGTTTGCAAAGGCAGGGTATATCGGGGATCAGCAGGACCAAGGTTAACAGCATAAACTATGTCTACCAAGACAATAATTTGAGCCCTCCAAATAAAAAACAACCTTATGACATACATATGCGACTGATCAAGTGCTACGCTTTTCCCCAATTGAATGTTTTTACTAATGACACGCATAGACTCCGATCAGACTGCGCGAATGCACAAGGTGATCTGAGTTTACGCAGGTTGTGTATGTCACTCGGTAGTTTTCTATCAGGAGGGCTAAGTTGTCATGTAAACGGAAGTTGGGAACTGGTTAAGCGTCAAGAGTACAGGTGTCTTCGATTATATACGAAATAGTCAGACGCGGATCAACCAGCACATGTCCTATGACGCACAGTATCATTAGCACATTTCGAGGGTTGAGCGCAAGACTGGCGTAAGTCAGATGGTTGTTTTTCCCCAAACCTAATCTCCTCACCATGAAGGCGTTATGAAAATTACAGCATTTCTTTTTGTAAACAATGAAAATTTAGGTGCCAATACGAGCAATGGCACCTAACTTTGCATTGTTTACAAAGGGGTCCAAGTTGCCCCTAAACAAGGGTTTCAAAAATAATTTTGAGTTATCCTGGATTACTCAGTTCTCGATAGGCTAAGAGTCCGTCCCTTGCTTATCGAATAACCGGAACAGCACTGGTGTGCATTTTGTATTACTGCATTCTTTTATTATTTTCCCGTAAAATGTATAAACAAGAAGCAGCCATTTTGCCAGTTATGTGTTCTAATTATATCTTGGAGTAGCCTAGTTAAAACCAACCAATGAAATGCGCATACCCTCGTTCTCGATAGTAAATATAAATGACGTCATACGGAGAAATGTCTGAGAGGATGAGAAAAATATGTATGGTGGCTTTTTTATGACATAGTGCGCTCTGATAAAAAGTAGTTAAAAATTCAAAATGCATTAAACTAGGTTTTATTTTATAGCTATATCAAATAAGTTGGTGCATTTTGTCATCATTTAGATTTTCCTTTTTTTTTTAATTCACACTGAAAAGATACCTATACAGTTTAAACATTTCAAAGAAAACTTACCTGAACACACATGAAAGTATCCTAAGTTTGTTTGGAGAGTGAATATCCTGAAATTGACCCAGTAAAGAGGTAAGAATCAAATCGAAGGTGTTTGTGTTATGATTAGGAAAGGGTATCATTTGTTCCAAGCCGTGATCATCCATAATGTCAAGTAACATTTGTCCTTCGGACTGACTTAGCATGCTACCAGGTTTGCTAAGCCTAGCAGGCCAGACAATTTCTCTGAAGCTGAAGTCATCTGGAACACGGACTGATGAAAGTTTTTTTTTTTACTTTTATGCTGAGAATTAATATGATCAAGCTGATCTCGAAACAAGTGGGTGTCTTCGACAGTCCCATTTGGCTGTTGATACTAACTTGCTACATAGTGAGAAGATTTATTTGCGAATATTTTTACCCAAACTGATTCAGAGTTTTTTTCATTTCCATGATTGACAAGTGAGAGATGTCTCTGTGAATGAATAGCATCACCCCGCCACCATGAGTATTTCTATCTTTTCTGTACACACTACACATACAAGTTTCCGGGAACAGGTTGATTGCGTTGGGGTTTAACCACACGTCAACCCTTGTGGGTCATTTTGTGTCGTCTCTTAGAGAAAGGGAAGAGATAGTAGAGGAGATGAAAGAGAGGGACATGAAAGAAAGAGGAACAGGAATGAAAGCGAAGAAACAGAAGAAATAAAACCATTCCCCCTCTACCCTCACATGCTACAAGGATAACAGGTCTTGCCCAACTGTAAGCCAATATCAATATAAGTTGGACACCCTGGGGTTCTGGGAACAGTTCAGAAGTTGTAATTGTCCTGTCAATCTTTGTTTCTTGAATAGCCACAACATGTGGTTGGTGAGCATCAAGGAAAGCCAAAAGTTCCAGGATTTCGCCTCTGATACCATTGATGTTTATACTGCAAAATTTTCAATCTTTTAACAAAACTGGGCATTTGTGTCAGGGATTGGGGATTTATCTCCTTTTTCCCTTGACAGAGGTTCAAATCTGTTTTGATTTTCCAGTTCATTGAGTTCACTGAAAAAAATCAGAAAAATTCAAATCTCACATTTTGGGCATATCCATGAGCAGTTAGAGTTAACCAAAGTTCCATACTCAGCATTCGAAATGAAGGAACATTCAGTGTGGATCCACATTTCACACCGGTCACACTGAACTGCCTTATGGCCGTTTAGAACAGCATCGCTGCACAAGCCACAGTCAGCTCTACAGTTTGTGCAGTACCAAGTTCCAACTCCAGATTCAAGTTTCAACAATTGGTTCTCATCAATTTTAGAACATGATATGTGAAAGGGCTCTTTTTTCCCTCAAATAATCAAAGATTGGAATGCCCTTCTAGACTCGATTATTACCTCTGTTGAAGGTGCAGAGGATAGTATGGCTGGGTTTACCTCTCTGGTGAGAGGGACTAACTTCCCAATTCACAGTTACTGGTGACTGAATGTCATTAGACGTATCACCAGTAAAAAGTCTGATTCTGATTCTACCGCAACTGCCAGAAATCACGGAAGTAACTTTTTGAAAGTCGGTACTTGTACAGGCAGTAAAACGGTCATGCGTTTCCGTACAGAAAAAAGACGATCAAGAAGAAGAAAATATAGTGAGTTAAAAGATTTACCAGATTTTAGTTCCCTCTTGCCAGAAGAATGAAAAGTTTATGATTATTTACATCTTCCCATTCATAAACAAATACCTATTGCTTTTGAGCGACTGAGTAAAATGTGCGTGTTTACACAATGCGTACAGTAAATCATGCATGAAGTACGTGGTAATCACAGCGACACGACATTCACGTGCATACACGGACCGTAACTTTCTATTTTCTTCTTCAGATACAAATGAGTCAGATTATAATTTTACCGTAAATTTCACTGAGTATCAAACATAATTAACAGCACAAAGTCTACCAAGACAATAACTTTACCCCAGTCCAAATAAAAATTACCCTATGGCACCCATATGCGAACAGTCTAGACCCAGATCAGCCAACGCATCTGCACAGTGTGATCAAGGTCTAGATTTTTCGCTGATAACGATTCTGCTAACGACCAGCGTAGACTCTGGTCAGTCTGCGCGGATGTTCAGGTAGATCTGAGTCTGCGCTGATCACGTAAGGTCGTTTTCTATTAGGAAGGCTCAGCCAGGCCGAAGCAAACAGTGTAGACCCAGATCAGACGCCACGTTCTGTGGCGTCTGTTCAGGGTCTCAACTGTTTGTTACGCAGCCAGCATTTTTAGACATTTATAGTAAAATAAGTATGGTAATGCGTTATTATGTCGGAATACAAAGACGGTTCAATCTTGTTCTGATGTTAATAACCGACTGGGGACGACTTTGCTGCAGATAACAGCTGGGTATATGGTACAACATTTCAATATTTTACTTTCATATGTATCAAGATGGGAAAACTGAAGAAGAAAACCACACCATATATCATCATGAAAACATGCCTATACAATTTTGACCCCCTTAAACCCCAGTTTTATATTGTAAAACTGGGGTTTATTGGGGTATACATTATTTTTCTTATTTCTGCTCAAAAAACATAGATTGTGGTACTCGTTAGAACCGCCTCGCCGAGGCGGTTCTAACGGGTACCCACAATCTATGTTTTAATCAGAATTAAGTAAAATATAGAAATTTTTTATCTGAAAATTTTCATTTTTTGGGATAATTCAGCAGATGACAAACTGTTTTTTTTTTGTTGTTTTTTGTTTTTCGCAGAAAATATGCTTTGGTTTTTCATGCAAGTTGCCTAAGGAGACGCTTTGCATGAAATGATATATCCCATTTTCAAGGAGAAAATTGTATGAAATGTCAAATCGTATTTTCTGAAAAATACAAGAAAAATATTTCAAAGTCGTCTGCTGAAGTTTTTACCCAGCGTCTGCTATAGGTGTTAAAGGAAGGCATACTCACTTGTGATGAGTCTGTTAATAATGATCTTGTGCCGCACTCTCCAAGGAATCGGGTGGTATATGGTCGGAAAGTACTTCAGAGAAGCTTTCAGGGTATCGTGTTTTTTTTTATTTTTTATTTATTTATTTATTTATTTATTTATTTTTCATTTATTTATTAATTTGTTTATTGTCCTCCCAAGAACGCATTCCATTTTCTAGCCCCGCAGGAAAAAAATTTGCGTGGCAAGCGATTTTCAAGCTGAGCTATACCTGCAACATCTGTATTAATCCAGTGGGCACACAACGTTAAAATGACGTCGTATCAACGTCGATGCGACGTGATCACGTCGCATCGACGTTGATACGACATCATTTTGATGTTGTTTGCCTGCTGGGAAGTTTCCCTTTTTCCTCAGACCACTCCCCTTTTAGACAGTGGTTTGTGTCCTACTGTGGTTGCTGGAGAGACCATGGGAGTGTTCAACAAACGCCTCGTTTGACTTCGCCCGTCAGAGACATGTATTTATAGCATGTCTTCTTCTTTCCGACTGAGTTCAGAAGTCCTCTCGGACTGTGAAATTGACCCCAGCTGTTAATCCTTGAGAGCTAAGCGAAATTGTAGCAGACGACATTCTAATGTTTTGTTATCATTATTTTTTAGAGAAAACGACAAAATATTTAGACGTAAACGTCTAAGTACCGGCTCAAATTTTTTCATGTTTACTTAGAAATATGGGACACGGGTATACTAAAGTTTAATAAATTTTCAATGTAATAGGTAAAAAAGAACAACAATGTGATTCTTTAATGTATGCTTTTATTAGGCTTTATGAATTTTCTTGATCAAGCAATATGCGAATCCTAGTCATATTGGGATCTCCACGAGATTTAGTTTGTACATTATTATTACATTATTATTAAAAAAAAAGAATAAAATAAACAAACAAACAAACAAACAACAACAATAAAAAAAAAAACAAAAAAAAAAAAAAAACATGCGAAAACTTAAATAAGTTCCCATGCGTCAGATATGAATATGTTGAAATTTTTAAGCATGGACCACAGGTCATAGTCAAACTTACTAAAGATGGACTGCAGGTCATATTCAAACTTACCAAACTGCGCTCTGCGCTAATCGAACACTTCTCCATACATAAAAATTCAAAGCTATTTAAGAGACCTGCGCGATTCGCGCGCCGGTCAATAAGATTCCCAGACTGTAAAATTGAACCCTACTTAACGCATAGAACTCTGGGTAAATACAAATTGGTGATAGTTTTCTCCCCCACCCCCTCCTCGGAAAACAAGATTTGACATTTCATGCAAATTGTCTCCAATGGATATAACATTTCATGCAAATTGTCTCCAATGGAGTCACTTTGCATGAAATGTCAAATCCTGTTCTTTGGAAAAAATGGGAAAAATATCATCAATTTAATTATCGTCTGCTGAATATGTGCAGAGAGTGGTAAAAGTTAAAGTGCTAAGCAAAATTGTTGCGGACGGCATTCTTATGTCTGTATTATTTATCAAAGAAAATAAGATGTGGTATTTCATGTGAATCGTCTACACGATTCACATAGAATGTCAAACCTAGTTATTTGAAAAACATGCGCAGGCCGATTTTAATCTTCGCTGGGCGCATTTTGGATAACCAAGAATGCAAAGTTTTTTTCATGCGGACAACGAAGACTGATCAGGTCCCGGTTATAAAACTTTTTTCATGCTCAGCTTAGCTGAGCATGAAATTTTCTCTGCTAATAAATATGAAAATGCCAACATGGTTGGTATTTTCATATCTATTAGCAGAGAAATTTTCATGCTCAGCTATGTTTAGCAAGAAAACATTTGCATTTGTTAGTAATTTGAGATTTATTAGCAGGACAGATTTCATGCTCAGCTGAGTTGAGCATGAAAAAAGTTTTATAACCTCGAAGCCAGATCGCGCATGTTAAAAGGTACGTTTTGTCACGTTGCGGCTCAACTCAACTTCTCTCTCTCTCTCCCCCTCTCTCTCTCTCTCTCTCACCAGAAGGGCTAAATCGAACCGGCCACTATATCTATTAAGAATAATTTTAAAATGTTTTAAATACTTCAATTTGAAAACATTCAGGGAATATATGCAGAGAGAAACAGGTCCCGAAGTTATAAAACTTTTTTTTTTCATGCTCAACTCAGCTGAGCATGAACTTTGTCTTGCTAATAAATCTCAGATTCTTAACAAATACTTTCTTTCCAAACATAGCTGAGCATGAACAATTCTCTACTAATAGATATGAAAGTGCCAACTGTTGTTGGCATTTTCATATTTATTAGCAGAGACAATTTCATGCTCAGCTGAGTTAAGCATGAAAAAAAGTTTTATAATCTCGGGGCCTATAATCTCTCCTAAAGGATTAATCATTCAAAAATAAAAAAAGACACACACACATTTTTTTATAAATCCTTTCAGAGATATACAATACAGAACTTAGCTTATAAGCATATATAAAAATATGACCCAGAATAAAGTCAACTGGCTTATTTAAATCTGTATCCCAACTACAATAAGTAAAGCAAACAAAGAGTGTGAGATTTACATAATCAGAAACATAACAATCAGTGGTCTCGTATGTATACACTGTTCTAAGTTCTCTGGTAATTCTTAACAATAGTTGGTAGATCAATCCGCTCCACGGGTATTAGAGCTTATCTCTATTCGCACATGTATAGGCTTCCACAAGTCCCGCTACAAGTCCACAATCGGGGCCAAAGGAACCAAAATTAAATGACAGGGACATTAGTTAAAACAGAGTGCTATTATGTGGTGTATTTTAACGTAGAAAATATTTATTGTGAGTTTATTGCAAAACATTAATCAGAAGCTTTTGGTTTCTAGCATGTAAGTCTGGGCCCAGTTGTTCAAAACTAACGATGTCGTTAGTTAACACATCGTTAAAACTTTGATCATTAAATATGGCATATACGCTAATATTTTTGCTGAAAAAATGTGAGTAGCTTTTGCATTTGCAAAAGCTACTCACATTTTATCAGCAAAAATACCTGTGAATTAGATATTGTACTTACTAGAACAGTTAACATTTTGGCCACTAAAGAGCTCGTTAAGCTAACGATGCTTTGAACAACTGGGCCCTGAATAGTAGTCAATACTGATATGTTTATTCCATTCGAAAGGTAAGGATTTCCATAGAGAAGAACATCTAACCATGGGTTACACAACCGAGAAATAGCAGTCAGCATGTCATATCTTATATGTTAAAGAGACCTGCATTCAAGAAGAAAATATTTGGAATCTTAAACTTTCCCGCATCTACATAGTGGGCTCTGAATAATGTTTTTTTTTTTTTTTTTTTTTTTTTTTTTTTTTAGTGAAGACGTCGATTAAGAGAGCTACATCTTGTTCTTAACCAAGCATGGTATATTTGACCTAGACGTTTGCATGCATTGTAATATTCAGGTGGAAGGACAATATTAGCGCTTAGGCGTCTTTTGAATGAGGTTATGTTGACTGAGTCCCATGTTTCATGTGGCAGTTTGTTCTAATTTCAAATATCCGATGGAAGAAAAGAATTGTGGTATAGCTGGAAATTCGCTAGAACGGTTTCAATGTTGTTAGCATTCCGAAAATTGAACGCAGAATTTGTGCCAGCTAAAGGAGGTACAATTGATGATGATAGATAGGAAGGAGAAAGTTCAGTCTTCATCTTTAAGAATAAGAGTAATATATGCTTCTGCCTTCTGGAGGTTAAATTTTCCCATCCTGTTTCCGTACGTAGTGAATCAATAGATACTAGCCTGGTTGTCCCCTTTACGATCGTACTGCCGTCATTTGATTTTTTTTCGTTTACCTCATACTGGGTACAGTTATTCCAGAGTACATCTGCATATTCTAATAATGGTCGTATAAAAGAAAGTAGATTACTTGAAGGGTTTGTCTATCAAGGATGAATTTCAGTTTGCGCATTATGTTTATTCGCTGACATGACTTAGATTTTAGTTCTGCCAAATGCTTATGCCACGAACATTCACTATTAAAAGTAATGCCTAAAGTTTGTGTGAATAAACTTCTACGATAAGCTGCTGGTTCATAGTGATTTCAGGATGATGCGATCGGTTATGTTTCCTTGATAGGAGATGAGATTAAGTTTTAGAAGGGTTAAAGGTTACTAGCCACTTGGTTGCCCAATGGTGAATTGTTTCCAGGCCACTATTAAGTTTATGAGCAGCCTGAGCATCAATAAGTTATCAGATAAAATAAAAAGTTCTTCTTCTTAATTATTTCTCAACAGGGTAAAAACACAATAGTCTATGACTTAAAAATCACTATATTTTCAAAATTTCGGCCTATGTCCTTCTTCAGGTATAGAACATTTTATTCAACTAGGTGGCATCCATCTTTGCTTCATGGAAGAAACTGACATCACTTTCTTACTTGAAGCAAAGATAAATGCCACATAGTTGAATAAAGTGTTCTATTCCTGAAGAAGGCCATAGGCCAAAAATTTAAAAAATTGAAAATATAGTGATTTTTAATTCATAGACTATAACACAAAGACTTGTATCATCTGCGAATAGTCTAATTTTAGAATTAATATTTTAACTATGTCGTATAGACAAGAAGGAGGAGAGGACTTCGGAAATTCCACAAAAGTCAAATAAAAACAAGGAGCAATTTGAAAAATAAAATACCAGAACAAAATATTATTGATTAAATAAGAATGCATTTGATCTTATTTATGAGATTAATATATCTTCGATCAGTAGCATCAGTATTCAGATTAGTAATAAGAGTCCTTTGAAAAGATATTTCAGGAATTTTCAGATCCAAACCCTGTTGCTTTTATAATGTAAATTGCAGCTGGTACTTTTGAGCATCGCTTAAATAAGGAGGTACTAATGAGTAACCACAACATAGTTTTAGTGCAAAATTACGTTTTCTGCAGCAAAACACATCTCGTCGGTACCGCAATAACCCCAAGTATTGGGACAGATAGGCCTTTGCAAACCGTGTAGACCCAGATCAGACGCCAAAGAACGCGGCGTCTGAACAGGGTCTACACTGTTTGCCATACAAATGGCAATATTTAGACACATCAAGAGGTAGAATAATGGACTGTTTCATATTTTAGGACATGTATGGTAAGTAGATAAGGTGTCCCGATACTTAAAGTTATTACGGTAATCAAAAGAATCGTCTCAAAACATCTCACTTCATCTTAAACTATGTCTTGAATAAAATATCTGTTGTGTTTAACTCGTATTTCAGTCACACTGTCAAGAGATGACGGTCTTTTTTTCCGTACATAATCCATAAGCTTTGTTTCATACACATCTATCGCACTGTCCAGAAATGAAGGTACATTCTTTATATTGCTCAGAAGTAATGATTCATAAACATCCGGCACATTGTCCGTATATGACGGTTCAATTTATCAAGAGATAATGGTTCATTGTTTCATACACATTCGTCGCACTGTCAAGAGATTGTGGTTTATTGTTTCACACATATATATCGCATTATCAAGAGCTGGTGGCTCATTGTTTCATATATATCCGTTGCACTGGCAAGAGATGAAGGTTCAGTCTTTCATACATATCCGTTGTACTGTCAAAAGATGAAGGTTCAGTGTTTTATACATATTCGTCTTAATTTCAAGAGATTAAGATTCAGTGTTTCATATATATCCGTTGCACTGACAAGAGATGAATGTTCAATGTTTCATACATATCCGCTGCACTGTCAAGAGATGAAGGTTCAATGTTTCATACATATCCGCTGCACTGTCAAGAGATGAAGGTTCAATGTTTCATACATATCCGCTGCACTGTCAAGAGATGAAGGTTCAATGTTTCATACATATCCGCTGCACTGTCAAGGGACAGCCCAATATTTCATACATATCCGCTGCACTGTCAAGAGATGAAAGTTCAATGTTTCATACATATCCGTTGCACTGGCAAGAGATGAAGGTTCACTGTTTCATACATATCCGCTGCACTGTCAAGATAGGAAGGTTACTGTTTCATACATATCCGTCGTAATGTCAAGAGATAATGGTTCATTGTTTCATACACATCCGTTGCGCTGTCAAGAGATGAAGGTTTAATTTTTCATACATATCTGTCGTAATGTCAAGAGGTTATGGTTCATTGCGTAATACATATCTGTTGCACTGTCATGAGATTAAGGTTCAATGTTTCATATGAAGGTTCAATGTTTCATACATATCCGATGCAATGTCAAGAAATGAAGGTTCAATGTTTTATATATATCCGTCATTTATATGTCAAGAGATGATGGTTTATTGTTTCATATGAAGGTTCATTGTTTCATACATATCTGTTGCAATGTCAAGAAATGAAGGTTCAATGTTTTATATATATCCGTCGAAATGTCAAGAGATGATGGTTTATTGTTTCATATATATTCGTTGCATTGCCGAGAAATGATGGTTCATTTTTTCATACATATCAATTGCAATGTCAAGAGATGAAAGTTCAAAACTGATACATTTCCGTCGTAATTTCAAGAGATGAAGGTTCATTGTTTCATACATATCCGTTGCACTGTGAAGAGATGACGATTCAATGTTTCACACATATCCGTCGTTATTTCCAGAGATGATGGTTCATACAGTCATACATATCCATTGCACTGTCCTGAGATTATGGTTCAATGTTTCATATATATCCGTTGCAACGCCAAGAGATGAAGGTTCTATGTTTCAGACATATCCGTCGTAATGTCAAGAGGTGATGGTTTATACCGTCAAACATATCAGTTGCACTGTCCTGAGATTATGGTTCAATGTTTCATACATATCCGTTACAATGTCAAGAGATGAAGATTCAATGTTTCAGACATATCCGTCGTAATGTCAAGAGATGATTGTTTATTGTTTCATACATATCTATCGCATTGTCCACATTTTCACGCCGTTCCATCACATTGTACATTATTCATTCATTTATTTATCTATTAACTACAGCATCATTTCTAATTTCTTTGTATTCTCTGATTAAGGAGAATGTTTACACTTTCAATGGAGGCAGCTGCCGAAATTGTTTTAACTACCGCCTGCAAAAGGAATCTTTTGCGTGTAAAAGGAAAACCTTTGCAAATGCTAAAGGGAATAAATGCTTTAAGAGCAAAGGAGTAAACGATTTCCTTCTTTTTTTTCAGAATAGTTCTCCTTTCAGAAGGGGACTGGCGCACATTCAGAGGAGCAACTGTATTGTTTTGCCACTCTTCTGAAAAGAAGTCTGCTCTAAAAGGAAAGATTTTGCTCTGCCCCCCTCCTCCCCCCCTCCCGCCCCACACACACACCCGGGGAGCAAATGCTTTCCCTTTAGAGCATGCCCATATTTGGAAAGGGATTGGTGTGCAGAAAAGCAAACTGGGCCCAGTTGTTCAAAACTAACGATGTCGTTAGTTAACGTATCCTTAAATCTTTGATCATTAAATATGGATTAAATATGGATTATATGCTAATATTTTTGCTGAAAAAAATGTGAGTAGCGTTTGCATTTGCAAAAGCTACTCACATTTTTCAGCAAAAATACCTGTGAATTATATTGTACTTACTAGAACAGTTAACATTTTGGCCACTAACGAGCTCGTTAAGCTAACGATACTTTGAACAACTGGGCCTAGGAAGTCACAAAAGCTGTCTCTTAGTCAGAAATGGAGGAAAATCCACCAAATGTAGTTTGTCCCTTAAAAGAGAACTACCGTAATAACCATAAGTATTGGGACACCTTATCGACTTACCGTACGTGTCCTAAAATTTGAATTAGTCCATTCTACTACCTTTTGATGTGTCTAAAATATTGCTGTATGTATGGCAAACAGTGTAGACTCTGATCAGACGCCACAAAATGAATTAGTTAGCCAATAGTTTGGCGTCAAGCTGTCTTCACCTCCAAACGTTGCGGCGACGTAACTTGACGGAACAAGTGTACTCATCATCGGAACATATCCGTTACCGTTGCCCACCGAAACGTTTTGCGTGGCTTGATTGGTAAGTGGAATACAGCACAGATTTTTCAGATCATCGTCGCATTTCCTGACGCGTCGTCTGGCCTGACGTCGCCGGAAGTCGCCGTTGGAAAAGTCCTCCATATTTGCAGGATGTATAGACCAGTAATTTCCCTTTCCACTCTCACTACGACCACTCTTGACAAAACACTCATTTAGAGATAGATTATGACGGATACTATTTCTCCAGCTTTTGTCCTTTAATTGATAATAGGGATATCTTTCTGATATCCACTGGTAGATTTCTGATAGCAACATTTTCTGATTTGGCGTCGACTGTATCGCCATAGAAATGAGGGCGATGTATGACATTCCAGGTTTGACATGCGTACAATGCTTTGTCTTGATTGTTTCACATTTACGGTCAATTTTAATTTTAATACAATCTTGCTTCAGCTGTTGGCCAAGCGTTTCACTGACCCTGCTGGATGTGGCATCGTGTTCCACGTGATAGCCGAAACTCATCGTTCTCTTTGATATTCACAAGAAGTTGGAAAGTCTGCAAAATATATATTCATTGTGTAAAAGAACGACGCACATAGGGATTATTATAAATGTATCATATTCTAAATTTATTTTATTTATTTATTTATTTATTATTGCGAGGCTTACATCTACAAGAAAATAATCCAATGCATTACTTTTATTTTTATCATTATTATAATTATTATTTTTAAATTATCATTATTACAGAGAAATCAGGAAAGCAAATAATTCAAAGAATAAATGCTACTCACCTACCCTTGTTCCAAGTATTAAAAGCTTGTAATTTCGAGTTTATGGTTCTACTGCTTAATATAGGTAGCCCTTAAATGCTGCATATAAGTTCTAAATCTTGATTTCTTATTCTTACGGAGACGTCCATTGATATTAATAAGATTTTTGGTCATCACTTAGTGACTAATATGAATAATACGAACCATGTTATTGGAAATGGATCTTATGTCATATGTGGACAGCGAACCCCAAGTCCAGTCTGTGCATCCACGTAGTCTGATCACGACCTACGCTATCCACATATTGAATCGTAAAATGTTATGTAATAGCAAGTTTTATTTTCACAGAAAATAATAATAATAATAATAACTCAATGCTGTCTGCTGTAGTTGTGATAAGCGCTTTAAGGATTAAGTGTCCTTTTTCTCAAAGCGTGGCACGTATATTCAGTGTGGGTGATGACAGGTTAAAACATAGAGCAATTTTCTTTAAAGGAAAAGAGACAAACCTTATGACATTTTATTAATTAAAAATGGATGATTCTACGAATCTGGTATTTTCTTGCTTACAAGATGTCTTAATACGTAGCACAGGGGACCATAATCTGAACTGCAGTACTTTTTCAACTCATTACATAAGTTAGAAAAAACAAAAAACAAAAAACAAAAAAGAACTGTATTAACAATAAAGCTTAACCCTTAAAGCTTTAATCATAACTCCAGCAAACGGTATTTTAATTTTTGTTTTATTTTTCAGAGAAAAAAGGCCTGATATTTGATATGAACCGTCTGTGTAGCAGATGATTCACGTGAAATGCCAAGACTCATTTTCACTGAAAAATATTTTTTTAAGCCGTAAGCAAAACTTGTGCAGATTTTGTATGACCTGTTTTAAACGTTACTTACCCTGTTTACGTTAATTATTCGAAACATCGCAACTTGTTACAATATAGTGAACCCTCGTTACAACGACAACATTTGTTCACAAAGATATTGCTATTAAAATGAAATTGCTGTTGTAGAGAAAACTTAATGAGCAGATTGATATGTAAGAAAGGTCTTGTTTTGTTCTTATTTCCTCATAGAAGATGTGTTTTGGATATTTGTTAGAACCGCCTCATCGAGGCGATTCAAACAAATATCCAAAACATATGTTTCTTTAAAATATTTAAAAAAACAATATTGCATAATTTGTGACTAATTGTTATCTCTTAAGAAGGTTTCGTGGCAGTCAAAATGTCATTATAACGAATTTTATCGTTGTATCAAGAGTCGGTATAAAGAGGGTTGACTGTAGTTGTCCTAAATTTTGAACAAGTCCTTTACTACCTGTTGATTAGTTTGACTTTTCCTTTTGCGTAAATGACAATGCGGGTGACCTGCCGAAATGGGGGCATTATAATAATAATAATACAGTTGACTCTCATTGTAACATGCCTTTGGGTTTCAGTCTCTAGTCTGCTGATCAGTGCATCTTTGGTTTGGATTATTGTGTACTTTTTGATTGCCTTGTATGTTATTAGCTAAAATGAAACAAGGTTTGGTATTGATCATTGGGCTCTAAGAAATTAATATACATCTTCCATTGTGCTGTTTTTGTATGGTTCCTTGTAGTTATGATTGACCAGCATTATCTTTCGGCTTTTGTTGAGAGTATTTTAAGCTTAACCATGACAGCATTTGAAATATTTAATCTGCTAATTATGGTTGCATATATTATTCGTGACGTTGGTGTTGGGTGGGATTGGTATGATTAATCCCTTAACTCTTCCATTGTTATGTACATGACTTGATGAGTTTGATTGGCTAAAATTGCTATGGAAACCAAATACATTTGCAAGGATCATCATAATTATGAAATTATGAGTAGTCTGTAACTTTGACTTCGAGGTGAGAAGACGTCTTTCTTGATTCTTCCTGACTGACGGCGGGCTGCCGTGCAGGATTTTCGTAATATTTGTCTGGTCGTGATGTGTGTTGACGAATGAACGAGAGTATGTTATCAGCAGTCAAGGCATTAATTTTAGGACTTGATTTTTATGTAATATTTGGAACTTTAAAAGTTGTGAGATCTACGTCATAAAGGTAATTTAGACTCAATCAGTATTGTATCAGAACTTACTCTATTTTGTGGACTTACGGCTGTTTAGGACTAGGAAAGCCAAGTACTGAATTTTGCTATATTTTGGACAAGAACTAACTATCTGTCACTGATTGACTAATAATGTCTTGCTGAATAAAGCTGATTACATATTAAATATTATTCAATGTGTTATATCCACTATACGATCAACGTGTCATTAGGTATTATTCAATGTGTTATATCCACTATACGATCAATGTGCCACTATGTAAATTATGGGACACTCATTATCTCGACCTCGCTTATCTCGAATAACTACTTATCTCGAAGTGAAAATCTGGTCCCTGCCTAAACATGAAAATCTAACAACAGGTAAAAAATATTGTGGAAAAAAGGAGAAATTGCTCAATTTCTCCTCTTTTTTTTTACAATATTTTTGATATGTCTCTAACTCCAGGAGTTCAACTACACACATCTTTGTTTAATGTGGTTGTTTGAATTATTGTTTCCTCAATTCTGCAAGTCTGATATGTCAAGGTACGGATATCTCGCAGTATTTTAGAGAGTTCCTTGGAATTCGAGATAACGAGAGTCGACTGTAATAATAATATCATTAATCATTAATAAAACATTGTTTTATCTTTTATTTTCCTATGTGAGTCTCCCTCATAGCTCTGTTATCATCTTCACCTTTACCACTCTCTTGGCTATTTCGGCTGACGACAAATTAATGATATTTTCCCCTGAGAACAGGATTTGCTATTTCATGCAAACTTTCTCCATAGGAAATAATTTGCATGGAATGTCAAATCCTGTTTTCAAAATGTCGTCGGCTAAACATTTTACCCAGACTGCTATGGGTTAAACTAATCATCATACCAAGCCTACGTTCATGGAAAATGACATTCCTCTTACCATTACGAAAACACGCCTATTCAAATATATAGAAAATTTCACCTACAAAAACCGAAAATTTTCAGGTAAAAACTCTGATATTTTTCATATTTCTGCTCAAAACATAGATTGTGGGTACTCATTAGAACCGCCTCGGCGAGGCGGTTCTAACGAGTACCCACAATCTATGTTTTGAGCAGAAATAAGAAAAATAATATATACCCCTGTAAACCCCAGTTTTACTATATAAAAGTGGGGTTTAAGGGGGTAAAAATTATATAGGCATGTTTTCGTGATGCGTCTGCGAACTGACAGGATATATAACTTGTTCGACTTACTTGCAGTTCTTACTTCTGTTTAATCAAACTTTATCAATATTGTGTATTGCATTGTATACAAATAGTAAATTAACTGAGAAAATTGTGAGAATAACTGCCATAAATAAGCATCTAAACATCTACAAAAATTTCATCAGGAGAAAAGACACAACATGCCAAAGAATTAAAATCTTATTTTTAACTATTACCTCTTTGGGCAAATTCAGACAACAGTCTTCCCAGATGTTAGGCTTTGACTTTTCCTGCGATATTGCATGAAAGGTCAGAGCCTATTTTGGGGAAAAATAAGAAAATTGTTTCAAAATGACGTCCGCTGAAATTTTTATATAGCATGCTAAGCGTTAAAATAGACCATTATAATGTTTGATTTTCTTGTCTTTCCACTTCATGTATTTATGTTTTTAGTAAAACTAGTGTTTTTTCCCCTGCATCGGCCCTGATAACACTTTAACGTATAACAGCCATCATAACTGTAAATTCGGGTAAACAGTGAACCATCGTTACAACGACAGCATTTGTTCACAAAGATATTTAATTGAATACTTTAGAGAATACTTGATAAGCAGATTGATATGTAAGAAAGGTCTTGTTTTGTTCTTATTTCCTCATAGAACATATGTTTTGGATAATCTTAGTCTTCGCTGGGCGCATATGCAATATTATAGAGTTATTGCACTGATATTGGTGAATATTTTCCCGAGTTGGGATATCGAAGGACGCGAGCTTGCGAGCGTCCTTCGATTTCCCAACGAGGGACAATATTCACCAATATCAGTGTAATAACCCTTTTATTATATAGCTATAAATATTTATTTCGTTTCCCGGGGTTTCTAACCTTTAAAACGCTGTTTTAATAACTAAAATGTGAATTTTACAAATGCTCGTGACAAGGTTTGGCGCTACGTCACTGCATTACGACGTCATCAAAAGCAACGTAATGTAACGGTAATATGAGAAGGCATCCGAGTAAGTGTGCAATATCGAGTAAGTGTACCGATATCGTGTGATATCGGCACGCTAGCTCCTCGGCTTTTATCGCAACTTTTAATCATTTAATATTTATAGCTATATAATAATGTAGGAAATGCTGTGCTCCGGTTAATTATTTTCTAAACCTAGTGCTGCTGAGAAGTTAACTATAGAAACTGCACAATAAATATGGTACAATTGTGTTATATTTCTGTTAGTTCTAAATACAGTCAACCCTCTTTATACCGACTCACGATACAACGACAAAGTTCCTTATAATGACATTTTGACTGCCTTGAAATCTTCGCTTAAGAGGTAGCAGTTAGTCACAAATTATGCAATATTGTATTTAATATTTTAAAGAAACATATGTTTTGGATATTTGTTAGAATCGCCTCAATGAGGCGATTCTCACAAATATCCGAAACATATGTTCTATGTGGTAATAAGAACAAAACAAGACCTTTCTTACATATCAACCTGCTCATTAAGTATTCTCTACAACAGCAAATTCATTTTAATGGCAATATCTTTGTGAGCAAATGCTGTCGTTGTAACGAGGGTTCACTGTATAAAGATAAACGTTTTCAATTTAGTGTGCTTAGTCCACGCACCTTTGAGCTTATAAATGTTTGAAAGAAAACTGGCGGGAAGCAACAACCCAGCGAATACCCAACGAATGATCACGCTATAAAAATACCTCAAGGACTTCGGCATACCCTCAGAGTCCTGGGAAAGAGACTGCACATGACCAAGCAAAATGACGCTGCCTCATCAGAAAAGAAGCAGCTGATTACGAAGCAAAAAGCTGTGCTGCAAAGCACAGAGAAAACGCCAACAGATGAAAGAAAGAATCAATGTACCATCTTAGAAGATGTTTTATCGGAGCTTTTTGCACAAGATGCAACACAGTTCAGAAATAAGATTGGTCTTATCAGTCATAAAAGAAGTCAATGTACCAATTTAGAAGATGTTTTATCGGAGCTTTCTTGCACAAGATGCAACACAGTTCAGAAATAAGATTGGTTTTATCAGTCATAAAAGACCGTAGTCACCAGCTTTAAAGATTAAGTTGGTCAAATGACTGAGGAACATCATTTATTCATATCTGGGCCAGCGCACGATAAACCAGCAAAATGGCATGTGCACTCAGCGAAGACTCAGATCAGCCTGAGCATTCGCCCCGTCTGATCAGAGTCCACTGACCGCATGAAGAAAGCTTGGTCCTTAGCTACCCATTGAGCGCACAGCAAAGACTCTGATCAGACTGGGCGGATGCCATTTTGTTGGTTTTGTCATGCGCTAGCTCATTTGCCTTCTGTACCAGGCCCTCGACCAGCATGACCAATTGCGTTTCACAAGAACGATCATGCCTAACGCTGTGCTGGAGATCATACAGTACTCCCTCTTCATCCAACTGTGAGACCTGGCCTCGAGTTGGCATTTTCATATTTATTAGCAGAGAAACTTTCATGCTCAGCTATATATAGCAAGACAGAATTTGCAATTGTTTGTAATTTGAGGTTTATTAGGAGGACAAATTTCATACTCAGTTGAGTTGAGCATACAAACGTTTTATAACCACGAGGCCAGATTGATGCAAAAATATGCTGAAGGACCTGGCCGAGAATGCAAGTAAGGGATACGGGAGGGAAGTTTTACAGCAAGTGACAACACCCTTTTCGAAAATGGATCTCGCGTTAAATGTACACCGCAAAGATAAGCGCATTCCAGTTTCAAATGGTCTAAAACATACTTTGATTATGGGGGCAGTTTCCTCCGCTCAAATTCTTAAATAACATGGGTCTGAGAATGTCTGAGTCTGTTCTTTTGCAGTTACTGAGCCTTTTGAAAATAACGTAAAAGAGAGAGAATACAGTTTATATGTTCTTGTGTAATAATGGTACCGGGGTCTTTCATTCTATTGTCAACCGTACCTGAATCTTTATCTGCATTAGACAAGCAAGAATGATTCAGACCTTTTTTTTTTTTTTGGATAATTTAAATAATCTAACCAACATATCTATGAATTTTCCGCAAATGCCTATTGGTGGACTGTTCAATTTGCGGTCCCCACCACCCTTTACGTCATCACTTCCTGGACCTATCGCAGCATCTGCTATGATGGCACCTCCTTTATGGGCAACAGAAATTATGGAGGATATTAAAACCATCAAGTCGTCGGTGAAAAAAATTGACAATATTGAAAAGATGGTCAATAACATTACAATCAAAGTAGACACACTTGAAATGAAAGTGGTCGATAGACACCAGAGTTACAAACGTCGAAAAGTCGAAAGAATTCCTTAGCAATGAGTTCGATTAAACGAAACAAAAGCTGAAATCTGCAAATGATGACTTACATAAATTAAACAAAAAATGTAAAGACTTCGAAGAAACAGTCAAACAGCTAAAATCCCAAAACGAATCACTGGAAGCAAAAACGAATGACTTGGAATTTCGAAGTCTTTTAGAGAAAATTTATTGTTTCACGGACTCCCAAAAACACAAAATGAAAATTGTGAAGGTGTTGTAAAACAGTTCCTGACAGAAAAACTTAACATAACACAGGACATAGCAATGGACAGAGCCAAGTGGGGAAGCCATGGGGAAGAACGAGACCAGTTGTTGTGAAATTTCATTATTTTTCAGAACGGGAACTAATCAGCCAATGCTAAAAGTAATGAACTGAAAAATGTTCACCAAGGTGTCGGATGGATGGATGGATGGATATTTTGTTTATAGACGCTCAACCCTAAAAGGGCATATAGCGTCTAATAAGATGAATATTATATGATGATTTTATTTAATGAGAAATTAAAAATATCTAGGATTGATGAGTTCATTTTAAGAAAGATAAAGTATCAATGATTTTATGTTATTAAAATACAGATCATATTTTATTAAAAAGTCCGATCTCTTTCAGAAAATCGAGTATTTTTTGAGTTGGCATATTAAAAAGTTCCTTTATATTTTTTACATTAAAATACTTTGTGCGAATATAATTAAATTCAGCACAAGTGACAAGAAAATGTTTGACCGTAAAAGGTTCGTTACAAGGAATGCAGAATGGAGCTTGTTCATTGTTTAAAATATAAGAATGAGTAATTCTAGTGTGTCCAAGTCTACATCTCGTGATTTTTGTTTGTTCTTTTCTGCTGAGATTAGAGAATGTGCATTTGCTGTTAAAATTTGGTTTGATTTCATTTAATTTATTATAAGTTTGTGTTTCCCAAACAGACTGACATTTGTTGTTGATGTATTGACAGACGTTTGATTTAAAGTCGGAGTGAGGAATTTTGAAATTGGTTATTACTAAGGATAATGCAGATTTGGCTTCTGAATCTGCTAATTCATTTCCACGAATATTAACGTGGCTGGGAAGCCAACAAAATACAATTTCTTTTGAAGCGGAAAGATAATAATATTTTTTAAGAATTTGCTGAATTAATGGGTTTCTATGGTGTAAATCTTTAAGAGATTTTAATACAGAAAGAGAATCTGAATAAATGATAAACTGTTTTTCAGACTGATCTCTGATATGGTAAAGTGCAATATCAATTGCCTTGGCTTCGGCGGTAAAAATGGAGCTATTATCAGGTAATCTGATACTGTCAGTAAAATTTGGACTAATAACAGAACAAGCAACTTTCTCATCTTGTTTCGAACCATCTGTATAAATTGACAGGTAATGTTTATAATTTGATTTGATTTCTAAAAATTCATTCTTAAAAATATGCGACTCGACTTCTGTTTTTTTATTTTTATGAAGGTCTAAAATAATCTTTGGAGGGTTTAACGTCCATGGCTCTTTTGATGGAAAAGAAAAATGCTGAACATTTTTAATATTGATATTGGCCTCTTCAAGTAACGGTTGTATTCTCAGGCCAAGGGGTTTAATAGCTGTTGGTTTATTATTGTAAAATCTTTCATATTTAGGGTTAAAAACACAATCATGAGCTGAATTACGTGGATTGGCGGCTAATTTAGTAACATATTGAAGAGACAATTTCTCTCTTCTTATATACAATGATGGTTCATTTGATTCAGCGTATAAACTTTCGACGGGGGAAGTACGAAAAGCCCCTAGAGCCAGACGTAAACCTTGGTGATGAATAGTATCCAAAGATTTCAAATAAGATTTTCTTGCGGATCCATAAACTATGGATCCATAATCCAATTTAGATCTAATTAAAGATCTATAGAGATTTAAAAGGACAGTACGATCTCCTCCCCAGTCGGAAGCCAAGGTGTCGGAGTGCAGCAAACAAAAGCTGTTTTGCAAAAGCAGAGGGATCTATCTGCTGTGTATGATCGTGAAACTGCAGCAGGAAAACTGTTAAATGGGTCGGTGCTAAACTCATGGTTCGAGAGGGAGACGTGGGCGATTTTCACGAGGTTAAAGTATAGGGAGAACAGGAGGAGCTACGCGTTATTGCGTGGAATATCAATGGACTCCAACGAAAACTATCAGATGAAGACTTTATAAATACTATTAACTCATGATATCATTCTGTTTAGTGAAATAAACGTCAAAAAGATTGCCTTTGGAAACAAAGAACATACTACAGATAAGAAAATGGGAGTCTCGGTTTTATTGAGGCTCTTCATAAAAAGTAATGAAGTTTGCAACACTGCTTACGCCCGAGCAGAACTCCATTTTCAAAGATTCCACAATGGTCCCAATGATCCCAAAGGAAATGAAATATAAATGAAACTTGGATTAGTAATAAGCATTCACTGAATTTAGAAATAAATGGTTACGAAAGTGTACACATTTTTGGACATGAAAGTTACGGAATGAAAAAAGGACGTCAAAGTGGCGGTATATCCGTTAATTTTCGAGAACAGTATAAAGAAACAATTTCAATTGTTGAAAAAATGATCATGGAATAATTTGGCTTAAGATAAATAATGACTTGTTTCACTTTAATGAAGATATTTATTTATGTTATGTTTATATTCCACCAGAAAGTTCAAAAGTAATGAAAAAAAAGGTAAGAGAAAAGTCCAGGGAGTGCCACAATCACAAACCGCAGCCCTTCCCAGACCCCAAGAGGAAGAGGAAACCGACAAATCTAAACAAGCACAAACCGAACAAACGTATGAAAAACACTAAGATTAGCTCTCTCTTCCCCAAGCGAGGTAATCGCAATACTAAAAGGACTGAAAAACACAAGAACAAAACGGAAAGACATAAGCCACAAAGCGTAGAATAAACCACAAAGCAACAAAGAGTAAGACTAACACCGGGACCACCGCCTTAGAACGGTCGGTACAGCAAACCACCGGGGGTAGGTGGAGTTTAAAGCACTTTTACAGCTAGCTAACTTCACCCTGGGTCCCGATGCTACTCTTAATACAGAAACACATATAAATTCGGTTCGCATAAAGGCTCCCAACTCAGTCAATGCATCAAAGCGAAAACACAAAAATCAAATTAATCACTGTAATAAACAAAGACGAGTACTCATGGCTAATTCTACTGTATGCCAGAGTAAATGAAAACCAATAGTTGAACCACGGCGGGCCAAGTAAGATAAAAATGTAGATTTGTTTTTGAAGAAATCGAAAAAGGATTAGAATAATTTAGTAAATTGGGGAAAACATATGTAGCAGGAGATTTTAACGCTAGAACTGCAGTATTATCTGACACTTTAGAATTTGATGCATATTTAGACCCTGATTATCAAGAAATTTCAGGTGATCAAAATTACCTATCCCTCAAAACCAAGATAAAATAGTCGAGTCATGGTCAAAAATTATCACTGTAAAGCTACAGATCATAATAGCCAATGGACGTTTCCATAAAGATACACAGGGCAACTTCACGGATTAAGTGTAACGGATTACTTAATAATGAATATCGAAGACATAGATTCGATAAATGATTTTAGTATACTTTACTGGACTGAATACTCCGACCATGCAGCACTTTACTTTAGTTTCATAAAACTCACACTCCACAGCACGACCAATACACACAAACAAAATACCCTTTCCAAGAAAAAATTGTATTTAACGAAGGTATAGTCCCACAATACAATGAAATTTTAACCCAAATATGAAAAAATTTAACTCAAGTTTCAGATCTTGCATACGAGACATCAGAAAAAGTTGAGGCTTTGACAATTTTTTTATATGAAAATGCAAAATTAAAAAAAAAAAAAAAAAAAAAAGTTATAAAACAAACAATTCAAAACCTAAATGGTTCGATGAGAGCTGTTTTAATGCAAAACAGCAATTTAAACGGGCAAGAAACATTTGTACGAAACAAAATAAATGAAAATAGATACGTTTTCGTACAAGCACGCACAAAATACAATAAAGTACGTAAAAAAAGCAAAATATCTGTTCAGAAAAAAACGAGGGTCAGCGATTAGAAACCATCGCAAAGTCAGAACCTAAAAAGTTTTGGAAATCGCTCAAAAATGTTATGCAAAACCACAAAATAAAAACAATGACGTAAAATTAATTACATGAACACTTTAGCAATTTATTAGGGCAAGTTCCAAACAATATTGGCAGACAAGAACCATATTTAGACGGTTTTCCAGACAGCGAACTTGACCGCGAAATTACAGAACAGGAAGTTCGAAAAGTAGTTTTTAAACAAAAAAAAAAAAAAAATAATAATAATAATAACAAGTATCCAGGACTCGATAATATCTGCAATGACCTTATTAAAGCAGCCTATGATATAATTTCACCATTTATTTTGTCCTTTTTTAATACACTCTTTGAAAATTCCGAATACCCCTAAAGTTCGGCACTCGGTTAAATAGTCCCTATGTTCAAGGACAATAACTCCACTGAGGCAAAGAATTACCATGGAATAACATTAAATAATATATTAGCTAAAATATACTCTCAAGTTCTTTCAAATCGCTTAACGTCATGGACAGAAAAACACGAAAAAGTATCCAACTGCCAATTCGGTTATCAAAAGGGCAAGAGCACTGCTGCCTGTATCTTTATTTTGCATTTCATTATTTAGTTTTGTCTTTATTGATTAATAAAAACTGCATATAATTTTTGGCCGCTATTACTTCATTTCACTTTATATGCAAAAGTAGACTTGAGAAATACTTCGATAAGATAGATGCAAATAGCAAAGACCCAGATCTGCCTGCACATTTGCACACACTGATCAGAATTGTTTCTATTCGTCTACAAATTCTAGTGTTCAGCAATTCTGTAAAGAGGGCAATGCAAGAATGTGGTTATCTTTGACTTTGAAGACCCGATACAACAGGCAAAGGCTTTCATAGCTCCAGATAAGGTTCTCTTTTTTTTCAACCAAATATTACATTTCCTTATTTCTCAACAAAAACATAGATGAAGTTCATCAAAAACACCTCAACAAGGCTCTTTTCATGAGTACACACACAGTTTTTCCTGGAAAAAAATTTACCCGATACCCCTCAAATATTACGTTTTGTTTTTTTCTTTTGTTGGACAATTCCAATTGGCCTACAGAAGTGTTTTGTTCTCTGACAACCATATTTATCCAGGGCCACTGTACCTTATTAACTCTAAATATTGGGACAGCTTAAATGTATACGATACTTTCCCTAAATTTGTACATATTTAACACCTGTTGATATATATATTGCTGGATTAGTTGCAGTGTAAATCCTGATAAGATGCCATATTCTGAAGTCTGCTCCAAGTCTACACTGTTTGCTGAGGCCCATCTGTCAACACTTCTATTTGCATGCTGGGTAAGTTTGCATGCTTTTTTTGTCTGTGGATTATTTTTGACATTTACAAACTAGAAATGTGTCAGAATAACACAGATGCCCCCGCCCAGGGCCATCCTCACTCACACGCAGGCATTTTGCAATAAAATGAAGTTGAAAAACGGGCCATAACTCTCACAATAATAAAACAGATTTTACCCCAAATCGAACTTGACCATATTTTATGATTATATACCCGTTTATAAAATGAATCCAATACACAAATCAATCTTTTTTAAAAAAAATATCGGAAGGAAAACATCTTCTGAAGGTGAAAAAGGGCCATAACTCCCATAATATTGGGTTGATTTTACCCTAGTTGGAACTTGATCTCTATTTTATGATGATATACCTGTGTGTTAAATATGAATTCAATATACTGTTTTCAAAAGATATCAAACTGAAACTATTTTTCAACGTTGAAAAAGGGCCAGAACTCCAAAAATAATAGGTGGGTTTTACCCTAAATCAAACTTGTCCTATATTTTATAATTATATGCTTGTGTATAAAATATGAATCCATTTCACTAATCTTTTCAAATTATGGAACGGAAACCATTTTTCAAAGTTGAAAAATGGTCTAACTCCCAAATAATTGGTGAATTTTACCCTAAATCGACCTACATTTTATGATAATATACCTGTGTATACGAGGGTCCTGCAAAAAGTTGTTACTGGGTTCGGATTACTTCAGTGCTACGTTTTATCGAACATATTTTTATTACAAATTTTTAAAGTATTCCCCCTTTACGGAAACACAGTTTTGTAACCTTTTTACCCAGTCGCGAAAAGCAGACAAATAGTCTTCTTCTGGTATCTGTTGGAGACACTGATAAATAGCGCTGACAAGAGAAATTCTAGATGTATACTTATTTCCAGAAAGCATTTTTTTAAGCCTTGGAAATAAAAAGAAGTCACAAGGACTCAGGTCAGGTGAATAAGCAGGATGGTTTAAAACTTTCACCTTTTTACAAGCCAGCCTCACACTTATGAGAGGAGGCGTTGTCATGTAAAAGGTGGACTCCTGACCATTCTTTGCTAGGTCGTTTCTTATTGTAACAAGTAAACTGATCAGTGTATATGACTGCATCTATTTCAATTTGAAATAACTCGTCAGTTGGAAAGCAATTTGCACGAAATAAAGGGGTATCATTAGCTATTCAACACATCATTCAAGTGCAGGGAAGCATTTTAAAAATATATCTGGGATAAAACCAAGGAAGCCTATTAGTGACAGAACTTTTTGCACGACCCTCGTAAAATTTGAATCCAATACACTAATCTTTTCAAAAGATATCATCGAACGGAAACCATTTTTCAACACTGATAAAGGGCCTTAACTCCAAAAATAATTGGTGGATTTTACCCTAAATCAAACTTGACCTATATTTTATAATTATATGCTCGTGTCCAAAATATCAATCCAATACACTAATCTTTTCAAAAGTTATGGAACGGAAACCACTTTTCAAAGTTGAAAAAGGACCATAACTCCCAAAATAATAGGTGGATTTTACTCGAAATCGAATTTGACCTACATTTTATGATTATATACCTGTGTATAAAATTTCAATCCAATACATCAATCCTTTCAAAAGATATCGCATGGAAACCATTTGTGTTACATACGGACAGCGGTGATACTATATGCACCCCGCTCCCCGCATTGAAAATGGTGGGGGCATAAAAAATCTTTTAGAAATACCATCAAACAGCTTGGATCCAGATCAGGCCCGACATTTTGTCGGGTCTGATCTGGATAAAATGTCGGGCCTGATCTGGATCCAAACTGTTTGCAAAGGTTATCAGCAAACAACAAAAGTAGCTTTTGTTTGTGTTGAGGTTTTACGGCCCAGTCAACCCAATGGGGTCATGTCGAGCGCAGTCAGTTTACCTAACCACACGTTTACTGGGCAGGCTTAGTCCTCTAAGCGGTTAACCAGTATTGTGCACATTCTTTCGCCAGAAACTGACAACTGCCCTTCTTGAATCAGCGGAAGGGAGAGAATGACCGTAGAAAATATTTCATGATCAATCTCCACGAAAGAATGTTGCCGACCTCGGCGGGGGTTGAACCCGCGACCTCTTGGTCTCCAGTCGGACGGCGTATCCAACTGAGCCACCGAGGCCGGCACATTACAAAAGTAGCTACTTGAGGGGAAAGAGTTGAGGTAAAAGACAAATGTGGCATCTGACCATTCATCCAGCAGCTTTGAGACATACCAAAAGGTGACTGGTTTCAAATCTTAGGACAATTTAAGTTACGAGTAAATCCATTTACGTCGAGTGGATTCTTCTACCACAGCTCTTTAAACTGGTCTTTTTCCAATAGCAGTGTGTCTGGGTTAGTTTTTACTATTACTATATTTTACAGAAAATCCTGTATTTGATGCAGTGTAGACCCTGATCAGATGTCGAATTCTGTGACATCTGATCTGGGTCTACAGCTTGCCAATAACCCTTTCGGGAATTCCAGACTAAAATGGGGTATGGTGTTCAAATAATGAGAATATAAAAGAAATAACAGGAAATTTTCAATTCCACAGCCAGTTTTATTTCTAATTTCACATAATAATTTATGATTTTGACTGAGAATGGGACGTCGAAGTTCGGCTGCCAGATCGACTTCGTTTTCTTTCCTTTGCCTCTTTCAGTCTCATAGCCAATAATTTGGCATATTCTGCTGCATCCTCACGCTTTTTTGATGCTCGTTTCTTTTTCAGGGCTAATCTGTGCCTCTTTCTCTGTAAAACCACTGGGGTAACTAGTCTCTGAATTTTGGGGGCTTTGCTGCGAGCCTTCTTAGCTGGAAAATAAAAAAATAGTCTGACCTTAGTTTACCATAACATTTTTATATATATACTGTGATCCAAAGAGAGCAGAAACTGAACTGTCCTAGCGAAACAATAGAGTTGTTATCAAACAAAAAATGTGTAGATTATAAAGAAAAATGACCATCATTTCACTATATAATCTATACATTTTTGTCTGATTACAAGAGTTTTAGGATCCATATTTAAAGTGTATTATATCTGACACCATGCTTTATTGAACCCTGTTATAAAGAGGTTAATACTGCGTGTGTCATGTTCCATGATGTATATGTTAGCATACCCACACATTAATAAGGTTATGGAACTTCACTTTTTTTGTTTGTTTTTGTTGAGGTTGTACAGCCCAGTCAATCCATCTGGTTCATGTCGACCTCGACAGGTCAGTTTACCTAACCACACATTTATTGGGCAGGCTTAGTCCTCTATTTATTTCAAGTTTTACATGTTGCTTCGGAGTCATGACAGGAGCTATGGCCATTTAGATGTTAAATATTGGATTTCATGCAATAACTGTTTAAAGTTCATTTCATCGAGTTCACATGAAATTCTTATGATGGCTTAATGGCTTCTGTCCCAGTCACTTGATGCACAGAAGTCAGCTCAAATGCTCAAAGAAACAGCATAGCTCCAAATAAGACGCTTTTTTTCAGCCGAAAAGTATTGACTTTTCTTATTTCTCCATGAAAACATATGTTGTGGGTACTCATTAGAACTCCCTCACCACAAGGCACTTCTAATGAGCACCACAACATATGTTTTCATGAATATGGAAAAATATTTTATGGATACCTCTTAACTAAGGCTACGGCCGAAACCCTTATAGAAATTTTTTCTCACAAGCATACCTTGTGGTTACACATGGAAATTGCCTCAATGAGTGAATTGTCTGGTTGACCAATCGGTCAGTGATTCTGGCGCAGAGGTGTAAAACTCCACTCCCTTGCTTGCATTTGCGAGTAAATTTTAAGGCAAGCGAGCGAGATTTTCAGAACTTTCTTCACTTTATAAGGTTTGTTTGTGATGAGGTTTTACGACCCAGACAACCTATTGGGGTCATGTCGAGCGTGGTCAGTTTACCTAACCACACGTTTACTGGGCAGGCTTAGTCCGCTTAAGCGGTTAACCAGTACTGTGCACATTCTTTTGCCAGAAACTGACAACTGCCCTTCTTGAATCAGCCGAAGGGAGAGAATGACCGTAGAAAATATTTCATGATCAATCTCCATGAAAGAATGTTACCGACCCGGCAGGTGTTGAGGAAAAGTTGGTGATAATTCTGAGTTTTTTCTCCAGATCTCCATTAAAAAACATATGTTGTGGGTACTCATTAGAAGTGCCTCAGTGAGGCACTTCTAATGTGTACCTACAGCATGTGTTTTTATGCAGAAAAAAAAGCAGTTTTCAATTGAAAACACTGCCTAATCTGGAGCTATGGACAATGTTCAAAAAATCTTGGACAGCAAAACAACAATGAAGAAAGACGATTACTTACTATCTGTGGCTGCAATAGGCCGTCTGACCACATACTGTCTTACATCATCCTCCTTGCTCAAGTTGAACAATTTACGGATCTTGCTAGCCCTCTTTGGACCAAGACGTCTTGGAATAGTCTTGTCTGTCAAGCCAGGAATTTCCTGTTCACCTGAGGACAAAAAGTGCATAAAAGAAAACATGCTTATATAATTTTGAAAACTCCACTTTTACACAGGAAAAATAATGTATACCCCTGTTAGGTTTACAGGGGTCTACATTATTTTTCTTATTTTGTTAAAAAACAGATTGTGGGTACTCCTTAAATACATGTATCAGAATTTTTTGTCTGAAAATTTTCCTTATTTGGTTGTAAAATTTTCTTTATATTTGAATAGGTATGTTTTCGTAATGATAAAAAAAAAAACTGAAATGTAACATTTGTTACCCTTGCTATGCTGAATAAATTAAGATGCCACACCCACTTCTAATTTTCAGCCAAATCAGATTACTTGATCCTGGCTGTTGATACAAATTCACATACTTAATGACAAACACTGCAGATTCAGATCAGAAGCCAACTGATTTGGATCTCCATTGTTTGCAAAGAGATGGCATATCCAGTTTCAGCAAGACCAGAGTGAATAAGTTGTTTTTAATTCTATCATAATTTAATTTTATTCTGTCCAGCTGCTATTGTTCAGTCCAGCAGAAAATCTTTATCTGTCAGACCATATGTCCTGTGGAACTTCTTGGCATTTCACCTAGACTTTTAATAGAGCTACTTACCTTGAAACAATGCTGAACTACAGTCAACTCTCATGATCTCGAATTCCAAGGGACTCACTGAAATACTTCGAGATGTCTGTACCTCGATATATCAGAGTTGAGAGAGTGAGGAAAACAATAAATTGAACAACCACATTTAACAAATGAATGTGTAATTTGACTCCTGAAGTTAGAAATATATATATAAAATAATGTGGAAAAGAGGAGAAAATTTCTCCTCTTTTCCACATTATTTTGTTACCTGTTGTCATAGTTTCATGTTAAAACAGGGACCAGTTTTTCACTTCGAGATAAGCGGTAATTCGAAATAAGCGAGTTCGAGATAACAAGGTTCGACTGTAGTAATAGTGTTTTCAGAGAAAACAGATGTCCCCCACCATGAATTTTCAGTTTTTCTACTGCTATGACCTTGAAAATTAGGTCAAGGTCACCAAATCTCATCAGTTCTTTGTTGTCCCCCCATATCCATGAAAATTGGTAAGAATTCAACCATTGGTTCACAAGATATTGGGAAGACAAGAACGTGTTGTGCTGACGACGAAGGAATCTGCACCAAAAACAATTTATGTCCCCCTCCAAATAAGGACATCAAATGCTTAGACTTGAATTCCAGAAGATGCTTTCCAGGAGAATGTCAACAAAATTGTCTTTGAAAAAAAAAAAATAAAAAAAAAATAAAAGGCTTATGGGCCACTGCTCGCCCATCTGATAGAAAACGCCACTGCAGATATACATGCAGATGTTATGCAACATTTTACCAATCCTGTCATTGCAACTTATGATCAGATCATCATTTGAGCATTTCTTGGTTTTGAAGAAGCATGTGTTTTTTTTTTATTATTATTTTTTAAAATATATGGGCATGACAGTCAATGGAGCGTGACCATTTGACCAAATTCTCATCCAGTTTCAACAGAAGGATCAACATGAAATTTGGGGAAAATTGGCCAGGTGGTTTAAAAAGAAGTTGTTCAAAAATATCATGGTTTTATATAAGGTGTCGTGTATCTTGATTCACTGGGGCATCCAACTGATACTGGCTTACAATTGTGCCAGGCCTGCTATCCTTGCAGCAGGTATGGGTAGAGAGGGGAATGTTTTTATTTCTTCTGTTTCATTTTCCTCTTTCTCCTTCATCTTCTCTACTATCTCTTCTATCTCTCTTCTCCCTTTCTCTGGGAGATGACACAAAATAACCTACACAGGTCAACGCATTGTTAAACCCCAACAAAAACAATCAATTCAGTACAGGGGCAGGGGAAAATAGTTCACGCAGAATAAATTTTGATTGTAACTTAAAGCTTTTGCTGCTTCAATCATATAGTGTAAGTTTAAGACACTTCAGCTATTTATGTCCTACATTGTGTGTTTTCATTGCTCTCAAAGGTTATTCTTTTTATAATCTATTTATCTAAGCCAAAATGCAGGGACTTGCCAAGCTCTTATCTTCATTGGATAAGTAAAGAAAGGATGAGAGAAGAGGTTTTGCACACCCTATGTCTCTTCACAAGGCCAGACAAGAGACAAGTCAACAGGGTCTTTCTGTGCTGGTGCTCAACAGGGTCTCTTTTCCCTGCTGGTGCACAACAGGGTCTTCTTTCCCTGCTGGTGTGCAACATGGTCTTTTTTTCCTGTTGGTGAGCAATAGGGTCTTCTTTCCCTGCTGGTACTAGTTGTCCCTTACAAAATTTGCCATGGCAAGCACACAAAATAGCCACTTGTCATAAAACATATAAACTGGGTAGACAATCATCAAATGATCCTTTCACTTCATGTATTATGGAGAAAATGCAATTTTACCATTTTCCTATAATATGTTTTTGGGACCGTTCAGTTGTCATAGCAACCAAACAATCAAAGGTGTGAACAGACAGACAGACGGATGACAGACGGAGTGATCACAATAGCTCATCAGGTGAGCTGAAAAGGTGCTTCATGGTTTAAGTGCTGCCAGATGTCCTCCTTACCTTTCTTTATGATAGTCAAAGCCAGCACACTAAGGTTGGCATCAACAATACACCCTCTCACAGACTTCCTTTTCCTCTCTCCCTTACGACGGGGACGGAAGCAGGAGTGGCCTTTAGACAGCAGCAACTTGACACGACTTGTGGTAAGGACACCCTGTTTCATGGGGAAGCCTTGTTTGTCATTGCCACCTGTGATTCTCATAACATAACCCTGAAATAAACAATAAATCAACTGAAACAAACATTAATGCTTAGCATGCTGAGTAAAAATTTCAGCAAGCAACGTTCTGAAATAGTTCTATTTTTTCCAAGAAAACAGACTTTGGCATTTCATGTTAATTGTCTCCTGAGAGACAATTTGCACAAACTGTCAAAGCCAATTTTCTGAAATAAAAAAAAGCAGAGGCTTATAATCCTACTTACAGGGCTATCAGCTCCCTAGTAAAGAGTATACAACTTCTTATGTGTGAGTCGCCTACCATCAGATTGGCTGCTGACTGAGAGCTCATCAGGAATACAATCTAGTTCTCTTAGAGAAACTGTTATGAGAATAGCTTTCACTTCTGCAGCCTTTCATTAAATTATAAGAAATAATAATCACACATGCCAACTGCCCAGTCAAAGCTGAATAACACTGAGCATGCTGGGTAACAACTTCAGCAGAAGACATTATGATTTTTTTTTTTTTTTTTTTCAGAAAACAGGGTTTGACAATTCATACAAGCTTTTCTTAGGAGGCCGTTTGCATGAAATGTCAAGCCCCATTTTCTGGAAAAAAAAAAACAAAACAAAAAAAACACACCAAATTGTTGTCTGTTGAATTTTCCCAGGGAGTGGTAAAGATTAAAACACTACAGTACAGGTAATAAAACCTGAAATCATTCTAATTCTACAAACGCATTAATGCCAATCACTGCTGGAGTCAGCTACCCATTGATATGGCACTTTCCTCCTACAAGTAGTTTCAAGGATTGTAACCTCGTCAGTAGAATTGTAAGCCTCTGAGAAAAGGTATTAAGGTATGTAGCAGCAGTGCCTCGCTGAGGTGCTTCTAAATTATGAAAACCTGGGCCCAGTTGTTCAAAACTAACGATATCGTTAGTTAACGTATTGTTAAAACTTTGATCATTAAATATGACATATATGCTAATATTTTTGCTGAAAAAATGTGAGTAGCTTTGGCATTTGCAAAAGCTACTCACATTTTTTCAGCAAAATACCTGTGAATTAGATATTGTACTTATTAGAACAGTTAACATTTTGACCACTAATGAGCTTGTTAAGCTAACAATGCTTTCAACACTGGGCCCTGTTGTAGAGACTCATCAGAAGTCACTGAACTAAAGCTATGAATACAGCATACTTACAGCTCTGGACTAGATGAGAGTGGTATCAGGTTTTTACCACCAAATTATGTTCTGAAGCACTCATTAGAAGCATATCATGAAGACACTTCTACTTAGCACCACAACATACTTTTTTTCGTGGCAAAATTAGAAACAAGAGACCCATGGGCCACACCAGGGCTCTAGAAAAAACAGAAAATAGAAAAGTATCCATAGGACACGGATACCCCCGCCAAAATGCCATTCAGAAAAAGGTTACATATGTAATTGTGACAGGTACAGCATGAAGTTATTATTAAGGTTGATATGGCCCACACAGGGTTTACTATATGGAACTTAGTCAAGGGCAGATAATTTATAAACCAAACAAGCAAGAGTTGTCTTTCATGTTCATTACACATCGCCTAAATGTCATGCATGCACCTGTAAATTTTCATAAATATATTTCATATGGTTTAGGAGTTATGGCCCACACACGGTTTACTATATGGAACTAAGTCAAAGGAAGATAATTAAAAAACCAAACAAGCAAGCGTTGTCTTCCTTTTTCAAGACATATCGTCTTAATGTCATGCATGCACCTGTAAAGTTTCATAAATATATTCCATACGGTTAAGGATTTATGGCCAGGACACGGTTTACCATATGGAACTAAGTTTGTTTGTTTGTGTTGAGGTTTTACGGCCCAGTCAACCCTATGGGGTCATGTCGAGCGCGGTCAGTTTACCTAACCACACGTTTACTGGGCAGGCTTAGTCCTCTAAGCGGTTAACCAGTATTGTGCACATTCTTTCGCCAGAAACTGACAACTGCCCTTCTTGAATATGGAACTAAGTCAAGGGCAGATAATTCATAAACCAAACAAGCAAGAGTTGTCTTACTTGTTCATGACACATCGTCTCAATGTCATGCATCCACCTGTAGAGTTTCATAAATATATTCCATATAGTTTAAAAGTAATGGCCGGGACACTGTTTACTATATGGAACTAAGGCAAGGGCAGATAATTCAAAACCCAAACAAGTAAAAGTTGCCTTCCTTGTTCATGACACATTGTCTCAATGTCATACATGCACTTGTAATGTTTCATAAATATATTCCATACGGTTTAGGAGTTATGGCCTACACACAGTTTACTATATGGAACTAAGTCAAGAGCAGATAATTCAAAAACCAAACAAGCCAGAGTTGTCTTACTTGTTCATGACACATCGTCTCAATGTCATGCATGCACCTGTAATGTTTCATAAATATATTCCATATGGTTTAAAGAGTTATGGCCCAGACACAGTTTACCATATGGAACTAAGTCAAGGGCAGATAATTCAAAAACCAAACAAGCAAGAGTTGTCTTCCTTGTTCATGACACATCGTCTCAATGTCATGCATCCACCTGTAAAGTTTCATCAATATATTCCATATGGTTTAGGAGTAATGGCCCGGACACTGTTTACTATATGGGACTAAGTCAAGGGCAGATAATTCAAAACCCAAACAAGCAAGAGTTGCCTTCCTTGTTCATGACACATTGTCTCAACGTCATGCATGCACCTGTTAAGTTTCATAAATATATTCCATATGGTTTAGGAGTTATGTCCCGGACACGGTTTACTATATGGAACTAAGTCAAGGGCAGATAATTCAAAAACCAAACAAGCCAGAGTTGTCTTACTTGTTCATGACACATCGTCTCAATGTCATGCATGCACCTGTAAAGTTTCATAAATATATTCCATAGAGTTTAGGAGTTATGGCCCGGACACGGTTTACTATATGGAACTAAGTCAAGGGCAGATAATTAAAAAAACACACAAGCATGAGTTGTCTTCCTTCATCATGACACATCGTCTCAATGTCATGCATGCACCTGTAAAGTTTCATAAACATATTCCATAAGGTTTAGGAGTTATGGCCCGGACACGGTTTACTTTATGAACTAAATCAAGGGCAGATAATTCAACAAAGAGCTCCGCCAAGTGGGGCATTATACGCCCGTGGCAAGTAAAAAGATGTAGCACAAAAACTGGCTCCTGTATAATTCAGTGCTCCGGATATAAACTGTAAGTGGAATTACAAAAAAAAAAAAAAAAAAAATAAAAACATTTCACTGGGGCATATCTCTGCTGATATTTAGTGAACTGTAACCTAAGCGACCAAGCTGGCCTAGGAATTAAGGAAGAAGTGACTTCTCCCTCCAGGGAAAATAGGGAGAAGTTTGCTGCTTCTAGGGAGAAGTGCTTTCTGATGGAGGACACACCACAGAAGCATGACTATATTATAAGTTCATATGAGCCTTTGGCTGATTTGATTTGTTTTTCCTATACTTCAATATCAGACCAAACAATAACAAAACAAAAATAAACATCAAAAAAAAAAAAAAAAAAAAAAAAAGCAAAAAATGCTGCAAGAATTTTTTTTGTAAACCTTTAACTTGTTTAAAACTGACTATTTTTTTTCTTCAAGGGATCCAAGTCAGAAGAGTATTAAAAAAAAAAAAAATCCAAAAAGAATTATGTATTCATAAAGATTTAATAATGGCAACCTTTCCTTGCAAATCTAATAAAAGAAGAAAAAAAATCAAAATCTTGCCCATATGACCAAAACTTAAGTTATTTGCAAAAAATATACCTATTATAAAATAAAAATTGCACACTATTACCTCTAAACAATATGCTGCGAAAAGTTTACAAAAACTTTTAAAGGGGCATAAATCTGCAAATATTTGGTGCACTGTAACCTGGAAATAATATGTGCTGCTCCACATCATCATGTAACTTTTTATGAAGTTTCAGCTTGATTGGATGTAAGCTATAGAAGGATTTAGCCGGAAACAAAAAATTAATAGAATTAATAGAAATTTTCAACGGGGTTTAACTCTGCTAATATTTGGTGGACTGTAACCTTGAAACAATATGCCCTACTCCACATCATGGTCTAACTACAAATAAAATTTCAGCTTGATAGGATGTAAACTGTAATAGGATTTAGCCGGAAACGAAAAGTTTACTGAAATTTTCAAAGGGGCATAACTCTGCTAATATTTGGTGGACTGTAACCGCAAAACAATATGCGCTGCATCACATCATGGTCTAACTGTACATGAAGTTTAAGCTTGACTGGATGTAAACTGTAGGAGGATTTAGCCAGAAACAAAAAATTAGTAGAAATATTCAAAGGGTATAACTCTGCTAATATTTGGTGGACTGTAACCTTGAAACAACATGCGCTGCTCCACATCATGGTCTAACTACAAATCAAGTTTCAGCTTGATCGGATGTAAACTGTAGGAGTTAGCCGGAAACGAAAAGTCAACTGAAATTTTCAAAGGGGCATAACTCTAATATTTGGTGGACTGTAACCTCGAAACAATATGCGCTGCTCCACATCATGGTCTAACTATATATGAAGTTTCAGCTTGATCGGATGTAAAATGTAGGAGTTAACCGGAAATGAAAAGTTTACAGAAATTTTCTAAGGGGCATAACTCTGCAAACATTTGGTGGACTGTAACCCTGAAACAATATGCGCTGCGCCACATCATGGTCTAACTATATACCAAGTTTCAGCTTGATCGGATGTAAACTGTAGGAGGAGTTAGCCGGAAATGAAAAAATTTATGGACGGATGGAAGCCATATCCCGTAACGTAGTATGTCCCGTTTTTCAAATGGGCGTATAAAAACCAAACAAGCAAGAGTTGTCTTCCTTGTTCATGACACATCGTCTCAATGTCATGCATGCACCTGTAAAGTTTCATAAATATATTCCATACGGTTTAGGAGTTATCGCCCGGACATGAATTGGGACGGACGTACATACGTATGTACATATGGGACGGACAGGGGTAACACTTGATGCCCTTCCGCTATTCTTCGAATAGGCGGGGGCACAAAAAGCTGGTTTGAACCGAAAATAAGAATCCCAGACCAGATTTAAACACCCAAAAACGCTAATAATTTGGTCCAACAGGGTCGTGCCTTTGACCACATTTTTTCCCCAACCGACCAATTTCCACGAATCAATGAGGTCTAAACAAACAGTCAAATCTTCACACACTGATAAGGTCAGCTCACCTTTTAAATTGATAACATGTAGTTAAACTCTTCTAAATGGTCATTTGACATGTTTATTTGGGAGTTCTGATAAATAACAGCAACTTACCGCAACACAAATTAATCAGAGATACAGACTAAACATTTTTGTTTAGGGGCCCAGACTGCCCCGAGTGAAACTTTAACATCGAGTTAACAGGCATTTTCTCCCAAAACTTAGGGACCCAGCCCAAACTTTAGGGGCCTTGGTCCACTGGGCCCCAGTTAGTCCTTAGCCCTGTTAATTATGCAGTATCCAAACATTGTCAGAAAATCAACACTTCACTGTCCTTTTTGCGGTAAGCAAGTGATTAACACAAATCATCAGCGATGGCAGTCTGATAATTAATCTGTGTGACTCGCGTGAATACACTGTGACTACAAAACTGTATAAAAACACCAGGTGCAGTTGCATGTCCAAAAAGATCAAAGATCGCTTTAATCCCAACTAAGAGTGATTAAAGAATGCACGACTTGAACGCTCATTTTCTTCCTTTTTTTTTTTTTTTTTTGTTTAACACGGTTTGCAGTTTGTTGATCCCAGATTTGATAAATAAATCCCAAAACTGTGTAGGTCCTGATCAGACAATGCATACAATGGCATCTGATCTGGATCTCATTGTTTTTTTCTTTCTTTTCACATATTTATTGATGATACCATAGTGTAGAAACTTCACCAACTATACACACATAACAAAGCAGCACTGAACATAGGTATCTTCATTTGAAGCATGAAATTACTTTTTTCATGTATTAACAAATTTACGCCAGCTTTGATCATCTTCGTTATAGCATGGTTCGGTTAACTAGCACAGTCCAATGCTTGGAACCGGACTTCCATGTTATAATGGGGTTGAGGTGTATCACTAAAAAGGATTTATAGGACTTTGCCAATTGTCACTACTTTTCGTGACAAATGGTATTATATTTTCACTTTGGAAATTGGCTGGACTGGACTGATTAACCCTTGTCCTGCTGAACCCGGATATACCCTATCTTTGCAAACAGTGTAGATCCAGATCAGTTGGCTTCTGAAGAAGCCTACTGATCTGGATCTGCACTGTTTGTCATTAATATTTGAATTTGTTGGAACAACTTGGCTCAAGTAATCTGATGGGCTGAAAATTAGAAGTAGGCGTGGCATCTTAATTTATTCAGCAGGACAAGGGTTAAGATTTCAGAATTTCTAGAGCCCTGGGCTACATAGCTCATCTGAGTTAACTGCTGTAAATAAATACAATTTGTATGCAGTTTTTGATTGTGTTGGGATTTAAAGACACATCAACCCTTGTGGGTCATTTTGTGTCATCCCATAAAGAAGAGAGATAGAAAAGAGTAGAGATGAAAGAGAGGGACAGGGGAGAAAGAGGAAAATGAATGAAAGTGAAGAGACAGAACGAATCAAACATTCCCCCTCTACCCTTACCTGCTGCAAGGATAGCAGGCCTTGCCCAACTGTTAGCCAATTATCAGTTGGATGCCCCGATGATGCAAGATATACAATACCATTGCCTCATCCAACCTCCACCTCAATTTTTCTAAAATTTTCAAAGTATTGTTGTGAAACATCAATAGGTAATTCAAATTCGGCAAAGAAAGTAAAAATTTGTTTCCTTAGATGGAAATTCCCCGAAAGTCACTTTACTATAGAAACTGCATAGGTTAGACCTATTTTTTGTCCATAAATTTAATTTGAGAACAAAACATAGAAACAGAAAAGACAAATGGTTTCTGATAAAATATAGTCAATCAGAGCAAAATATTTTTATTTAAAATAAAAGGCCAAGCAAAAACTGTCTTTCCGAGAGATGTCCGAAGGATTGTAGGTGAGGTTCAAGATGTTTGAAAATGCTGACCAAGCACAGACAGACCACTTTTGGACAAACACCAGACAAAATGTACTATTTGGTTAGCATGTATTTTTTAAATACTGTGCCCAAATCTGTCTATCCAAATATATAGGGACAATATGGTATCTATAGAAAGTAAAATACAAGCCCAATGAGAAATTAATCAAATTATCTTTACTAACATAGTGCTCTTAGTGACTTAAAACTACTTTATATTTGATAAAGATATACAATCATTTAAGAACATTGTGTCTAGAATTAGTGCAACCAACCATAATTGAAATCAGCTCAATGGCCTAAAAAGATATCATTTTAAAAATCTTTTTTTAGCTCCAGTGGCCATTTTGTTGAGCTGAGAGGAATCTTTAGCAATTTTGGATGGATGGATGGATATTTTGTTTATAGACGCTCAACCCTAAAAGGGCATATAGCGTCTAATAAGTTTTATGTTATATGATGATTTTATTTAATGAGAAATTTAAAAATATCTAGGATTGATGTGTTTATTTTAAAGAGATAAAGTGTCAATGATTTTAAGTGATTAAAAATACTGATCATATTTTATTAAAAAGTCCGATCTCTTTAAGAAAGTCGAGTATTTTCTGAGTTGGCATATCAAAAAGTTCCTTTATAGTTTTTATATTAAAATACTTTGTGCGAATGTGATTAAATTCAGCACAAGTGATAAGAAAATGTTTGACTGTGAAAGGTTCATTACAAGGAATGCAGAATGGAGCTTGTTCATTATTTAAAATATAAGAATGAGTAATTCTAGTGTGTCCAAGTCTACATCTCGTGATTTTTGTTTGTTCTTTTCTGCCGAGATTAGAGAATGTGCATTTGCTGTTAAAATTTGGTTTGATTTCATTTAATTTATTACAAGTTTGTGTTTCCCAAACAGACTGACATTTGTTGTTGATGTATTGACAGAGGTTTGATTTAAAGTCGGAGTGAGGAATTTTGAAATTGGTTATTACTAAGGATAATGCAGATTTGGCTTCTGAATCTGCTAATTCATTTCCACGAATATTAACGTGGCTGGGAAGCCAACAAAATACAATTTCTTTTGAAGCGGAAAGATAATAATATTTTTTAAGAATTTGCTGAATTAATGGGTTTCTATGGTGTAAATCTTTAAGAGATTTTAATACAGAAAGAGAATCTGAATAAATGATAAACTGTTTTTCAGACTGATCTCTGATATGGTAAAGTGCAATATCAATTGCCTTGGCTTCGGCGGTAAAAATGGAGCTATTATCAGGTAATCTGATACTGTCAGTAAAATTTGGACTAATAACAGAACAAGCAACTTTCTCATCTCGTTTCGAACCATCTGTATAAATTGACAGGTAATGTTTATAATTTGATTTGATTTCTAAAAATTCATTCTTAAAAATATGCGACTCGACTTCTGTTTTTTTATTTTTATGAAGGTCTAAAATAATCTTTGGAGGGTTTAACGTCCATGGCTCTTTTGATGGAAAAGAAAAATGCTGAACATTTTTAATACTGATATTGGCCTCTTCAAGTAACGGTTGTATTCTCAGGCCAAGGGGTTTAATAGCCCTTGGTTTGTTGTTGTAAAATCTTTCATATTTAGGATTAAAAACACAATCATAGGCTGAATTACGTGGATTGGCGGCTAATTTAGTAACATATTGAAGAGACAATTTCTCTCTTCTTATATACAATGATGGTTCATTTGATTCAGCGTATAAACTTTCGACGGGGGAAGTACGAAAAGCCCCTAGAGCCAGACGTAAACCTTGGTGATGAATAGTATCCAAAGATTTCAAATAAGATTTTCTAGCGGATCCATAAACTATGGATCCATAATCCAGTTTAGATCGAATTAAAGATCTATAAAGATTTAAAAGAACAGTACGATCTCCTCCCCAGTCGGAACTGGAGAGAACTTTAAGAATATCAAGTGCTTTTAAACATTTAGCTTTTAAAGCTTTGATGTGTGGTATAAAAGATAATTTGTTATCGAACAAAAGACCCAGGAATTTTGCTTCACTGACGACTGGAATTGGACTACCGTATATGGTGAGATGAGGATCTAAATGTAGCTGACGTATCTGACAAAAATGAACGCATTGAGTTTTTGTTTTTGAAAATTTGAAACCATTTTCTGTTGCCCAATCTTCTATATTGTTTAAACATCGTTGTAGTTTGAATTCAATGGTTTCCATATTTTTCGATCTAATAAATATTCCAAAATCGTCAACAAAAAGTGAACAATCAAGGTCTTTCACACATTTAACAATATCGTTAATTTTAATGCCAAACAAGGTAGGTGATAAAATGCTTCCCTGTGGTACACCTTGTTCTTGTTTAAATATGTCCGATAACGTATTACCTATTCGAACATTAAATGTTCGATCTGATAAAAAATTTTGAATAAAAAGTGGTAATCGGCCTTTAAGGCCTAGTTTATGTAAATCTTTCATGATGCCATGTTTCCATGTAGTATCGTAAGCTTTTTCAAGATCAAAAAATACAGCTACGACATGTTCTTTTTTAATAAAGGCATCACGAATAAAGGATTCCAAACGAATCAAATGATCGTTTGTACAGTTATTTTTTCTGAATCCAGCTTGATATTTTGTTATTAGCTGGTTTGATTCCAAGAACCAAACCAGTCTATCATTAATCATTCTCTCCATTGTTTTACATAAACAACTTGTCAAAGCAATAGGTCTGTAGTTAGTAGCTTCAGTATGATCTTTATTTGGTTTTGGTATAGGTATAATCGTTGCTTTACTCCAGTCTTTTGGAAATTTTCCAGTGATCCAAATATCATTTAAAATATTTAATAAAGTTTTTAAAGTGTTATCGGGTAAATGTTTAAGAATTTGATAATGAATATCATCAGGACCAGCAGCTGTATCATGAGATTTATGAAGAGCATCTAATAATTCTGAAGCTGTAAATGGTACATTATATTTTTCATGATTTAGTGACTTAAATTTAGATGCTCTTTCTCTCGTTCCTGTTTTATGTTTTGAAATGTTTCGGAGTAATTTGCACTAGAAGAGTTTTTCTGAAAATTCTCCCCTAGTGCATTGGAAATATCTTTAGTCGTTGAACATATATTACCATTTGATTTAATATGGACATGCTTGTTATTTTTATTTTTGCCAGTAATTTTTCGAATCATGTCCCATATTTTCTTTGCTGGAGTTCTAGAATTAAGTTTGGAGACGTATTGCTGCCAAGATGTTCTTTTAGCCGTTTTTATTGTCTTGCGAGCTTTTGCTCGCATTTGTTTGGCATGGATTAGATTTTCTTTTGTTGGCTGCCTATTGAACTTTCGTAAGGCAGATTTTCTTTTATTTATTGAATTTTTAACATCTTTATTAAACCAAGGTCTATTTCTTTTTGAACTTGTCGAGGACTTTGGAATACATTTTTCGGCTACATGAATTAATGTATCAGTAAAAGCTTGTATATCATCTGCTGTTTTAAACATTTCAGGATTTAATTTTTCATTACATAGCTCCATAAAATTCTCCCAGTTTGCTTTATTCAAATTCCATCGGGAATGATGGTCTTCATTTGTCCATTCAATTTCTTCAATTTTAATTGGAAAATGATCGCTCCCATGAAGGTCATCTAAAACTGACCAATCAAAATCTAAGTAAATATTTGGAGAGCATATAGACAAATCTAAAGCAAAATAATTTCTTGTAGGAGAATGAAGATAAGTTGGTTGTTTATCGTTAAATAAACATAAATCATTTTCTGCAATAAAATTTTCTATTATTTCTCCTTTGTCATTTGTATCCAGACAACCCCATAGTTTGCTGTGACTATTAAAGTCACCTAATAATAAATAAGGACGAGGTAATTGGTTTATAAGATTTTCTAAATCGTGTTTAGAAAATTTACAGTGTGGAGGAAGATATAGAGAACAAATTGTTATGGATTTAGACAGAGTGACATTTACAGCAACAGCTTGTAAATTACTATTTATATCTATCTGTCTATGAGGAACATTTGATTTTACAAGGATAGATGAACCTCCTGAGGCTTTCTGATTTTCAGTTGCGATATGATTATATAAACTATAATTTTTAAAATTAATATTATCTGTATTTTTTAAAAAGGTTTCCTGGAGACAAAAGACAGTCGGAGAAAGTAGTGTTGTTAAAATTAAAATTTCGTTATAATTTGCTTTTAGTCCTCGACAGTTCCACTGAATAATTGATTTTTTATCCATGATAAATGGAGAGATGATTTGAAAATAAGGAACTTAATCCTTTTGTTTTCTCTGAGACTGTGAGAACATGGAGGAGTCAGTAGCAATTTTGGATACAGGCCACAACAGGAGCATTTCTGTGAACTCATTTTGAAATTGGACCATTGGCCTAGGAGGAAATGATATTTTAAGATTTTTTTTTTTCTATTTTTAGCCAAGTGGAAGCATTTTACCAGTCTAGTAAAAGGGCACAAGAGGAACATTTCTGAGAAATTATTCTGAAATCACATCACTGGCATAGATGTTGTTTATGTTTTTCTATTTTTAGCTCTGGTTGCCATTTTGTTCAGCCAAGCGGAACCATTTTAACAATTTTGTTAAAGGGGCATATGAAGAACATTACTGTGGAATTGTTTTAAAATCGGGCCACTGACCATGATGTCATTTAAAGATATTTTTATTTTTAGCTCTGGCATGGCAGTCATATTCTTTCATAGAGGGGAACCAATTTAGCAATTTTGGTAAAGGGGCATAAGAGAAACATTTCTGTGAAATTATTTTGACGTCAGGCCACTGGCCTAGGAGATGTTGTGTAAAGTTGTTTTTTTTTCCTTCTATTTTTAGCTCTGGTGGCCATTTTATTCTGCAGCGCTGAACTATTTTAGTAATATTGGTTAAGGGCATAAGAGGAACATTCCTGTGAAATTATTTTGAAATCATGCCACTGCCAAGGAGTTTTAAGATAATTCTATTTTTAGCTCTGGTAGCCATCTTGTCCAATGGAGGGAACCATTTAAGCAATTTTGGTAAAAGGGCAGAAGAGGAACATTGTGTGAGATTATTCTGAAAATGGATTAGTAGTTTAGGTAAGGTCATTTGAAGACACACGATGGACGCCACACACATGCCGATCACAATAGCTCACCCTGAGCTCACCTTGGGCTCAGGTGAGCTAAAAATGTCAATACCTTTTTGTTTGAAAAATACCTTATCTGGAGTTACAATACTTTACCTTGAATTCATCTCCGAGGCAGTCGACAGCAACCTCAGCTGATATCCGTTTGTCATACAAAGGTCTCAGCTTTTTCTCATCATCAACTTCTATTAGCTTCTGACAGCCTGTGGCTGGGTAAGAAATGTTGAGCTGGAAAAATCGAAGTATTAATGTGAAACATGTTTTTCAGTGCTGAGGTTTCAACCACTTCATTGTAATAAAATTTTCAGAAATCTGGAACTGTCAAAATCTGCTGTGCACCAGCTCCTGGTATAGCTGAGGACTGCCGTGATAGCCCAGAAACATGCTGCCAAAGACTGGCTGAATGTCAAAGCTATACTGATTTTAACCTTTTTTATTGTTTTCAAGATATCACAGCAGTGCTCAGCATAGCTGGGAGCCTGTGCATGTAATCTATTTATAGGTGTGGAATTTGTGAAAGGAAAACTTGATCATTTCTGAGCAAGTTTTCATAAAAAATTGCATAAACTGAAAATAACTAGAGTATTAATATTAAAAAGAATGTTTGCAGAATCTATCTAGAGTTTGCTTAGATGTCTCAAATGGGAATGCACATTGCCATTCAATGAAGGCAGGGTTCAAATTTTATCTTGGGAGGATTATTTATCTTCAATGTGTGTATAGATACCTTTCCAGCAAATATCAGATTTTATAAGTGTTTTGCGATAAAAACAAAACCCATCGAAGTCTGACTTCTAATATTCAAAAATACCTCTTAAAATCTTATACTTTTTTCTTCTATCACGCTTTGCTTTATCTGGCATGCGCAGCTGCACATAATTCTCGCAAGAGGGTGTTGTAGGATGCACAGATCTTCAGCATCTTCTCATTAGTCAATCTGACCAATTAAAGCTTGAGAGTGGACTGAAAACTGGGGCTAGCTTGGAACACACAAGCATTTTGTATGCAACTTTTTTGTTGTTTTTTTTGGTGTTGGTGTAAAAAACCAAGGGTCTTTCTAGCTCTAGAAGAAATATCCAAGGCATACATGAAATAATAATACCCAAAATATCCATGGCTCTCACTCATATCCTGAGAACTGGAGTACAAAAGCCATTTACTACTAAAAATAGTGCCACAATATTATTTTGCCAATTTTCTCTGAAAAATATTACCAAACCACCAAAAAAGGAATTTGTTTTGAGTTGAGGTTTTACGGCCCAGGCAACCAAATGAGGAGTTCATGACCCCATATTTGGAGTTAATGAGAACCCTAAAATCTCATCAAATCCATGGTTCATTCTTATTATTATTATTTTTTTTTTTTTTTTTTTTTTTTTTTTTTGTTTTCAGGTTGGTTTATTTGGCCCAGTCAATCCATTAGGGTTATGTCAAGCCGGTCAAGTACTTTTACTGGACAGGTTTATTCCTCCAAGCAGTCAACCAATATTTGCGCACATTCTTTCACCAGAAACTGACAACCTCCATTCTTGAATCAGCGAAAAAGAGAGAATAACCATAGAAAATAATTTATGATCAATCTTTACAGAAGAATGTTGCCAGACCCAGATGGGGATTGGACTTGCAACTGCCTGATCACCAGTCAGCCCCGCATCCGAGGCCCCGCATTAAGTCTATGGATCATGGCACTGTCCAATTTACTGATTATCTTGATCAAACTGGGTTGGCAAGGCCTCCTGAGTTTGTAATCCATCTTGACAGTCAACATGTATTTTTTCTGGGGCTGAGGAATAGAATCAACATTTGTAACAGATCTTGAGATCAATGACCCTGATGCACACCCTAGATGCAACTGAATGTCAATGAAGTGTCACCATAACAAGTAAATGTTCCGAGTCTTCTCTGATGGCTTTACTTTGTATTGATATTTGCTACTAACATCAGAGTAACCTATTATGAAAATCAGGAATTTTCCTGTCCTGTCTAAATCTTATAAAGGTTTTCAGCAAGACAGAGGCATGGAAGTTAATATGTAATGTAGATAGCCACTTAGGATTATCGAACTAATATTTTAAGACTGAATAAAAAAAAATAATACTTGATTATGTAATGAATAATTTACATTTTGGGGTGGTTCATAGAAATACCAGAACACACTAGAAATTTCCGGAACACATCTTCATATATCATTTTTATATTATTATTGTTCGCTTTTATGTCTAAATTGATAGTATCCGTGTAGTAACTTTCAATGCCATGCATTTACACATTCTGATCAGTTTCAGAGTATTTTATTTAGGAGTCACCACACTGATATTAACCTTAAGCTCTCTTGGTAAAGATTTCAGTAGGCTACATTTTGAAATATTTTCCTTAGATAACTTTTTTGACATTTCATGTCTATCATCTTCAGTGGAGACAATCTGCACAAGAAATGCCAAATCTTTTTTGTTGGAAAAATATGAAGTTAATAACAAATTCAATCTTTGTATATCATTTTGTCATCAGCTGAATTATATCAGAGAGTGTTAATAGTGAAATTGTATACTAAGACCAATTTTGTTAATAACAACATCATACACACAAACAAACAGCAATTAAGTCGTAAAAGCAAACAGTATTATAAATAAAATAAAAAAATAAACGTGTGTTCCAGTAATTACCAGAGTGTTCCAGTAATTCTATGTACCCCATTTTGGGGTAACAAATTGGCTTTTACCAGCTGTTTACTGTGTAAAGTCTAGGCAACGTGGGGAGACTTTGACAGGTATAGTGAAAACGCTGGTTATGCAAGTTTCCAATGAAACAAATCATTTAACTTACAGTACAGTCAGCGCAACCTTACTACGTGTCGTTTTCACTAGCGAACGAGGAAAGGATTAATTTCCTCGCAAGTTCCGCGCTCTTTCCACGCTCTCTCCACGATAATTTCGCGCTTATCACACGCAACAAACCCGACCGCAACGCGGAACGTGAAATTTGCGTGTCACTCGATAGTTCCACGATCGCCACGCGCTACAGGTAAGATCGCTTCACGCTACACTCTACAACCCATTGCAACCTGTCTGCATTTTATTTTAGATCAGTACCGCATCCGTTCTTCTATCCCAATGTGTTTACACGTGTATGGTAGTACATGATTTCTATTTGTAATAACGATAATATTCTTGTATCATTGTTTGCCTTAATTGTTATTAAGTTCTTGTGCTTTATACTGTGATCACACTATTCAGAAAGAAACGAGGATTATTTTTTTTTCGTCAGTGTCTAACGTCTAAGTAAATAGCAAATAAAATGTCAAGCAGAGCGCTAACCAGAGAGTCAGGGACTAGTTACCTTGTTCAGTTTTTTTAGGACAATGAGTATTTAGTGGTAAATAGAAGCAGAATATTCAGAGAGGGCAGGCTAGTGACCGACGACGTTGCAAACATTCATTGGGGTGTAAATCCTAAGCAAACTAGTAACTAGTCACATGTAACGTCACGCTTAATTTACAAAAAAAAATAAAAAAAAATGGCATCTACTAATATGCTAAGCGCTTCGAGGGTAAAAGTAGCGATACATTTCAATTGACAAGGGAGACAGAAACGGACACTGCTCGGATCGAGGCCTGGACGGTTGATGATTGGACATGGGTTAGGACTGCCCATTCAAATCACCACTTAATGATGACGGTGACTTGGTGTCTTATGTCTCTTTCAACAAAAAAAAAAATATTTAAGTCATATTGAGATGATAGAATGCGGCGTCTGGTCAGGGTATTTACTGTTTGCCGTTTTTCTCTAGGAATATCTAAATCTCATAGCCGGATGTATCTAAAATGGACGAGCCAGAAGTTTTGCAAACTCTCTCTCTCTCTCTCTCTCTGGAAAGCTCTTTCTTTTTACCCTCATGCAAATATGACGGGTCTCCTTTCGAGCTAGAAGTTGTTTGCACTGACTTTATTGGAAAAATGGTATCGCACCGGCGGGAATCGAACGCGATTCGATCCCCACTTATCATGAAACACATGTATTTGCTACGGTCATTCGCTCCTTCCACTGCTTCAAGATTGGCAGTTACAAGTTTCTGGCGGAAGGGGGTTCGGTGTACTGGTTAACCGCTTATTGTATAAGCATATACAATTTACAGGCGCGATTCATAAAAAAATGTTGTTCCCAATCCCATTTCGCATGGGCCCGACTCGTTAAAGCAATTGCAGTTAACTCCCTTTTGATAGTCAGTTGCAGTTAGCTCCCTTCAAAGAGTAAACACCTGCAGTGTGAGGACGTTACCCCGCATTTATCAGGGTACAAATGAATATTATGTTATGTTATTCTCCTACAGTATATACATTAATAACATTGTCTTTATTGGTTTATAGAGCAATCTTAAAAACTTTCGTTTCCATGTAAAGTGTTCTGTTTTTGTGTCTTCAAAATTTATGCAAAACCAAGACCGTAATTTATTAAACCAGTAAAAGAGACGCATGTATAAACCTAGCATCGGCGGGAAAGAATCTTCTAAATGACATTTGTCCATAATATTATCATATGCCCTCGCGGACATTCTAAGCAGAGTCTTCCTGGTTAGAAACCAATACTAAGTTACGAGGACAAAGTGTCTTGCTCAAAGACACAACACTTGGTCAGTGTTAGAAATTAACTTTTTTCATAAGTAGCAAGTAGTTGCTACCTGGTCTGAAAGTAGGTAGCAAAATGCATCTACATGGCAGCGAAAGATGTTGCCCCCTTGTCATGGGTTAAACCTTCACAAGCTAAGCATATTTAGCAGACAGCATTTTCAAAGTATTTTTCTACTTCAGCAAAAATCAGGATTGACATACATGTGAACTGTCTGCTTAGCAGACAATTCACATGAAACAACAAGCCTAATTTGCACTGAGGACATTCACAACACAAACAAGTTGCAAAGTTGATAGTGTTCAGGGCACTATACCAGGTAGCAACTTTTTGCTACCAACAGTTTTACCAGGTAGCAAACTGAATTTTCAGGTAGCAAATTTGCTACTTGCTACTGTTAATTTCGAACCCTGCTTGGTGCTCGCGGGTATCGAATTACCACTATCTGGGCTAATTCAGCAGACGACAAAAAAAAAAAAAAAAAAATCGTTATTTTTTTTTTATTACCAAGAAAACAGGATTTGACATTCATGCAATGGAGACAATTTGAATGAAATGCAAATCTTGTTTTCTTGGAAGAGTGAGAAAAATATTTCAAAATGTCGTCTGTTGAAAATTTTAGCCAGAGTGTTAGGCGTTATGGTTTGCACAAACAAATCGCGCATGGGTCTGTGCATGGCGAAACCTACGATGTCATGTACGAAGAGACGGATCAGCCCGCACACTCTGAGCCTGCACATCAGTACTCTGATCAGAGCCTTCGCTAATCGTATGTACCTCCTGCAATCTCTGGGTTTAACAAAATGTCTTGTGCGACGAGCGAAGACTCGGGTCAATCTGCGCAGCTGCACATTCTGATAAAAGCATTCGCTGATCGTATTTACTTTCGATAGCTGGGCTGTCCAAAGCGGGATAAACAGTGCGACTGCAACAGCACATTCCGATCAGACCCTTCGCTGATTGTGCAATATGCACCTTCTTCGGAAACCGGGCTTTTCAAGAAGCTTGCTATATGTAGTGGGTCGATGTACAGACTGACCTGAGTCTTTGCTGGTCGCACGTACATTGTACTATTGTACGTTTTGTTGTCCGGTTCATTGTACGTACATTGTAAATCATACTTCAGACATGAGAACTTTATACCGACGTAATTTTGATTTGAGCTGGAGTTAAACGGCCCAGTCTACACTATTTCGGTCTTGTCGAGCACGCACACTTTTCCGGGTTGGGCTTATTCATAAGCTATTAATCATTTCAGCAGAAACTGATAACTGCCCTTCTTTTCTTTCATATACCTTACTTTTGGAGTTACGGCCCTTTGAACACTGAAAATATTTTAGTGATTTCTGATTTTTTTTTTTTTTTTTTTTTTTTTTCTGTCCGCTCTGTAACTTGAAAACTATTTGAGATATTTTCTTGAAACTTATTAGTTTATTAACAGAGTCATGGTACTTGCTTGATGTAAGTGCAGTGGCGGGGCATGGGGAAATGTCTGCAGCCCTTTTATTAGATATTTAACAGTATGAAATATTGGGAAATGGTGCCTCGGTGGTGCAGTGGTAAAGCTTCTCGTCTTGTCAACCGGGGTCATGAGTTCGATCCCAGGCTTCTCAAGCCTTTCATATTGGACTTTAAACCAAGGTCCATATCTCCCTATGTCCTAGCTGTTAGTAGGACGTAAAAAACTCACTCGTTTTAATTGTCATTAGCCTCTATTGCCCCTTGTGCGCGTAAAGTGTGTTTTTGTGTGACAGACTCCCTTTTCACAAATCCTGTCTTGTTGATTCAATGTCTCTTTGATAGCAGAAGCACCCCTTTAAGTAAATTCATATTGACACGTGCGGTTGCTGCACGTAAGTGAGAATTTCCCGGTCTTTTACCACAGTACGTCATTTATACTGAGCGCGTGCGGTTGTTGCATGGGAAAAAGCAGTTACAGGAATACCAAATATAAAATACGTAATTCGTAATTCGTCGACTGGGGGCAGATGTTTGATTCTCTTTGTGACTTTTGTGTGTTTGTAAAAACGACCATGCCTGACCCACTTTTGTGGCCGGACTAGACTAAGCCAAAGAATCCGGTACTTTTTCGTATGGAGCTTTGTCGAGGCCCATGCTACCTTGATAACTTTTGCATGATTTTTCTAATCGAAATTCAAAGAGCAAGCTTTGATATTCGCACGTTCTATTCAATAATAATCAATAATTAATGTGTGGCCTGTGTCACGGTTCATGACTCTGGAAAGAAATGAAAACAATCAGAACGCATTAGAGAATTTTTATCTTTTCACACTTTAAAAGACGTACATGTACTGCAATCAGAGTAGTGCATGGACAGTAGATTTTGTTTTTACAGGTAACGGTAAAGTTGAGCGTGCACTAATCTTTTCCACGCCCGGGTTTCCACGCCTATAATCCGTTACACGCTCGATCACACGCTTGTAGCGAATTTCCACGCTTGTCTTCCACGCTACACGTTGAACTCGCGTTACTTCCTCGCTAATCCCGCGCAACTTCCACCATAAAAAGTCACGTGACTTGCGTGTTTCCACGCTTGATATCGCGACACGTAGTAAGGTCGCGCTGCCTGTTCTGTATTGGAAAATGGTTTCCTTTGTTCATTCTAAAATTTAATGTTGCCGTCTGCTGGATGACATTTAGGATTTTCATTTGAAAATGCCCATCTTGGCTGGGGTTATTCTGCAGTTTCGATAGCTAAAAAGTGGTGTTACATTTTTAGTTAATCCTCTATGTAAACTGTTGATAAACCTCACTGTGTACCTCACTAAATGTAAATACTTTCAGTCTCTAAAATACTTTATTTGGCGCTGCCTCTATGTGACTCAGTTGCCAAGTAGCGTTACAAGTCTGATCAGTCAGTCAATACTTTACTTCTCTTGTAGCTATGATTATGTATGTTGTATGCTAGAGACATAGCAACAGATAAGGCACTTTTTTCATTTGAAAAATGCTGATATCATTCTTATTTCTCAACGAAAACATATGTTGAGGGCCTCCTGATCACCAGTATGGTGCATATCCAACTAACCACAGAGACAGGCTTTGGTACGATTGTAACAGATTACTTGTAGAAAGGAAGAAGAAGGAGAAAGATTTTATTTTCCCTTTTGGGCCTGCACTGCCCAATTGACCCCAAGTATCTGTGATTTTCATATTAGTTTGAACACATTGTTGTCCTTCATTGTAATTAGTTTATCATTGCATCATTTATCAGTGCAAAATATAACAAGTGTTAAAAACCAAAATAAAGAAAAGACACTTAAACGTCTGATAAGACTCGGACTTATTTAGAAAATGTTATCATTGTTGTTCAGATCTCCATCCGATGATGATCAAAACAAACAGCAAAAAATCTACGTGCATCAACTACTTAGAAGGATCAAGTGATCTTATGGGTGTGACAATTAATAATAGAAAAAATAATGAACCGATTATTCATTTTATTTTTCTAATTGGGGTCTATATTAGCCACGATATTTAGGTTTAAATCACCTTCATGCTGATCGCTCACGATCAGAATGGATTCAACCGGAAAAGAGGTTGAGGAAACCGGAACTTGGCTAGTTTTTTCAATGACTATTGATACAATGACCGTGTATCTGAACCAAAGTGTTCAACCAACACTATCACCATGATCATGAGGCCTCGGTGGCTCAGTTGGATGCGCTGTCCGACTGGAGACCAGGAGGTCGCGGGTTTAACCTCCGCCGAGGTCGGTAACATTCTTTCGTGGAGATTGATCATGAAATATTTTCTACGGTCGTTCTCTCCCTTCCGCTGATTCAAGAAGGGCAGTTGTCAGTTTCTGGCGAAAGAATGTGCACAATACTGGTTAACCGCTTAGAGGACTAAGCCTGTCCAGTAAACGTGTGGTTAGGTAAACTGACCGCGCTCGACATGACCCCATTGGGTTGACTGGGCCGTAAAACCTCAACACAAACAAACCATGATCATGAATGAACAGGGAATTAAGGTTTATAGGAGTAATAGAGATTGGCTGTTGTTTACAACCACTATTTCATCCAGGGTCTTCCTAGATAGTTTATACACACTCAGAGACCGCAAAAACAACATGTGTATTTAATACTTGTTGTAAACCTTGCACATGTGTATTTAATACTTGTGCAAGGTCGGGTATGAAAGCCACGGCTGAGCTGCCGAGCCGAGCCGGAAAAGCCGAGCCTGATATTGTGTTTTCTTGTATCTGTTCAAAAGAGTTCAAGATACTTATTTCTTTTAATCTTATATTACCATATATGTAAAATGCAATTAAAATTTGTATAATAATTTGCTCATTTATGACTTTTATCCAATTTTCCATTCAACAGGGGTATGAAAGCCACGGCCGCGAAAGGGATATATTTTGGCCATTTTGTGGATAAATGGCGATATTTTATGATGAAAGCATTCGACAGAGGTTGCTAAAATTATTTTGTATCATTATAATATGCAGAAATTGTTTATATTTCCCACTATTCTTCTTTTTCATCCAAATATCGAGGATCAGCAGGGTCTAAATATAGAACAGAGAAAACTAAATGAAAATAACCGAAGTCATAAGCAAAAGCAATGAAAGGGCCTAAACTTAACAATTACATCTATACCAGTATGATGACCAGCATTATTGGGAAAAGCTATCAAATAAGTTATAGATGTGGAGTTATAAATGACTGTATTAATAGCTCACCTGAGCCTTTAAGCCCTTTCAGCAGTTTCGGTTATTTTCGGTTTTGCAACCTCTGTCAAATGCTCAGATTATAAGAATTACGGACAACTCGGCCCAAAGACAAGTCGGCCCAAGACAACTCGGCCCAGAAAAAAAGTCGGCCCAAGACAACTCGGCCCAAGTCGTCCCAATTTCAGAAGACAACTCGGCCCAAATCGCCCCAACTTTCGAAGACCTCTCGGCCCATGAAAATCAGACACCTCTTAATGTATTAAAAATGATTGGATGATGGTACTTTTATTGCTTTGTATCTGATGAAGAAAAAGCATATGCAAATGTCTTAGATCAGATCGCTAAAGTACATATTCTAACTTAAATGACATCTGATTGTTATAGCAGCATAATGTAAGTGACCGAAAATATTGATTCCATATTAAAAATAAAAGTGCGTGAGATCTATTAAACTCACCCATCTATCTATCTATCTATCTATCTATTCAGTCATGAAAAAAAAAAAAAAAAAAAAAAAAAAAACGAAAAAAAAAAAAAAAAAAATCGGACTTTTAAAAAAAACGGAGAAAAATTATTAGAGACTTTCATGAACGGTGGTAATCAGCGGCTGATCACCTTTTAATCAGCTGTTAATCTCCTTTAATCATTTAATTCAAACTTAAGCTATTTCAGTGTTTGATTTAATTACATGTTAAGCTAACTGATCAATTAACGACAAGCACTGAAATTTACTAAGAGTGAATTCGCAACAAAAGTGTAAATTGTCATCCTTTAACCGACAAAGGTTAATTATTAGTAAGTTTGAGCAATAACAAATTGCCAACTTTTATTTAAATTATTTCTTTTATTTGCCGACATGATCTGTATAAAGACAAGCCAAGTGACCAGAAGCTTCTAATCCAGTTTTGGCATCTATTGCGTACAGTACGTACATACAGTGTCTTAAACTCGAATATTGACAGTCATTGTGCCTGTTTTTTTTTTTTTTTTTTTTGTTTTGCGTTGCGTGTAGTAAGATCGTTCGTGGTAGTCACCATGCCGTTTCCTGAGATCTGTGCGAGGCTTGGCAGCATCTGAGGTGTAATACTAGTAAATATTTTACTTATCACTCGGACCCATCAATACTGATTGGTCTGAGCTTATCACTGTAATGTTTTGTATTAAAGGTAGTTCTCATTTTTATGTTAAAGTACAGACAGATTTCTAGGATGCATACTCTTATCAGAAAACCTCACATAAAAATTAAGTCAGGGTCCGAAAATGAGGATATTTTGGAAAAGTATTGGGTAAACAGCATGGAAATTCATATATTTGTTGCGTTTATATAATATATTTTATGCAAGAATGTAAATTTATATCTTCTCCGTTTGACGGACATAATTTCCACTGATCATTACGAAAACAGGTCTGTTCAAATATATTGAACACTTTGTCAAAAACCAAAAAAGAAAATTATCAGAAAAAAAAATCAGATTTTTTTTTTCATATTTCTGCTCAAAACATATATTGTGGGTACTTGATAGAATCGCCTCAACGAGGCAGATTTAACAAGTACCTACGATCTATGATTGAGCATAAATAAGAAAAATAATGTATACCCCTGTTAACCTCAGTCTTACTATATAAAAGTGGGGTTTAAGGGGGGTAATATTATTTATGCGTGTTTTCTCGTTGTTATTCATAATAAATCGAATTATAGCAGAGCATCAGAGGGACGCTTCTTTCTATATATATAACATGCGATATACACAAAACATATTTATTTTTGAAAAAAAAAATGTAAGCAAGCATTCTAGTTTACAACGCTTAAAATAGTACTACTCATACAACATGATACAGGTTTAATATTATTTCTCATATACCCTGGCAAATGCTCCTAAATCCCACACACCAGTCTCCGACAAAATGGCACAGGCAAACATTGCAGATCCGAATCAGACTGCTCCAACATGAGCCGCCCGTCCGTTACATGAGTTCGCATAAAGCGACTGTTCTATTTCAAACATTACACCTTGGAATACATCATTTCAGGCATGTCACGCGGAGAGCAGTTATAACTTGCAACTATCAAAAGCTTATATTATCCTGCGCATTCGCGCAGTGATCTTATTCTTCGATACCCATTCGAGGCTTCTGTTGGTTTTAGAAAGTACGATGACTTTTGTTGACTGTATAGGCGCACTTTTTTGTTTTTATTCTAGCGCATTGCCAATATGATAAAATGTTTCAGGAATAACAAAGAAGAATATCTTGCGGCGACCGAGGCGGCGACCCGAGGGAAGAAATACCTTAGTTTCACCTTTATAACCTGCGCCCACAAAGCAGAAGCCGAAATTGAGGTACGTTCATGAATAATCATCTTCAATATTAATGATAACGACATCTCTCTCTCTCTCTCTCTCTCTCTCTCTCTCTCTCTCTCTCTCTCTCTCTCTCATTTGATTGAGAAAAAAGTTTTGAGACGATGACCCATGTAAGCAAACATTAGACGTGTATTTTATAGTGATTTAAGGGGAATGGATACACAGCGAAGATGGGTAACTGTAAAAAATGTTTGCCCCAATAGAAATACTCTATAAAAGGAAAGAATTCGCTCCATAGGAGCAATTGCTTCTTTTAGAGTAGACCCCCTCTCTCTCTCTCTCTCTCTCTCTCTCTCTCTCTCTCTCTTCGAAGAACATTTATACAAGAAACAAAGCGCCAACAGACGCCATGATAAGAATCTCTGTTTCACACACACACCAGTAACACTTAAAAACATGCCTATTCAAATATATTGAAAATTTTACCATAAAAAAATGAAAATTGTCAGATAAAAAATTCTGATATTCTTCATATTTCTGCTCCAAACATTGATTGTGGGTACTCGGCGAGGCGGTTTGAATGCGTACCACAATCTATGTTTTTGAGCAGAAATTATAAAAATAATAATAATAATAAAAAAAATCAGATAAAAATTCTGATATTCTTCATATTTCTGCTCCAAACATAGATTGTGGGTACTCGTTCGAACTGCCTGGGCAAAGCGGATCTAATGCGTACACACATTCTATGTTTTTGAGCAGAAATTAGAAAAATAATGTATACCCCTATAAACTTAAGTTTTACTATATAACAGTGGGGTTTAAGGGGGTCGAAATTATATACGCATGTTTTCGTCACACACACACACACACACACACACACACACACACACACACACACACACACACACAAAGTTTGTATTCTTTTTTTCCAGGTTGCTGAAGAAGTTACTGAAGCAAGCGCCTTTGATGTGTCTCCTAATCTGGAACTCATTTCTCCAGCCGATGAGAGAGATGAGACTGATGACGAGAGTGGAGCAACCGTCTTTGATGTGCCTCCTATCCTGGAACTCATTACCCCAGCTGATGAGAGAGGTGAGACTGATGATGAGGCAAGGCCACCTTTGTTGGAATTTTGGGTGAGTAGACAAACTGGCGCGAAATGGCTAGGAAGAAGTAAATTTTCCGACTTAAGTGTCTCAGAGTAGGCAGAAGGTTAATAATTTTGAATAAATACATAAAAGCAACAGATTTCTTTTTTCAGTGTTAAGATCGAATTTTATTTCACTGATGAACGCCACTCGCGAAAATAATATACGATCTTGCACTGAAAAAAACAATCAAACATCCTCCATATTTTACCTTTTCAAGTGCATTATCAAATCTTGCATATACAGATATATGGAATAGTTTTAATATTAGCGTACTTTCATTTCAGGCGGAATAAGGAGGATATTCTAGAAACGTTTCTATTCAAGTTTTTTTTTTTACACAACACAAGTGTTATGAGTATTTGTAAGATTAACCTCCACGAGGAAATTTTAATGAATATGGCACACTATCCTAAAATTATTCCAACCACGCTTCTGTATTTGGAGTTGTGTCTTAGAAATAGGAAAGGATGGATGAGAAACAACTCGCAAACGAAATAATTTTCACTGGCAATCATGAAAGCACAAAACAGTGAAAATTTAACATAGAGGGGATAGCCACATATTATTATTATTATTTCTGCACGAAAACATATGTTGTGGCCTCGGCGCTTCTGATGAGTACCCACAACATATGTTTTCGTGCAGAAATAAGAAAAAATATCAGTACTTTTCGGATGAAAAGGCGCCTTCTCTGGAGCAATGTTATTTATTTTCAGGGACGAGACTCGGAAATAGAACCAGTGGAGAGAAACAATCGGCAACATCTCCAGCTTCATCGCCGTGCATGTTGCAGAATTTACTTCCAGCCTGCCTCTGCACCAGACATCCCCTATCCAACAGTTTGTGTTGAGGTTTTACGGCCCAGTCAACCCAGTTGGGGTCATGTCGAGCGCGGTCAGTTTACCTAACCACACGTTTACTGGGCAGGCTTAGTCCTCTAAGCGGAAAACCAGTATTGTGCACATTCTTTCGCCAGAAACTTACAACTGTCCTTCTTGAATCAGCGGAAGGGAGAGAATGACCGTAGAAAATATTTCACGATTAATCTCCACGAAAGAATGTTGCCGACCTCGGCGGGGGTTGAACCCGCGACCTCCTGGTCTCCAGTCGGACGGCGCATCCAACTGAGCCACCGAGGCCGACCCCTATCCAACAGATCGAGCTGAATGAAAGTACTGACATCGATGTAGACCAGTCTGTCGAGGACCTTGTAAGTCAATCTATCTCTTCGTCAACTGAAACACATACTAACCTTCTTTTTTTTTTATGAAAGGTGACTTTTTGCCCATCCTGTATCCCGTTGTCCGTCGTCCGCCCGTGCGTCAACATTTCCATCAAAACCTTTTTATTACTACTTGCTCAGCTTTGAAAAGGGAATAAATAGACTTCGATGTGAATACCAGAAATACATTCATCAAATGCTCTGAAATATTAGTAATTTCACGAGTGCGAGGCACGAGTGAAATTACGTTTTATTAGAAGAGATTAAATTATTTATGGTATTTAGTTTAAAAGTGATATTTTCTTTTTGCGTCTGCTCAGGTAACGATAAAGACTACCGGTGTATTCCGAAACGTAATAAGAAAAATATCTATAACAATAAATAAAGATAAAACCATAAAGATAAAATACGATAACATGCATTTTTTTGGTACATGTAATTGTATGTTCATAATGATCCTATTATAGCCTTTACAATGCAACGGTGTTGTTTGTTTGTTTACTCAGGGTGCGATCTGGAGTTTATTCCTGGTACACAGTGTTTTCAGAAATGCAATTTATTTCAGGCAATGGAAACTTCAGCTTCAGCAGAGACACCTAGACAGAACGAAACAATCGTGGTACAACCGGCCGTTGATACATCTTTCTTTGATATTGGGGACATTACATACGCCCGTCCTAGACAGCTTGCAGAAGGGTAAGTGTAACATATTTATATTTTATGCGTTTCAACGAATTACTGTGACTTTCCTGTGAAATTGCAATCAATAATCCCATTAAAATTTATTTTATTTCACTAAAAACGGAATTTTCTTGAGTCTAAAATTTCGCAAAAGGCTCTGATATTATGTGAAGTGCTTAACGTTCCGCACTCGAACCGCTGACGTCACCTACTGCGCTAGCGTATATCTGCATGCGACGTCAGGCGGATTATCATCTACTTGGGCAATTTCTCAGTGTGCGTATTTTGTTTTGTGTCGATTTAACATGTATTTGTCTTGATTGTCACTTACTGTGCAGACGTAGCTCTGCATGCGACGTCAGGCGGATTATCATCTACTTAGGCATTTTTAATGCGTATTCTATTTTATACAGATTTAAAATGTACTTGGTCTGATTGTCCAACATTATGCGCATGAACACACTGAACCAGATCAAATTTATGCGAAATGGCTAGAACAACAACAACAACAACAAAAAACTTTCACTTTTAACCTATTTATGCCGTGTGGACTCTTCTGTCTCTACATTTTGGACTGGTCGATAGCCATGTTATACGGAAATCTGGGTATTTAGTGTAAAATAGTTGTAGATCCTGATCAGAAACGCAATTTGGGCCGAGTTGTCTTCTGAAATTGGGACGACTTGGGCCGAGTTGTCTTGGGCCGACCTTTTTATGGGCCGAGTTGTCCTGGGCCGACTTGTCTTTGGGCCGAGTTGTCCTGAACCCGATTATAAAACATCACCATTTGTTCACAAACTGGCAAAACATATCTCCTTCGCGGCCGTGGCTTTCATACCCCTGTTGAAAGGAAAATTGGATATAAAGTGATTCATAAGCAAGTAATTATACAAATTTTAATTTTGAATACAGCATTTAGCACATATGGTAATAAAAGAAATAAGTATCTTGAATTAGTTTGAACAAATACAAGAAAACATTATATCAGGCTCGGCTTTTTCGGCTCGGTTCGGCAGCTCGGCCGTGCCTTCCATACCCGACCCTTGTGCAACCATTAAGTAAGATCGGGTATGGAAGCCGTCCGATCCGATCCGCCGATCATTTTTCTGCCGATCATAAATTTTATTTTTGTCATTATATCTAAGCTATGATTCAAATGTCCAGTATATGAGTTTTATATGATCATATTATATAATTGTAATTTAGAGCAATGCTATTATTAAAATCATTGTTCTAGTTTTTGATTGAGAGTGATTTTTTCTCGTTTTAGGGGTATAAAAGCCAAACTCGGAAGAAAAACAGCCGAGAGAGATATCTTGATTTTCTGTCTCTATTTTGTCCTTTTATAGAACAGACTTTTATAGAACAAGCGGTGGTCCCGGTGTTGGTCTTGCTCTTTGTTGCTTTGTGGTTTATTCTACGAGGCGATTTGTTGTATGTCTTTCCGTGTGTCATTTTGTTCTTGTGTTTTTCAGTCCTTTTAGTATTGCGATTGCCTCGCTTGGGGGAGGAGGCTGGGTGCTTTTCGTGCGTTTGTTCGGTTTGTGCTTGTTTGGGTTTGTCGGTTTCCTCTTCCTCTTGGGGTCTGGGAAAGGCTGCGGTTTGTGATTGTGGCACTCCCTGGACTTTCTTCTTACCTTTTTTTAACTATACGACTGAAATTTTAGTTCATGTGCATTGTGATTCAACAAGCATTTGCACATGTTTCAATAAAATCAGTTTTTTTTTTTCGTTTGTTTACCAAATTAGACGCATCTATAAATAGACCTGTAAACAATGACGTTACTTACAACAACGTCCTGAAATAAGACGAAATGGGGGAATTTTCTGACCGCGGAAGATTAGTGTTTTATGGTTTTAAGAATATCTAATAGATATTAGTATCTGTATTAATGTTATTTCTCCTTTTTTACCTTCTTCCCTGTCCCTTTTTTTTGTACTGTTGTAGTTGGGTCTTTTTGTATCTTTCATATTCGTTGCGGTCCGGCGTTTCTATTTTTAGAACAGTATGCGTGCAAAGCAAAGATGGACAGACAAAAGGCTAAAATAGCTTATATGTGACATAATTTTCATATGCAAGAAACTAATTATGTTCTAGTGACCATGTATTCTCTGAGACAGAGCTGATCTTTGTATATATTAGCTTCACTTCTGAGAAAACTATGATTTTTTTTTTATATTTACTGGACTTGGCTTTTGGTTTAAACATATTTTATTACATAATACAAGTACAACAAAGTAACAAATTTGACATACAAACGATATAGGATTAGAACGAAAGCATATAAATACTTATAGAGTTCTTCTCCTCTACAGTGTATATTTCGTTGTTGACTTGAAGGCAGATCGTTTCACAGATCAAGGCAAAATGTTGTGGTTTATATCATGTAAGAAGGTAAAATAAATTAGTTGACAAAACACACACAAAAAATATAGAATAAAAAAAAAAGAAATAAGAATAAAGAAAAATTATAAAAAAAAAAAATAAAAATAAATAGATAAATAATAAACAAGTAATTCAATAAGTGTTTGTATTAAGAAAACAGTAGTAGGAATCAAACAGTGTGTAACAAGGTATATGAAAATAGCCTTCTTGGAGAGGAACAACTGAGCTTGCATCCACAGGCAGACAATGCAGATATTGTTCAGGACAAGTTGTACCTGCAACATGCATTTACTACAGATTTAAAACCGTTTAGTGTCCAATATAAATTTATGAACTTTATCAAAAATGGCTTTGTTTATGTCAACAGAGAGGTTTGAGCTGCCGTATAGCAACAGATTTAAAGTAGGTGTCTGAATTGTAGAAATAGCATTCATTAAAGCTGTGCGTTGAGTTTGGTAATGTGAGCAATGGAAAAAATAATGCTGCGAATCCTCGATACTACCACAACTACACAGTGGAGTTTCACAGACATTTTTCAGGAACAGATCCAGATTCAAAGCACTGCAGTGAGTACGCAAACGAGTGTGTAAGATCTGGAGGCGGCGACTGCCAGTATAATAGTGTTTCGGTGTTTGTTCCTTGTCTTTAGTTAAGTTATATTTAAAAGAGTTAACAGTATTACTTTGCTGGAGTTCTAATGGCAGATTATTCCATTCTTTGATGGCCGTTGGCAGAAAAGATTGTTGATACTGAGTGGTTCTAGCATTGATTCCTCGTAGATTATTTGAATGCCTTAAATTATAATTAGAAACATTACTAATAGATTCAGGTACCAAAGAGGATAGATACTGTGGAGTTAAACTGTATCTCATTTTATAGAAAAGAGTTAGCCTGTGGTTTTTGCGTCTCTGTTCGAGAGTTTCCCATCGAATTTCAGAATAGAGTGTGTCTAACGAAACTAACTTTGTTGCTCCCGTAACTATTCTGGCAGCTTCATTTTGTATTTTGTCCAGTTCTCGTTTTTCGTACTGGGTACAGTTATCCCATATGACATCACCATACTCCAGCAACGGTCTTATAAATACAATATAAATAGTTTCAAGAGATTTTCGGTCGAGTTGAAATTTAAGTTTTCTCATGATATTTATTCTTGTCCACGCTTTTTCAGATATGTAGTTTATATGTTTGTGCCATGAGCAGTCTTGTGAGAATACTATTCCTAAGTGTTTATGAGAGTCCACTTCAGTTATTTGTACATTTTGCATAAATAATGGGGGGTGAAGGTTTCTATTTAATTTACGCGAAATTAACATAGATTCAGTTTTTGGAGGGTTAAAAGTGACTAACCACTTAGCAGCCCATTGTGTTATTCTTCCTAAGTCAGCGTTAATACAAGCAGCTGCAGTGACGGGGTCATCGACAACAATATAAACACTTGTATCATCTGCAAAAAGTCGAATATTGGAACCTATATCAAGAACAATATCATTGATATACACAAGAAATAAAAGGGGTCCTAAGATCGAACCTTGAGGGACTCCAGCATGTATAAAAATCCAATCTGAGACAGCACCAGGCAGAACAACTCTTTGCTTTCGATTAGTTAAATAACTCTTAAACCATTCTAGGACTTGTCCTGTGACACCAGCTGCTTCAAGTTTCAAAAGTAGTCCTGCATGCCAAACCCTGTCAAAAGCTTTGCTGATGTCACAGAAGACAACCCGCACTTCTTTGCCAGAATCTAAGGCCTGACAAAAAGTATTATATAAATATGTAAGTTGGTTGACAGTTGAATCGCCAGGTATAAAACCGGACTGGAGCGAAGAGAGCAAGTTATAAGTTTGTAAATGATTATACAGATATTTGAAGACAAGACGTTCAAAAAGCTTGTCTTCAGAGTTTAGAAGGGATATTGGTCGATAATTATTTACAGCAGACAAGTCACCTTTCTTCGGAACAGGGCAAACATGAGCCTCTTTGTAAGAAATGGGCACAACACCTTTGTGCAATGAGTCATTGAAGAGTGAACAAAAAGGAGAAGCTAGTTGATGCGAAAGTTCCTTTAAAATACGATTACTCAGCCCATTTGGTCCAGAAGCTTTACCTACAGGCAATACCTCGAGTACTAATTCAACCTCGTGAGGAGTCAAAACGATACGATCCAATAAAGAATCAACAGTAGCTGGAGTTAAATCAGGAAGAACAGCATTTTGTTCATCCAGGAGTGTTTGACTTTGGAAGAAATTGTTTAAAACGTTTGCTTTGTCATGCTCGTCTGTGATTATGTTATTATTGACCTCAAGTGGCGGAACAGATATTCTTGAGTTTGGGGCGATTATTTGTTTTAATGTAGACCACCAGTCTTTTGAAGAAAGGGATTCAGACCGCAATTTGTCTGCTATTTTGTCATTGTAAAACTGTTTACATTTGCGTGTCATTTTAACTGTTTGATTTCGTAATTTCTTAAACTTACTCCAGTCTGTTTCATTTCCTGTTCGTTTTGCTCTATGATATGACCGTTTGCGTTTGCGAATATATCTTTTTAATTCTGACGTTATCCATGGAGGGTCTGAAGGGTGGATTGTAATATTTCTATTTGGAATGTTATCTTTGGCTAGGTCGATTATTTTTGAAGTTATATTTACGGAGTATGTGTCAATGTTATCGTCGTAAAGAGCAGGCCAGTCTACTAAGGATGCTTGCTCACGTAATGATTGATAATTTCCTTTTTCATAGTCCCAAATATGACGTTTAAATGTTTTACGTTTTAGTTTAGCAAACTTGAGAATTCCGTATACAGGGCAATGGTAACGTATATCCTGATTCAGAAATGGGTCACCTATACCACTTAAAAGCAAACTATTTTTGTTACTGACTATTAATAAATCAATTAAAAACGAAGAATTCTCAGTATAATGGGTGGCTTCTTCGATTGTTTGAGACAAAGAGAACTGGGTGCACAGAGCATTGATCCTTCTAGATGATTGCAAATTCAACAAATTGTAGTTAAAATCTCCCATGACGATTATTTCACGAGTATTAGTATCTACCGCGAGGGCAATAGAGTCTTCAATATTAGAAAAGTAATTGTTATTCGAATTAGGCGGTCGATAAAACAGGCCAAATAGTATGCTTTTATGGTTATTGGCTATCTCAATCCATATATTCTCTATACCTCTAATTTCTAAGTCATTCCTCCGTTTATAATGGATACCCTCCTTAACATAAATAATTACCCCTCCATGAGCATCTCCTTGTCTGTCTTTACGCACTGGCGCCTGGTATTGCTGAAGCAATATATCTTCATTATCAATGGAAGGGTTTAGCCAAGTCTCAGAGAATGCAAGTATGTCAAATTCATGGAGCTCTGCATGAAGTATTTCGAGCTTCGGGAGGATACTTTGGACATTGTAGTGAACAAATGATAAATTATGATTGAGTGGAAGGGAGTCAAAAACTGTAGTAGACAAACTTGAAGATGAAGTAGACAGACTCGTTACAGATGAAGACGAATGGGATGTGGGTCCTGGATTTGGATGAATGTCACCTGAACAAAGTAAGAGGATGGTGAGCCACGTTGTGAAGACAATATACATGAATATTCCTACCACAAATAATGAGAACTGCGCATTCGCCTTCCCAGCTTTGCTTTGTGAGACGTGAATTGTGCGTCTAGTCTTCTTTATGAATTGGTTTAATGTTTTTCGGTTTTCGTATGATAGAATAAGTGAGCAGCAATAGAGAATGTTAAAATAGATATGAAGTAGCAAAATTAAGTGCAAAAGAAATTTAAAGTTGCAAATACAACGATGTTCTGGCATGATAACAATTTTGCTAGAATCTAGCGTCATTGTCATGTGATTGAAAATAAGAAGTGTAGAAACAGAAGAATTGCTATCATACCGACTCTAATACAGCATGCGTCTGCAGACAAGCTCAGTCGTCCCTCTTTAAATGCAAGAAAAAAAGTACAAATAAGAAAATACATTAATTCAAAACAAATACGGAGGATTAAGTATAACATCAGAACAGGGAGTATTACAAAGCATATTAAATTGATGCTTATATGTCACAGTTGCTAAAATATGGTTGTAATAATAGTAACATTCCTCAATACTAAGAGTAACTTGATTCAAGGACAAACAGGTCTTAGATTTGGACAGTTAAGCATTATCAAGCAATGTAGGCATAGATCAGACGCCGCAAACTTGCTTGCTCTACATACAGCAATATCCCAAACACACCTACAAGTAATATAAAGGACTATTTCAAATTTCAAGGCAATTATGATAAGTAGATAATGTGGCCCAATCTAATGATAAATACTGTATGCAGATTCTGTATAAACAATATGGATCTGAACTGTGTCTACACTGCTTACCACTCATCCATTGGTTTTAGACACAACAACAGGTAATGAAATTTCAGAACGATCGAAGTATAATGGTGTGATTTTTAGGATAGATTGATGCGCAGCGCATGAGAAGGTCCATTGTGCCACAGATAAACCTTTGCAAGCGATGTAGGCCCCGATGAGACGTCACAAAAGGCAGCTTCCGATTAGGGTCCACACCGCCTGCCTTACATACAGCAGTATAGCAGACATACATCTTAATAATATAATAGACTATTTCAAACTTCACGGCAAATATGGTAAGCAGATAATGTGTCCCAATACTAAAGATAAATATATACACTATAAGTTTGAACTGAGTCTACACTGTTAACCACTCATCCATCGGTTTTGGACACGACAACTGGTAACGATAGTTCAAGACGATCAAAGTAAGGGGATTTGATTATTTAGATAGATACGATAATTGGTGCACAGCGGTTGAAAAGGGCCATGATGTCAAAAACAGACCTTTGCAAACAAAGTAGGCCCAGATCAGACGTCGCAAACGACGGCGTCCGATCTGGGTCCACTTTGTTTGTCTTACATACAGCAGTATCCCAGACACACATCCAAGTAATATAATGGACTATTTCAAATTTCAGGGCAATTATGGTAAGTAGATAATGTGTCCCAATACTAATGATGAATAGTGTATGCAGATTCTGTATAAGTACTTTTGGTCTGAACCACGTCAACATTGTTCACCACTCATCCATCGGTTTTAGACACAACAACAGGTATTGAAATTTTAGGAAGGTCAAAGTAAAAGGGTGTGAATATTTAAGATAGATACGATAATCCTAAATACAATAACTGATGAGCAGCGGATGAAAAGTGCTATTATGCCACAGATAGACCTTTGCAAGCGATGTAGGCCCAGATCAGAAGTCGCAAAAGGCAACTTCTGCTCAGGACCCACACTGCCTGTCATACATACAACAGTATCCCAGACACACATTCAAGTTATATAACGGACTATTTCAAATATCAGCGCAATTATGGTAACTAGATAATGTGTCCCAATACTAATGATAAATACTGTATGTGAATTCTGTATAAACACTACTGATCTGAACTGCGTCTACACTGTTTAACATTCATCCATTGGTTTTTAGACACAACAACAGGAAGAGAAATTTCAGGACGATCAAAGTAAAATGGCGTGAATATTTAAGATGGATAAAATATTTGAAGCGTAACGGATGAAAAGGTCCATCATGCCACGGATAGATCTTTGCAAACGATGTAGGCCCAGATGAGACGCCGTAAAAGGCAGCTTCCGATCAGGGTCCACACCGCCTGCCTTGCATACAGCAGTATTGCAGACACACATCCGAGTTACATAATGGACCATTTCAAACTTCACAGCAAATATGGTAAGTAGATAATGTGGCCCAATACTAATGATAAATATATACACTATAAGTCAGAACTGAGTCTACACTGTTAACCACCCATCAATCGGTTTTGGACACAACAACTGGTAATGATAGGGCCATTTGCAAACAACGTAGGCCCAGATCAGACGCCGCAAAAGACGGCGTCCGACCAGGGCCCATGCTGTTTGCCTTACATACAGCAGTATTCCAGACACACAACCAAGTAATATAATGGACTATTTCAAATTTAAGGAAAATTATGGTAAGTAGATAATATGTCCCAACACTAATGATAAATACTGTATGTAGATTCTATATAAACACTATTGGTCAGGACTTCGCCCAACTGTTTACCGGTCATCTATCGCTTTTAGACACACCAACAGGACAATCAAAGATAAAGGAGTGTGAACATTTAGGATATATAGGATAACTGATGCTCAGTGGATGAAAAGGGATATTATACCAGAGATACACCTTTGCAGGCAATGAAAGCCCAGATAGGACGTCGCAAAAGGCAGCTTCCGATCAGGGCCAACACTTCTTGCCTTACATACAACAGTATCCCAGGCACACATCCAAGTAATATACTGAACTATTTCAAATTGCAGGGAAATTAGGGTAAGTAGATAATATGTCCCAATACTACTGACAAAGATATATACACTATAAGTCTGAACTGAGTCCACACTGTTTACCACTCATCCATCTTTTTTAGACACAACAACTGGTAGTGATAGTTCAAGACGATCAAAGTAAGCGGGTGTGATTATTTAAACCGATACGATAATTGGTGCGCAGCGGATGAAAAGGGCCATTATGTCACAAACAGACATTTGCAAACAATGTAGGCCCAGATCAGACGCCGCAAAGAGCAGCGTCCGATCAGGGTCCAGACTGCCTGCCTTACTTACAGCAATATCCCAGACACATCATAGGTAATGTAATGGACTATTTCAAATTTCAAAGCTATTATGGTATCCCACTACTAATGACACTTGTTTAAATAATAGATGACAAGTCTGTCTGACTCTCCATCACATACACAAGTTACCCATTGATATTCGTCACGACAGTAACTAGCAACAGCCAGTGGAGAGAATCTATGCGGAACCTCATCCAATCAGGTATCTACAATGGAGCCCTTTCCTGCTGCTGCGGGTTAATTCGCAACATCCACCACACAGATCAAAACCTATAACTAGATAATCTTTAATTGACAGTTAGATAATTGAATCGCCGCATTTATTCTAAAATATTGTGTTTTGGGGTTGATTATAAGCAAAATGTTGCATTTTTGCCAAGTCTGTATACCGCAAAATCAATTTCTTTGAAGAAATCAGCCTATAAAAATAAAGTTTCAAGACACACGCGTAATATCTTTTTACTATATTACTCAGTATGTACTTATACTGAGCAAAATTTAGTATAAGTCGTCAACAAAAAGACAGATATTTGAGTTTATGTTGAAAGCAGTGGTGTCATTGATATATATATATATATATATATATATATATATATATATATATATATATATATATATATATATTTATATATATATATATATATATATATATATATATATATATATATATATATATATTTTGAGTTTATGTTGAAAGCAGTGGTGTCATTGATATATATATATATATATATATATATATATATATATATATATATATATATATATATATATATATATATATATATATTTATATATCAAAAACAATGGCGGCCCGAGTTACGTCCCTGTCGTACTTTGGATGTGACTTCCGCAGGCTGAGAGGTTTCACCATCCAAACACCTAGATTTACCGACAAGAAAATTTAAAGAAGCCCCTAACTACTTGACCCTAACCAACGGGCACTTGTCGTTAATACAACGTCGTCTCAACGTTGCATCGACGTTGAGGCGACGTTGCATAAACGTCATGCGCCGCCGGGTAGTAATTTGCATTCACTGAAAATCGATATAGCCTTTCTGTTAATGAGAAGTATAGGATAGTCAGTCATGAATTTTCAAAATAAGAAGAAAAAAAAAGATATTTTGTGCCTCAAAAGTGATTTGTTCGGTTTGTGCTTGTTTAGATTTATCGGTTTCCTCTTCCTCTTGGGGTCTGGGAAAGGCTGCGGTTTGTGATTGTGGCACTCCTGGACTTTTCTCTTACCTTTTTTTCATCATACTGATATGAAAAAAGGTTCTGATTTTTAAGTAGACATGTTATACCTTCTTGGAACCGCTATTATATTAACCAGTAATTTTGCACACTCCAGAATTTTTTAGAGCAACACAACCGCAATGCAATACAACACAGTACAATGATATGGCATGATTGTACTACACACTAGTAGCATAAATACGGTAGTTATATATATAATTCTAATATGACGTTAACGGGTTCCATACGGCCAAATGGAAACTTTACCATGATCAAACTACAAAACTTCGCGTCGTCAACGTAGTGAGTGCAAAAGGGTGCATTTGATCACATCGCATGTAAATACGTTGTATTTACTTCTTGCGACGTCCGCTGCAAAAGTTCTTTGTAAAACATTGCAATAATGTCGATTTTTTCCTTTCTGTATCATCTTAGAATCGAACTATTTGTTTCTCTGCTGTGCTCGCGACTAACGCAATGGTGTTGTCGGGCAGATGCGAATACACACATATATATTACTTCAGTCCGGCTTTACCGTCATGAATTCATACTTCGCATATGCCCTCCAACACAATGCGTTATTCGCAAAAATTCACAATAGAAAATTATTTCTAAAATACAAACAGCCTCTCTGATGCTTATTGCACCTATAGTAGAGCTTATAAATACCTATAACTCGAATCTATCTAGACTACACAAAATATAACATGGTCTGAGAAAGTTGAACATCGCATGTGTAGTGACTTTAAAAAAAAAAAGTCTCTAAAAGGAATTTGCTTGAAATAACATTCCCAGACGTTTTGGGCGTAAATAGTTTGGTGATTTGTCATTGTTAAAAGATAGAAATTTAATTTATCAAGGACAAAACCCTAGAATGGAGGGGTGGACAGGGGGGTAGGCATTCCCCACTTCCCTCCCCCTTTTCCCCCACTTCCCTCCCCTTTTTCCCCACTTCTCTCCCCCCTTTCCCCCCACTTCCCTCCCCCCTTACCCCCACTTCCCTCCCCCGAGCAAATTATTCCCTCCCTAAATCAGAATTTCTAATATCCCCAACGCTATAATTAAATTCAAACATGACTATGCAATATACATTCATGCAGATTTTGACCCCAAACTACACACCTAAGTTTTGCCCAAAATCGGATTTCCTTAGCATTTGCACCCCCTTTGCAGAATAGCTAAAGATTTGCACCCTCCATTTCAAAAGTCTGCGAAAGGGCCTGCATATGAGCCATATGTAAAACAGAATAGCTAAAGATTTGCAACCGTCCATTTCAAAAGTCTGCGTAAGGGCCTGCATATGAGCCATATGTAAAACAGGTATCACAAGGTGGTGGGCCTTGATCCGGTCCCAAACTGGTCAAGAACAAAATGTGGTGGGCCTAGGTCCGGGCCTTAACTGATCCACATTGGCACAAAAACAGTCGTATTAATTACTGAAATCAAAACTCAAGAATACCATGTAAATCTGCATCTTCTTTTCATATTTTTTGATATGCATGGTCCCACACTTAGGGGTCCGTGAGAACAATAATCTTTTTCGTGGTTTTCTCAAAAGCTGAGAGTTAAATGTCGAACATGTGTGGTGGTTGACAAAACACGGACCACTTACGGACACGGACTCATGGACTTACCGACCTATTGACAATACACGGACTGCATAACAAAATACGGACAAATTATTCACGGATACGGACCTACAATTCACGGACTTGACAAACCACGGACCCTATTATTCACGGATTTGACAAAGCACGGACCGTTGTTTCAATTACGAACGCCACTTATGATATATGAAAAACTAGGAGTAATATCAAAATCGGAATAACGTGACCTTATGGATAACGTGACTTTACATTGGCATAGATATTTACATGTACGTTGAAGTAATCCAACAGTACAGTTTTTCGATACCCATTCTAATGATGTAGGTCTGCACTGAATTTGTTTCTCGAAATTTAACTGCGACGATGATGTTGTCAACTTGTGTGATAGTGCAGGCGGTACTTACATTTCAAGTGCCGCTGAAATGGCAATCGCAAACAAGATGTTTAGTCCTATGCCGAAAATCTTTGTTAGACACTTTAAATGCTCTGTACAAACGAATACAAATGACTGTGGTTTTACACCATTGCAAATATGGTCAGCATCCTCAATGGAATTGATCCTAGTGGCATAACATATACTGTCTCTAAAATTAGAGATCATCTTATCAAAGGATTTGAGAATCAAAACATAACAGTTTATTATCAGTTGTGCTTCATTATAGACATTATCTGTGATTTGTTCATTGCCCGTAATGATTAATGGACGAATTAGAAGACCTCCAAACGGACCGAACAAATATATATATTTTTACATTTTTACCGCTATGGAAGCTGAGAGCGAGGGTTGGGATCCTGTAAAAGATAGCTTAAGCCCCTCCCCCCCCCGTCCCCCACCCCACCCCACACACACAGAGATACACGCGCGCCCCCGAGTAATTCATTACTGATCATTCCGAGGCGGTACTTTCATTGTGGTACTTTTTGTTAAATGTTATGTAATGTTTCACTTTCTAATGTTTTACTTTTAACAATTATGTATGTTTAAGAAGATAATTCAGTTTATAAGTTTGGGTAACAAAGTTGCCACCATTTTGGGAAAAATGTTGCCAGCTCTGCTTGCCATCTGTTCATTTTGTGGCTGCTTAATTGTATTTGTCTGTCTTTACCTTTGGTGTTGGGGGTTAGATGTGGATTTGACTGTATCAGTTCCTGAGTTCAATTATTCACTTTGCTTAAAGTGACCGGAATTCCACTGTTTTGTATCTGCCGCATGCCAGATTCTGGCTTTATGTTCACATGTTCAAAACGCCAAAAACGGTTTCATCCAAGGTGACAAAATATCACACATTCAGTACGACAAGTCAAATTATCCAAAAAAAAAAAAAATAAATAAATAAAATAAAAAATCAAGTGTTTAGATTACAGGTCATAAGAGACAATCAATTAAAATTATGATTTATCATTTAGTTATTTTGTAGTTTTTAATTAACTGACCATGTTATTGCTGCTACGGACCATTTACGGACCAGTTTTCGGACCAGACCATAACTGACCATTCACGGACCAAGGACTTTTCACAGACGATCTGATTGCGGACCGATGTACGATGAACCAATTACGGACTAATTACGGACTATTCACGGACCACGCCCTACTCACGGACCAATTAGCAGTTACTATATTTTGCAATTAATACAGACTATTCACGACCACGGACACGGAATGTCTGTTGGTCCATAAGCCTATGAATGGTGCCTGTTTTGTCACCGGGCAACGTGTGATTGATTTGATTGAGTTGGGGTTTAACGACACGTCAACACTTGTGGGTCATTTTGTGTCGTCTCCCAGAAAAAGGGAGAAGAGAGATAGGAGACAGTAGAGGAGATAAAAGAGAGGGACAGTGGAGAAAGGAAAATGAATGAAAGTGAAGAAACAGAAGAAACAAAAACAATCCCCCTCTACCTTTACCTTCTGCAAGGATAGCAGGCCTTGCCCAACTGTAAGCAAATATCAGTTGAACGCCCGGTGACGTAAGACACACGACACCTTTGCCTCACCCAACTACCCCACCGGGCAACGTGTATATTCCGTGTTTGGAACACCTATCAGAAAATTCATGTTTGATCTTGAAGATTTTTGTTTTGTTATTTTTTTTTTTTTTTTTTTTTTTTTTTTTTAACAGCGCAAAAGTCCATATCCAACTATGAGCAAATAAAACGATTGTCTACGGCAGAAGGATAATTATTTCTAAAAGTGTGGATTGCCACTGAAACAACGGCTATTTTGTGAACTTTCGGAATCAAAAGGAAGTAATCAACTAGAGATAAACCGAAATCGGACGTAAACGAAGTCAATGTAAACCACGCTTAGCGGAACACTCCTTGGTGAAGTGAAATCAACGCTAGATTCATTGTCAATATACCTGAATTTACTTCAGTACCTCTAATAGATACTTCTGATACCCAGTTATTGCATTGAAGTACATAAAAATAGAGTAAAATCAGTAAAATACAACAAATTTTCGTATAACACCCGCCCCCAAAATTTCCGTACCACCGCCCCCTCTTCCCCCGCTCCCCGCCTCCTCTTCCCCCATCCCCCGCCCCCTTTATCCCCGTCCCCCGCCCCCTTTACCCCCGTCCCCCGCCCCCCTTATCCCCGTATCCCCGCCCCCCTGTCCACCCTCTCAGAATGGACTGAGAACCATGAGATCACCCAAATGCATTCAATAATCGTCAAAAAGATTGCCTTTGGAAACAAAGAACACAATACAGATAAGAAAATGGGAGTCTCGGTTTTATTGAGACTTTTCATAAGCAGTAATGAAGTTTGCAACACTGCTTACGCCCTCTAGCGTATACATGAGCAGAACTCCATTTTCAAAGATTCCACAATGGGCCCAATGATTCCAAAGGACATGAAATATAATTTGCACTAAGGTAAAGTACGTGGAGACGTTCTACCGCCGCCACACGGCACTAATACCAGCTGCAGAGTAGTAAATAAACGTCAAAAAGATTGCCTTTGGAAACAAAGAACACACTACAGATAAGAAAATGGGAGTATCGGTTTTATTGAGACTCTTCATAGCAGTAATGAAGTTTGTAACACTGCTTACGCCCTCTAGCGTATATATGAGCAGAACTCCATTTTCAAAGATTCCACAATGGGCCCAATGATTCCAAAGGAAATGAAATATAATCTGCACTAAGGTAAAGTACGGGGAGACGTCCTACCGCCGCCACACGGCACTAATACCAGCTGCAGTGTAGTAAAATAAACGTCAAAAAGATTGCCTTTGGAAACAAAGAACACACTACAGATAAGAAGTTCGTTTAAGTCACTTGCTGAAATCATGTTTGAAGGACTTTACAAAATCAAACTGAAGGTCAAATGTAATTTCCTCATGATCTTGGCAGGAGAAAAACACATTTTCTCCATTTGGAATCTGTACGACGGCGGCACGAAGCTAGAAAGCTCTTATACTGGGTTTGAGAACCACTGCAAGAAAAGTTCTAACAAATGTATGCAAGATGCAAGTTCAGATCTAGAGTACAAGAAGATGATGAAAAGTTGAACATTTCGTAACAGTCTCCAACATTTGATAAAAGGGTATGGTTATGAAGCTGCATTTCAAGACGAAATGACCCGTGACAGTATAGTCTTTAGAGTAAAGTTATCAAAGATTGGCGAAAACTCAGAAATGATTATTAAGATTGGACACTGCAGATATGTCTGGGCATCGCCAGAACTTAATTATGAGCTAAGCCAGGAACAACTCAGTTATTGACAACCAGCGTCAATTTACACCGTCAGAGACCGGACCGACCCCGGGGAACGGCAACTACGTGATAGTACAGCACAATGACCGATGACGACAACAAAACCAAGCAATGACCGACACCAGCGACCAGAATCTGTGACAATCTGTCCCTTTTAAGGAATGTTACACATTTAGGATCAATATTGTGTATACACTATAAACGGACATATGTACATGTATTGAACCTTTTTGTCTCAGATATTTAATCAAATGGGCATTATGTGGTATTCAACTGAACAATCGTTAGTGCAGACCTTGATCAGACTACTCACTCATAGAACAGACCGATTAAGGTCTAACCGTTTCCTAGCGTTAATTGTTATGATCTGTTTGGTGTCGGGATTGTTTAGGGGAATGGAAGCACCTAGATTTTTTCCCGCCATTTTTACTAGGGAGATAAGTTTTGTAGCTTTATGTTTGCTTCCTGTAAACCAAGTCCCTTCAAAAAGGGGATCGATATACCGGTACTTTGCTCTTAAAAGAATAGTCGCACCTACAGGGTTTAACGTACCGTTAATCAATTAATGAACCAATATATTAAGACACTTTAGTGGTTAATTCTGTGTAATTAAATATGAGTAATTCCCGGCTAACTCTAGAGAAAAATCAGCCAATACCTAGTCTTGTTACGGAACGTTCGGAGAGCGATACAAAGCGACTGTTGGTGAAATACTGAAATATAAAAGTCATCTACAGAGTTCAAATATCGTAATGAATGGGGTGAAAATTCAGCGCGTAATTGAAATGGAGTGGAAATTGAAAGCTCTGATAGTTGAGCGTAGGCGCACTACAGCACAAGATGGATTTATCTTTGCGTGTCATATATATATATATATATATATATATATATATATATATATGTGTGTGTGTGTGTGTGTGTGTGTGTGTGTGTGTGTGTGTGTGTGAAGCTTGTCGATCCTAATGGATACCGTGACAAAAAATTCAGTGTTAATCCCTGCAAGAGAACTGCTGATATTAAAATGCTATATATATGAGTTTAAAAGGATTGTCACACATTGCCTATAAATATGTGATTTTTTTTCTACTAGATTCCATTATTTAGATATCATGATTGAATGGTATGCATGTCTTACACATGCTGCATCGATCATTAGCCATTACTTTCAGTTATCATATTGAATTGTTGTAGCATTTGTTTTCTGTTGTCTAACATGTTTATTTGTACGTCTTACATTTTTATTTACATATATTTATGTATATTATTTTCAATCAAAATTTACATGCATTTTTTATGCCCAAGGGGTGGGGGGATTAAGTATTCTATTCTATGCATGATCTCGATACCGGATTTTTAAACGTATTACACTGCCAATTATTAGTTTCAGGTCAGTTATTTGTCATTCATATCAAAGACTGGAGCATTGCTTTTAAAATGAGACCCAAAAGTATTTTGATTGGGTAAAAGACCTATGACATACCAAAAAGTGCTTGTTCTTGTTATTGTATGTTGTATTCCCCCCTCCCCCCCACCCCCTTTCTGTCAGAGGCACCACAGTCCTTGTGCCCCCACCCCCTTTCTGTCAGAGGCACCACAGTCTTGTGTAGATATTGTTTTAAAATCCACAGCTAAAAGTTCCGTGCTGATATAACTAAAATGACATGCCTGTATACAAATGTGGATTACTGTCAGCAACCATTA